>NW_019167893.1:14940981-14977199 GCF_002303985.1 Durio zibethinus
TTGTTGTGGTTTCTTTTTTTTTTTTTTTCCATTTGAATGCAATAATTAATGATGCAGATAATTATAGAAGTGAAAACAGAAACAAAATTCGAATGAAACAATTTCAAATTAATTATTAAATCTCATAAAAAATAAAAAATTCATGTGATACTCATTAAATTCTGTATGGTGTTGGTTGTACTTTCATTTCAGTTGTGTCCTATTCTTGGCATGCTTGGTCATTAAAATATTTTCTCCGCTGAAGAAGAAAATGCTGGCTGGCTTGATTTGATTTCAGGTCAAAAGATTAAACCACAATCTATGCATTAAGGGGAAAAAAACTATGCATCATTGCGACTGATAATCAAAATTTTTTTTCCACTCTTTTCAAGCTCAATTGGCCTTTGATGTTCACTCTTCTAACTTTTTCTTACACAAATAATATTTTTCATTTGGAAAGATGAGGAGCAACTTGATTTCGTCGAACGATATTGCTTAGTTGCTTTCCTTCATATCTTCTTGCTAATTCACAGTAAGCCTCTTGTACCGGCTCTGATGTGCTTTCGGAGATTCATTGTTTGACAGTGGCGCAACAAACAATCTTCTTCCAACCTTTGCCAGGCAAATCTACGCCACCTAACGGCGCTGAATTTTTGGCGAAACACTTGACCAGGTACGTTCCACTAATGGGAAAGAACTCTTCCAGACTTTATCAGGTATTGAAGATTTTAATAAGTTAAAATCAATTCTTCATGATTAAACTATTATTAATTACCATATGTTTCTAATTTTTATCCTTTTTTTTAATTGAAGCTGAATTCCTTGAGTTGCCAATACTCTTTGTAGACACCCATACGTGTCCGAGGTCAGTTAGGGTCGATTTGTTTTAGTTTGTGTATTTATATTTTTGATATTATTTATAGTTGTCATAACGTCTAGATCCGGGATCTATTTGCTAGACATTGACTTTTAGGGAGTCGCCACCAATCTTTTTTATCTAGATGCGATTGATCACCTAAAGAATCTGTCCTTTTAGGAACGCCTAAGTTTAAGGACCTTTAAAAGAATTAGGTTTAGGTCTACTAACCAGAACAGGTTCGGGAATTCGATTACGTGTGAGGAAGGTTATAGCACCTCACAACGCCCATCAAAAGATGGGTACCAGCTTAATTTGTGTTATCCAATGAGCCTTAAAATTTTACCAAGTAATTAACTATTGAAACTATTCTTAATGACTCTAATACTTTTAGCAAAAAATTGAGAAAATTCCCTCACCTCATGAGTATGCAAGAAAACTACTATTTCACTTGCAGAAGCTGTATCATCGGATTAGTTAAAGAAAAATCAAAATCAAAATCAAAATAGAAAGGAAGGAAAGAATGATTGTTCTTGTGTAGGAAAAATTGATACTTTCAACTTTTCCCCAAAAATACTTTTTTGGAAATTTATTTTTAAGGAAAATTGATACTTTCAACTTTTCCTCAAAAATATTTTTTTTTTGAAACTTTGATTTTCAAGGAAAATTGATACTTTCAACTTTTCCCTAAAAATATTTTTCGAAAATTTTGATTTTCAAGGAAAATTGATACTTTCAACTTTTTCCCAAAAATTTTTTTTTTTGAAACTTTGATTTCCAAGGAAAATTAATACTTTCAACTTTTCCTCAAAAATCTCTTTTTTTGAAAATTTATTTTTAAGGAAAATTGATACTTTCAACTTTTCCCCAAAAATAGTTTTTGGAAATTTATTTCTAAGAAAAATTGATACAGAAAAATTGATACTTTCAACTTTTCCTCAAAAATCCTTTTTTGAAAATTTATTTTTAAGGAAAATTGATACTTTCAACTTTTCCCTAAAAATATTTTTTGAAAATTTTGATTTTCAAGGAAAATTGATACTTTCAACTTTTTCCCAAAAATATTTTTTTGATTTTTATTTAAAGAAAATAGAACAAAATAAAAGTGAAAATAAATAAACATAAAAAAAATAAAGAAAAGTAAAACAAAAATAAAAATAAGATAAAGATAAAAAAATATTAAATAAATCTAATCTAATAGAAAAAATAAATAAATAAATAAAATTCCAAAAAAAAAAAAACCTGGAGCGGCTCGGCTATCGGCTCGGGGCTCAAGGAAGAGAAATGGCTCGGGGGCGGCTTGGGAAGCTCGGCTTGGCTCTGCTTGACTCAGAGGGGGGCAAACACGCACGGGTCAGGAAACGGGTCGACGCTCAGGTCGGGTCGGGTCTCGACAAAACGTGCGGATCCTCTAGGTCACTTAAGGCCAAAACGACGTCGTTTTGAAAGAGGGTATATAAGGTCATTCCCTCTGTTTTTCGGAAGAAAGCTCCTCCCCTCTCTCTCTCTTCTTCCCTTTTTCTCTCCCTTCTCTCTAAAGGCTGAAGAACTCCGGTTGAATTTCGTCGGATTCTGGAAATTGTCATCGAAATCTGGAAAATTTCATCGAAAGTTGGTCGGAAGGTTGTCGGTTTTTGGAATTCTTCGTCGAAAATTGGGTAGCTCGTCGAAAACTTCAAATTTGGTCGAAATCTTCGCTGAAAAATTCAAACTTCGTCGGAAAATTCAACCAGAATCTGGAATTTTCCAGAAATTCCCAGAAAAAAATCGTCAAAAAATCTTCAAAAAAAAAATTCTGCTAACTCGCAGAACACTCATAAACCTTTTCTTAGCTTTCTATACGCCTCTTTTTCTCTCAAATTAATAGCTTTGCTCACTATTTTTTCTGTCACTACTTTTGTTCCCAGAGGGTCCCTTTTATAGGGATTGATGAAGAGTTCCTGATCAATCCCAATTCCTCCTTGAACGGGGATTTAATCTTTGAATCCAATCTGGACTCTTCTGATTGAATTTCCATTCACAATGGGATTCTTCAACTTTCAATCACAGCCATCAAAAAAGAAAACAAAAAATAATAATAATAATAATATAATAATCAGATAAACAAAAATCATATAAACGGAACAAGAAAAAAAAATTATTAACAGATAATTAGAAATACAATAAGATAAATCCAAAAAAACATTACAAGAAAAAAAGAATAATAAATAAATTATAATATAATAATAAATATATAATTATATAAATAAAATACATATAAATATTAACAACAAAAATAAATAAATAAATAAATAAAGATATACATATATTAATACATAATAATAATAATAAAATACATAAAATACAAAAGAAAAAAAATAAAAATAATACAAGATACAAATTGAATTGGGCTTACCCATTTGGGCCAGGCCCAATTGATCTGGGCCTGAACCCAATTGGGTGTCTACAGCTGCCCTTCTTTGCACATTTTTTATGAAACAGAAATTGCGTAAAGACGTAGACACCCAATCAAGACTCAACTCAACATTGTCATTTTTTGTTTTTTTTTTATTTTTTGTGTTTTTTTTTTTTTTATTTTTTTTTTTACCAAACTCCTCTAAACATAGGCTCAACGACTTTTGAAAATAAATTGCTCCTCTAAACAGAGGCACCACGATTTTGAAAAATAAATTGCTCCTCTTGGAAAATAAATTGCTCCTCTAAACAGAGGCACCATGATTTTGAAAAATAAATTGCTCCTTGACAATCATATCCAAAAGAGTTGAAAGTTTTGTTTGAAGGAGTTTCAAGAGATTGTGCCCAAAGGTCTTATAAATCAACCCTGATACCAGAAGACATCTTATTTCAAGGATTAGGGACTTACCTAACAAGCTTTTTCTTTTTCAATTTTGCAAAATATCTTCATATCTGTCTTCTCCATGTGGGATGTTGGAACACCCTTGCTTCTTGAATTTATACACTACACTTTCCTGAAAGTAGTGTATGCTATGCAAATGCATATGAATTTCAATGCATGCTATGCAAATGTTGGCCAAATAATTCCTATTCAATGTATGGTACTCAAGTTTCTCAAGCTCTTTTTTTTTTCTTTCTTGGGTGTCAAGCCCTTTGATTCCTCAAGGATCCAATTGCACTACTCTTCTAATAATCAATTTTGGATTTTGGTGATGGAAGGTGACTAGAGGTGAAATTTACTCTCAATTTTAAAAGCAAAATTTGTCGTAGTTCTCAGGTTCTTGGAGAGTGGAATCTAATAAGCTTTAGCCTTTAGGTGTCAAAACTTTGTATAATAGTCATCTTATTTTTGTAGTAAAATTTTTCATCATCTTTATCTATGGACATAGGTTTAAAGCCAAACCACAAATTATTGTTGGTTATTTTCACAAATTATTTTTTTGTTGCGAGTTTAAATTCTTTTATGGTGAATTTGCTTGCTGTTATTTTAACTTGCTTGGATTAGTTACAACAAACTGATAGCAGAGCTTGGTTCAAAGAAGCCAAGGAATCTTGTACCAACTTGATTCATGGTAGAGTAGCAAATCAATATTACACAACTATAAAAGCTTGTATATGCCATAATGTATAAATTTGTAAACTCATCGCTAGATATAATAAGAGAAGTGGTTACTAATATTTTTTATCTAGGTGCAATTAATCATTTTATTGAATTCGTCCCATTTTAAAGCGAAGTCTCAAGTTTGACTTAGGTATATTTAAAAGATAGGTTCTAATCCACACAACTAGATTTAGGTCTAGGAATACGGTTATGTTCGAGGAAGGTTTTAGTACCCTTACAACTCCCATCCAAAGAATGGTACCAATTTGATTTTATATTATCCAAGGCTTAAAATGTATTTGTAATTTTATCAAATAAATTTAATACTGAAACTTGATCTTAAAGTTATTACAATTATTCGGTAGTAATTTAAGATAATTTTCTTACCTCGAGAATATTTGTGGAGACTCGTATCCCCACTCTAAAAGGACTTCGTCATCGAATTCATTAATATGTTTTTCAAGAAATTAATATTTGCAAACAATCAATAAAATCCTCTAATCATTTGGTAAGATTTTATTTTGATGCACATTTCCCAATAGTTTGGTCAGATTTTTATTTAAAAACTTTTCCATGAAATTTTTTTAAAAAGTCATTAAATATTCCAATAGTTTGGTAAGATTTAATTCCATATTTAAATTCTCCATTCGTTTAGTAGGATTAAAATTTTTCTTTTCTCAAAAATTCATATGAAATTCTCCAATCATTTGGTTTAATTCACAATTCAAGATTTAATTCCTCCAATCATTTGATAGAATTAAAAAATAATTTAATTTTCACAAAAATTTATTTGAAATTCTCCAATAATTTGGTAGAATCCATAATTTAAAATTAAAATTCTCCAATCATTTAGTAGGAAAAAAAACTATTTTTCAAAATTCATTATGAAAATTTTCAATCGTTCAGTAGAATTCATAATTTAAAATTAAAATCCTCCAATTGTTTAGTAAGAAAAAAAACTATTTTTAAAATTTTTTTAAAATATCAATTAGAATAAATAAAATTTACACAAGTAAAATAAATAAAAATAAAAAACCTACCAATTAAAATCAATTAAAATAGGCAAAATTTAAACAAATAAAATAAAATAAAAAATTACAAAAAAAAGGGATGGCTCAGCTCAGCTTGGAAGGTGTGGTTCGGTTGCAAACACAAAAATGACTGAGGATGATACGTCTTAGCTTAGTGCCTCAATAGCTTGTTCGGCTTGGATTCAGTGTTGAAATTGGATTGTCAATCAAGTTGGGTGCATGACGAATCCAAAAATGGGAAATCACATAGATCCTAAATGGGTTTTAAGATTCAAAATGACACTATCTAAGATTTGTATAAAGGGCCCAAATCTTTATTTTTTTCCCTCAAAATTCTCTTTTATTTTCTCTCTCTTCCCTTTATTTTCTCTATTCCTCCATTTAAAAGGATGAACTTTAGTTGGATTGTTGCTGGTTTTTTGAAAAAATGCATCGACACTTGGAATTTTAGTCATAATAGTTGTTGGAAAACTTGAATATTGCCAAAATCTAAAAGTTTTTCAGATTTTTTCAAAAAGAAAAAATTTCAAAAAAAATTTGATTCGACTAAACCAACAGATACAAAAGATTAAAGCTGGAAGAAGTTAGCCAGAAATATGCTAGCTACAAAAAAAAAATAAGTTGATATTAGCGTGTTTCATCATGTAATGTAGGAGACAAATGCCCACATTGTTTGAAAAAAAAATTGATAGCATTGTACGAGAAAAAAATAAGTATGAATAAAGTTATGCTTGTTAAAAAGCTTGCAACTTTACAGTACAAGGACGGACGATCGATTATAGAGTACTTAAGTGTTTTTCAAGATATATTTAATCGGATGACTATTGTAGAGCTTAAGATGGATAATAAAATGAAGGCATTATTTTTTTTGGGTTCATTGCCAAATAGTTGAAATACTCTAGTTGTGATTGTTCTTAATTTAACTCTTGATTACAAAGTGATATTGGAGATAGTAAATGATAGTATGCTTAACAAATAAGCAAGGCAAAAAGATTCAAACCCTGAGAATCAAACTTTGGTCACAGAGAACAGGGGTAGAAACATCAACAGAGGTCAGAACTCAAAAGGTTATAATAAGTCTAAACATAGGTCCAAGTTTAAAGATAAAGTGAAATGCTTCCATTGTGGTAAAGCAGGTCATATAAAATGATATTGCAAAATCTTGAAACAAAAATGAAAAGATGAGAAATGCAAGAGTTCAGATGATAGCAATGTTGCAACAGTGAATTTAGATAGTGATCAGTTACTTTGATTTGTACACATGGTGATTGTAATCATGTTGGTAATCCCGACATTGAGTGGATAGTTAACATAGGAATGGCATATCATTAGTTTCTTAAGAAGGAGCTGTTTATGACTTACAAAGCAAGAGACTTTGGTTGTACCAAGATGGAAAACAAAAGTGTGTTGTAAATTATTAGGATTAGTGATATTATTATATAAACTAGTACGGGCTGTATATTAACTTTGAAGGATGTCAGACATATTTCAGATATAAGAATGAACTTGCTATTAATGTCCTTTATAAGGAAAGATATGAAAGTCGACAAAAGAATGGGCAATGAAAGTTTCTCAAAGGATCTGAAATTTATTTTCTTTTTTATTTTATTTTTTTTCATTGCTTATATTCATTTTAGTTATTCATTTGTTCACTCTATATATCTGTTAATCATTTGCATATACATAACATAAGCCTTCCACGTGGGCTCTACCTTTAGGAGGGAGTGAAGTACCTATACCCTTGTGAGATTTCATATCTCCGTATAAGCATGTGAAACATTCTCACTCAGATTGAACCATTTCCATTTGTAGCCTATGATGGTAAGGATTGGGGTGCCTTACTAGTTTGTGATAGACTATGATGTAAAGAATAATTTGAAAACCTTTAGAAGTGATCCAAACCATATATAGATAACTTTAAGAGCCTAACCATAAATAGAGCCTTATCTTCCAACCCTTTAAAGTCAATCCAAAATTTAAGGCCATGTTTTTATCTTGCTATATGATGTTTATTCTATGTTTTATTGAAGTGACTAACTAATTTCTTTATCTTCTTTTATTTTTTTCTTTTTATGCATATTCATAAACATACATGTAGATTACATATTATGCTTACTAACCTTTTTTTATTATGTATACATGCATTCATACATCATCACATTCATTCTCATGCATAATCTGATAAGTCCATAAACATCATTATAAATTTACACCATAATTGTAGGAAATCCAAATTAAAGGATAGCTCAACACCAGTACTATACTCAAGCTAAAGCTAGGAAAATAGAGCAAAATAATATAGATCGACTTAAAAGAATAGAAATGGCTCAAGAGATACTTAAAGAAAGTTAAGCAAAATTTTGAAAGCTTTGGAAAAAGGAAAGAGAGGAAAGGCAACATGAGAAAACATCTCACATGAAGATACTGAGCCATTGTTTCCTTTAGGTTTCACTTCACATCAGACTCAAGTCACTTCAAGCTTTTATCAACAACAGACCACATTTCCAAATTTCAATGAAGAAAATATTCAGAGCTATATCAATCTTATCTTCACTAAAAAGGCAAATGAGCCAATCCAAATCCCCAAAATGGATGAGACTAGAGAGAAAGAAAAGCTACAGATGGCTGTACCCCCAAAATACTCTAAAATCGATCAAACAATGAGCATAATTGAGGAAAGATTACGGGCTATAGAGGGCATTAATTTTTATGGATCCATGGATGTTGTTAACCTTTTTTTAGTTCCAAATGTTGTGATTCCTTCGAAATTCAAGGTACCAAAATTTAAGAAGTATGACGGTACTCAGTACCCTATTACATATATCACAATATATTATCATAAAATGACAGCACATGCTAGCAATGAGAAATTACTAATGCATGTATTTCGGGATAGCTTAACCAAGTCTGCTATAAGGTGGTATGTCCAGTTAGATAGGACTCGCATTAAGTCATGGAAGGATTTGACTTGATCCTTCATCAATCAATACCGCCACATCATAGACATGACTCCTGATCATCTTTCATTACAAAGTATGGAGAATAAAACATCTGAGTCTTTCAAAGGATATGTTCAAAGATGGCGAGATGTTGCTGCTTAGGTTTAGTCTCCCCTAACAAAAGAAATGATAGTGCTATTTGTAAGCATTCTAAGGTCACCCTACTATGAGAAGATGATAGGGAATACAACTAAAAATTTTATCGACATGGTGATTTCAAGAGAGATCATTGAAAATGTAAATCAAGAATGGTAAACTGAAAGAAGAAGAATCATCTACTACTAAAAAGATGCCCAAGAAAAAAAAAGTGAGAGTCAAGCTATGAGTTTCGACAAGCAACAATCTAGAAACTACCCTCTGCCAATCTATCCCACATATCATTCTCTTGCAAATATGTTTCTACTATACTTTACCAGTCAACTCCATGGCCTTCTTATCTATCCCCTCTTTAGCCCTTCATTTATCCCACTACCCTAACGAGTGGTACACAAAAATCATGAAATAGGAAAGAGCCTACATTTGATCCTATTCTCATAAGCTATATCGAACTATACTAAAAGCTTTATAAGAACCACTTGATTGCCTCAATTCTTGTAAAATAACTTGAACCTTCCTATCTCAAATGGTATGACTTCATTGTTTGCTGTGACTATCATTTTAGGGTGGCAGGCCATTCCATCAAAAATTGCATCTCTTTGAAACATATGGTGCAAAGTCTGATTAAATAAGGGCTGATAAATTTTGATACTAGTAGAAACATAGCATCCAATGTCAGTGATAACTCGTCATCCAATCATCCAAGGGCATAATTTTAGGAAGTTGATTGGACCTGCTTATCATTTTGAATCTTTTGAGAATATGGATATTTTTTATGTACTTGGATTTCATCTTATTTTTCATCATTTTAATAAAGTGACATGCTTAATGTATTTTCATGACATTCCTCTTTTTTTTGTGATTACCCATCATTTTATTTTTACCATTTCATACCTTTTTTTCTACCTTTTTTTTCAAATAATGAATGTTCAAATAGTTGTGATGATGATTCAGGATTTGACTTTGAAAGCATCATTCATGATGTTTTTGATTGATAAATATGAGACTGTTAGACTATTAAATAAAAGCACAAATCTGAAGAAAAATTTCAAAAGTGATGCAATACATGATCTTTGCTCATTCACAAGTCTACTCTTAGTTAATAAAATTCTTCACTTAGAGTATTCATGTTCGAAATGAGAAATGGTCATGTTTCTTCTATCCTTCAAAAAATAAAATTATCCTTTGCTACCTTATATGAGCCTATTAAAAAATTTTTTTGAGAAACCCTAACCAAGGATTACCCCCACACTAGAGGGCAAAGTTTGAGAGATTTGTTCAAAATCCTTTTGTGTTCAAGTTTTTTCTTTTTTTTTATAGATGAAAAATGAAGGAGAAATTGATGGGGTAAAATGTCAATGTGTTCCACCAAAAAAAAAGTAAAAAAAAAAATTGATAGGACAAAATACCAATGTGCTCCACCCAAAAAAAAGCAAAAAGAAAAAAGAAAAAAAAAAGAGAAATTGATGGGGCAAAATGCCAATATACTCCACCAAAAAAAAGAGAGAAAAAGGGAAAAAAAATTGATATGGCAAAATGTTAAAGTACCCCACATGAAGAAATGATCATTCGTTTGATGACCTTTCAAATACAATTTAAGCCTATTTTTTCCTTTCTTTGGCACCTTTTACCCTAGCCTATGTTATGTTCCTTAAAAATCCATTTGATCAAATATGAATACTTGATTTAAGAATCGTAATTGAATTGGGTAGATTTACCATTAGATTGTATTGAAGCTTTGATCAAAAGTATCATTAATGAATAAAGAGGAAAAGAGAAATGAAAGAATTGAGAAAAAATATGCAAAAAATAAATAAATAATAAACAAAAAAAATTGTAAAAAATAAGACAAGCAAAAATAAAAAAAAGACAAGTAAAAAGAAAAAAGACAAAGGAGGAAAAAAGGAAGATTTAAACTGAAAACCCGAAAATGTGATTTAACATGAAGATAAAAACTTGAAAAAAATAACTTCATGTAAGGTCCCAAGAATGAGGATGGAGATTAGCTTAAAGAAGATATTAATGAATGTTTTTTAAAGATGATCTTGAGTTTGAGTTCAAAATTATCTGAACAATCATTGTTTTGGATATTAATATCCTATTTGAATAAATCATAACATTTTACTTTTGTTCGCCTTTGAATTGTTCTTGACCCAACATTTTGTTCTTTCAGTAATAAAGATTCATTTTTCTTGCCCTTCACCAAATAAACATTACCTAAATGAACCAAGAAAATATATCATATCTGTCACTGATTTAAATGATGACAAATAAATTAATGACATTTTTCATAAAGAGTTTTTCATTTTTGAAAGAAATCAAAGATGAGATAAATGAAAGAAGCATGAGAAAATGATTTATAAGGGGACAAACAAGGTGACCCAATGATAAATTCAGTGATAGATTAGTTGACATGACTTGTGAGTTATGATAAAATGAAGAGAATGAATAGATCAACTAATAAAATCTGCTTTGAGAAGCCAAAAATGACTAGTGAAATCTTGAGAATTTTACTACCACAATTGAAATTTCATGGCATTGGTACATTGTGTGATATGACATGTATTTGCATCATTGCATCATTACATCATATTCATCACTCATTTTTTATCTCGACTTAGTCTAGATCATTTTTCTAACTCGTAACATCATCTCGATCATTTGGCTTCAATCTCGACTCGATCCTAGTCACTTTCATATTCACAGCATCTTTTTAGTCATTCGATCTCGGTTCAAGCCAAATTACTTTACTGACTTATAACATCAGTCCGATCATTTACTTACAACCTTGACTCAATCTTAACCACCTTCAGACTTACAGTATCGTCCCAATCATCTGATCTTGACTTAGGTCAAATCATTTTTAGACTCACGATATTAGTCCGATCATTTACCTATGACCTTGACTCGATCTTAGTCACTTTCAGACTCGTGGTATTGTTTCAATCATCTGATCTTGACTTAGGTTAGATCATCTTCAGACTTTTTTAAACTAGCGGCATCATCCCATTCATCTGATCTTGACTCAGGTTAGATTAACTTCAGACTCGTGGCATTAGTCTAGTCATTTACCTAAGACCTCGACTCAGTTTTGGTCGCTTTAAGACTTGTAGTATCGTCCTAATCATTTGATCTCGACCCATGTTAGATTATCTTCAGACTCACAGCATCAGTCCGATCATTTAACTATAACCTTAACTCGATCTTAGTCGTCTTCAAACTCGCCACATCATCTTAGTCATCTAATCTAGACTCAAGTCAGATCATTTTTAGACACGCGACATCAGTCTGATCATTTATCTATGACCTTGACTTGATCTTAGTCACCTTCAGACTCGCGGCATCAGTCCTCTCATTTACCTACGACCTTGAATCGATCTTGGTCATCTTTAAACTCGCGACATCGTCTCAGTCATCTGATATTGACTTAAATCAGATCATCTTTAGACTCGTGGCATCAGTTTGGTCATTTACTTACGACCTTGACTCGATTTTGGTCATTTTCAAACTCACGGTATCATCCTAATCATCTGATCTCAACTCAAGTAAAATCATCTTCAGACTCACAGCATCAGTCCGATCATTTATTTATGACCTCCACTGAGTCTTGATCACTTTTTGACTCGCGCCATTATCCCAGTCACTCAAACTCAACTCAGGTCAGATCATTTTACTTTTTTGGCTTGAGATTCACTCCTAGTTAGTTTTACTCACTGATTTGACTCGAACAAAGTGAGTGTTTAGTCTTTGCATCATCTTTGTCTAACAGAGATGTGTAAAGAAGGGCAGCTGTAGATACCCATATATGTCTAAGGTCAATAGGTTATTTTTATTATTTTATTATATTATATTATTATAGTATATTAACATAGTATATGGCAATATATTATATTACTATTATTATTATTATTATGTTGTACACAGTTTATTATTATTATTATTATTATTATTATTATGATGTTGTACACAGTTTTTTATTATTATTATTATTTTATTTTATTTTATTTTATTTTATTTTCTTTCTTTTCTTGTTTCGAGTTTGGCGTGAATTTTGAAAACTGAAATCTGATCTTAAGAATTCAACACAGTCAATGGTTTTATTAGGGTTACAGATTTAATCCAAGAAATCAGCCAAGAACCTAGACTCAATTTGAGGTCCAGGCAAAATCCAATCTCAAGATTCAAGCCTGAGATTGATCTTGTCTGTTTCTTAAAATCGGTTCCTAAGAGGCTTATAAATTAGACAAGAAATCACAAAACAAAGAGGGTGGATTTTTGGGGGAGAAAACGGTTGATTTAAGAAAATTGGTGATCTGAAAAGTTTTTGGTAGAATACAATTTTTTGGGATTTTGATATTTATTTTGGGTTCATTTGAAAATTTTTGGGTTAGATTTGGGTTTCTAAAGCTTAGGTAAGGATTTGAAGAGTTTCTAAAGGAATCTAGGCAAAATTTGGAGAATCTAGAAAAATTTTAGAATTTTTGGAAATTTTCTAGCTTTTTTAGGTTTTTAGGATGAACACGATGAACATATGAATTTTTCGATCGTTTTTCTGGCGATCGATTGAATTTTTTGACCAATTTTAGGTCATATTTCTAGAAATCGATAGGTTTTTCCAGTTTTTGATTGAATTTTCGGTGACTTTCCCAAAATTAGTGGAATTTTAGTTTTCATTAAATCTCAATGTGTTCTTAGTGATTTCCTAAAGAGAAGTCAGAGCTTCTATGTCTAGAAAGAGAAGGCTGGCCTTATTAGGAGAAAGGCTAGGAATTGCCTTTTCTACAAGGCCAAAATGGTAGCATTTTAGCAACCTAGGATCCACGCGCTGACTCGTTGACTTACGCACTGACCTTACCCGATCGCAGGTTTCTTTTTTCTATTTTTATTTTATTTTTGATTTATTTCTTTTATTTTATTTCTTAAGTTTTTATTTTATTTTCATTTTCTTTACTTTGCTAGTTTTCGAAAAACAAAATCTTTTTTTGGAAAACAGAAAAAGCAAAGAATAAAAAAGAATAGAAAGAAATAAAAAAAAACCATAAAAAAAATCTTTTCAAATAAGTTTTCTAAATAATAAAAATATATATTTTTAAATTTTCAAAAAAATATTTATAAAAAAATTCCTTTCAAAAAAAATCTTTTTTAAATAAAATAAATTCGTGAATTCTACCAAACTATTGGAGAATTTTCATGGATTTAATTTTTAATAGAATCTATCAAACTATTGAGAAATTTCATAAATCAGTTTTTTTATCTCCAAACTATTGGAGTATTGTTTCAAAGTAAGTCCTACCAAATTATTGGAAGACTTTACTAATCTTTCTATAATAAAATAAATTAACAAATCCTACAACGGAGCTTTTTTAGAATGGGACACTAGTCCCTATGAATACTCTTGAGGTGAGAAAATTATCTTAAATTGCTACCAAACTATTAGGACAATTTTAAGACTAATTTTTAATATTAAATTATTTAGTAAATCAAAAAAATGATTAAGGCTTGGATAATTTGAAATCAAACTGATACTATATTTTGGATGGGCGTTATGGGGGTGCTACAACCTTTCCCATATGTAATCGACTTCCAAACCTAACATTTATTTTTGCAAATCAAAATATGTTTTAGGTGACCAATCATATCTAAACAAAAAAAAAAGATTGGTGGCGACTCTTTTCAATCATGTCTAGCGGTAGGTATACGGATCTATACGTTATGATAAAAATTTTGTATTATCACAAATCATAACATTTATCTATTACAAATTAAATCCAACTACAATTCTGCTAACACCCATTCAAGGCAAAAATTTTATTTTTTTAACCTCTTTTTTTAATAAATTATTATCACTGTTATCACTTAATTTGATAATACAAAAAAGACTAAAGATAAATCAAATGAAAAAACACAAAATGAAGGATAAACAAAAACCAAATAAATGAATAATCAACAAAAGATAAAACCCAAAAATAAATAAATAAAATATAAAATAATGGATAATCGGGCCTACAGTCTGAACTTTATTGAACCAGGTCCAAATAGTTCGGATCCGAACCAAATAGGGTGCCTACACTTATATGTGATTTTGTGGTTTCCATCATGGTTTAGAAGAAAGGTGCCTAATATTTCTGCATTACTAATGGACTGCAGATTTGGGACATAAATGTGATTTATATTTTTGACAAATCTATTACTTTTAAAGATTTGTGAATAAGGATTATAGATACAATAAATAAACAAATAATAATATAATTATTTTTCTTAAATTATAATGCATAAAATTAAATTAAAAATAATAAATAAAATTAACAAATAACAAATTAACAAATAATGACAGTCTGTCCTTTTATATATATATATATAAAGAATCACAAAGGATTTTGGAATTGCCACGTGTTCTTCTTTTTTTTTTTTAGTTTTTATAGTTTTTCCTCTTCTTTTCGTTTTGTGGGTTTAGTTCTGAAAAAGCTTTCTTTTAATTTCTTTGCATAGTTCAAGAGGAGACATCTGTTTTTCTTTTTTCTTCTTTTAAAATTTTATGACTAATATTAAATGAGATCTGACCAATATTAACAAGCTGTCCATTTAAAAATTATTTAAATTAATTTAAACGTTTACATGGAATAAAATTTGGCATTCATGCCGTATATCAAAGGTCATGTGGCAAGTCAATGAAAATTTGTTAAAATGTTTGGGAGAAAGTAAGAAACAAGATGCATGAAAAAAAAAAAAGTAAAAAATTAAGAAAAAAAAGGATAGTGTTATGTTTAAAAAGCTCTCTATTTAAGTGGTTGCCAGCGTTTGGTCCAATAACGGTGCAACTTAGCTAGAGGCAACTACCCAGTTTGAAAAACTGCTTTCAATTGGCATTTCTATGCATCTCCGTTTGTATTTCTTTTAATTTTATCTGAATTTAAAAAAAAATTTGTTTTTTTTAAACAGAGAGGAGTGCTCCAATTGAGGAAGTGATAAAATCCACAGCTTCAGGTATCAGTTCTTAATTGCTAAAAACTATTTTTTTTAGGTGTTTAATTTATATCCGAATTTTGGTAATATATTTGGAAAATCTGTAGCTTGAGGCTGCTTGGGCACTTACAAATATTGCTTCTTGAACCTCGGAGAACACAAGGTAGTTATTGATCATAAGGCTGTTCCAATTTTTATGAAGATTTTTGGTTCCCCAATTAGTGATGTTCGTGAGCAGGTATATTTAGAAGTCCTTTGAGTTAAGTTTGAGACTTGCAATTATGGGATAATTGAGTTTACCTATCAAAGAGAATAAAACAAAAGCTTTGCCATGCGGAGTGCCGTTAAAGTCATTGCAATCAAATAGGGACACGACCACGCGATCTTTACTCCCTGTTCGAGTTTGTTTTGATTTTTTATTTTTGAGTTTAGTTTTTTAGAGTATGACAATTCGATTTTCCATGGCGATTGTTAATTTATCCTCCTAGAAAGTTTAGCTATGTTGGTGTGACTAATAGACTCAATGTTGATTGGTGTGAATCTTACAAAACAGAAATAATTCGCACCAATGTGGCTGGAACCTTGATGTTGACAAATGTTTGCAAAGAGCATGGGCTTTTGATGATGAATTTTGCTACTGGGTGTATATTTGAGTATGATGCTGCACATCCTGAGGGCTCTAGCATTAGTAGTGGAAGCAAGAAAGGGTAATGTTTCTAATTTAGGGTTCTTTCTAGCAACCTTTTTGTGAAATAATGTATGTCATTTATGAATTTGCAAATGTTATTGCCTATGTAGGAGGAAATTGAGATAGAAGCAAGGGCATTGCATGTTCAGAAGGATGGTGCTATTTTCAGTGTTGAATTGAGGAAGAAAGATACTGGGAAAATTATTGCTAAAGGCCGTCATACTAAGTATCTTCCTCTAACTCTACCAAGTAAAATGTAGATGACATTTGAATTTGAGTAATTAGAAACCAATAAAATGAATTGTTTCATATATATTCAGAAATATGCTACTGATCCTCGCAAACTTTTATAAGACACCTTTAATTGAGTTGTACATGAAATTACTTCGTCCTTCCTCTATCTTGTCACAACTTGCCATAAATTGCCTGCTATCATTAATCATTACATCTTGGATCTTTTCAGTAGTTGATTTTTCTTTTGTATGAATATGCCATGTTGATCGCTACTCAATAGCATAAAAAAGAATAATGGTTATCTTGGGTAAATATCATTGAGTTGGTCTTCAACTTTGATTTGGAAGTTTGTAAAATTAAGGTTTGATCTAACATCAAAACATGGGAGAACGACATTCGTGGTCGTTGCTAGACCATTACAATTCAAGGTTATGTGGAAGATTACTAGGCGAAGACAAAATTTGTATAGGAGGGGCCGACAATATTTTTAATCTAAGTATTAATGTGTTATAGTAAAACAGTAAAAAATAAAAGAAAGTAATCACACACAAACTAATAAATTTTATCTTAGTTTTTTAACTCAATTTTTTATTATTGTTTTCAAAATATTGTTTGCGTGCCAAAGTTTTATTCTGTATATCCAGAGGCGAAGTCGGGTATGGCAGAAGGGGCGGATAATAAATTCAAAGGAAAAAAACAAAGCCGAATAGTAAACTCTTTTAACCAGGAACTGAAGCCCAATTCAGGTCTATACACCCCATTTGATGTATATTGGGCTTGGTTTGAGTGGGGAGAACTCAGCATGCAAAAGCAGAAAATCACAGCCCAATTCTAACTACAACTAATTAAAGTTTGTCAAAGGTTCATCCAATTTAGAAAGAGTTCATTCAATTTGCTTCATCAATTTAGTTTCAAATTTTTGTATTTGTTGACATGACATAATTAATAGATAAATTCAAATATGGGTCCACTATCTTATGATTAAGCCAACTAATAATTTGCATGCATACTAATTAAGGGAAAAATAGATAGATGAGGCTGTTCCAAAATAATTTCAAGAAACCCAATTCAATAAAAACAAAACAAAAAAAATCCTTCTGATCCAAGAATTTCGAAATAGTCTGAATTCTTTACTAAATTAATAATTATTAATTTTAATAATAATTAAGCTAAAATTAATTACTATCAACATAAATATGCTGGCGCTTTTAATTTTTGGTAAGCCGCACAAGGAAAAGAAATTGACAGCTTAACCAGAAGCCGGCAACCATATTGAGATAATACTAAACTCGAAATTAGTTTATAATACTAGCTAACTTGGATTTTTTTAAAAATTTTGGGTTCAAGTGAAGTTTCCATGGACTTAGGACTTTGGAAAATTTTCTTTATGGCAGTGAAAGTATAAAAAACGATCATTTACTACTTTAGTTGAAAATGAAATATTTATGGACAGTTGTAATGAATGTTTCTGAAAATGATCAATAAATTGTTCAACAAGGAGATTACTGGAAATTCCTAAAACAAGTATGATCACTTATTTTTGGAAATTCAGATTATTATTATTATTAAAGTAGGTAATTCTAAATTTATTAATTTTCTAACACTTAAACGTAACTTCAAATTTGTATGAGCTCCCTAATGCTAAAAATACTACAAAATTCAGGATCGTTGAAAAAAAATTAAATCTAATATTTAATATGTTATGATTATTGTTTTTGTTATTGACTTTTAGTATTTTATTAAGAGCATTATATTTTTTCAAAATTCTTTTATTAATTGCATCATCTTTCTAATTTATTTTATATAATAATTTTTTGGTAAAAACAAAGAAAAATATAAATACTATAAAAATTATAATTTTTAATGAAACAATTTATATTATCATTTTTATTTATTTTTATATTTTTATTTATTATTACTATTATATATTTTTAAGATTTTAATCTTTTTTTTTATAAATATTACATAAAAATTTTTATGATTTGAACTTTTCTTTTCTTGACAATTAATTGGGATTTATCCCCACTCGATGGTAAATTTAATTATTTTTTTTATTATAATTATAATTTTTTATTATTGGTTATGATTAATTTATTGGTAATTATTAATTATTGATATTTTCATTTTTTAGTTTTATAATTTTTTTCATGAATGGTAATTATAGGAAAGATTATAAGAGAGAAAATGAAAAAAACTCAATTATTGTTTTGTTCTATTTTCCTTTTTTCATTCCTTTTTTTGTAATTTTTTTTATGAAAAGTATTAGGGTGATACTATTTTATTTTTTAAAAAATATATAAACTAAAATATACATATATCTTTTATTCAAAGATTTGAATACTAATATCCACACAAAAAAAAATCATAATTGACACATATTTATATTGTTTCAATCTTTTAAATTATTTGAAATCATAATATTTTTAGAAAATATCTATAGAAATTAAGTTAAAACTTTAAATTAAGAAAATAAATTCTAATAGAATTTGAAAATTGTTACACCCAATTAGGCTTTTTTTTTCATTTTTTATTTTTTTAATATCTTTAAGAAAAAAGAAAAAAAACAATTATAAAATTTTATAAAAATTTTCAATTTGGTTTTTAGACATATTTATTTTGTATTGTATCTTTACATTTCTTTGTTTATTATTAGTATATTTTCTTAAGGTTTTGATTTTTATTTAATAATTAAAAATAAATAGAAACCTTTATACTTTAGAGTGGGTTGTGTTGGGTTTGAAATCCCTTGTTTCGAGTCTTTTTGAACTTTGGGCTAAATTACTTTTAATTGCCAAAATAATCTATTTTTTTCTTTTCTTCTATAAAATAAACTATATTATTTAAAATCAATACCTAGATTTTTTTTTGTCTTCTTTCTTTCATTTTTTCCAGTGGTGCTTTTTTTTTTTTTCATTTTTCTCTAGTCAAAAAATGTTTTTAGTTGAAAAACTTGTCCCCCAACCCTTTTTTCTTTCCTTGTCCGTTTTTAGTCTTAGTTTTTGCTAAAACTCGTCTTAGAATCCTAGATCTGAACCTAGGTCGTAGTTTTCAACCCTTTAAATACTTCTTTTCTTCGCTTCACTAGCCACCAAGTCCAATGATGTTCTTTATCTAGTCTTGACATTCATCATTCTTTAAGATCAAGCCCCAAAACAAACTCAAACTGAAATTTTTTTTTGTATTTTTCTATCGCTGCTTATCCCTTTCTTAAGGGATGTGATTTTTTTTTTTTTATGTCTGTGATTTTATGATTTGTGTGTGTCTAGGGGAATGTTATGAAGGATTTGGTCTTAGTGGGAGAATGGTTTTTTTTTTTTTGGCTTATTTTTCTATTATATTTGAGTTTGATATATATTTTTTATTTTGGGTTAGTTGATGTTGAGTTTCAAAAATTTTAAATTTTTGGTTTATTTTTCTATTATATTTAAGTTTGATTTATGTTTTTTATTTTAGGTTATTTAATATTGAGTTTGGGAATGTTAGAGAATTTTTATTGAAATTTAGAAAATTTTAAATTTTTTATTTTAGTTTCTGTTTCATCACCCATACTTCCAAAGATGGTAGAGCTCGGCTTTGGTAACACCACCAGTGGTCATAGTTCTTTTCATCCTTCATTTTTTCTCTTGTCCAATATTTTGTTATAAAATATCCTTAATACCCTTAATAATTACAATAATATCAACAATACCTCAAATAAATAGTGAAATTACCGATGTGGTAGAGAAATTAAGAATTGATCAGCAGGGGACTACTTTTATATTAAGTATAGATATGTGGAGGTTAAAAATTTCACTCTTACCAATGTATAAGATAATTGCTAGTACTAAAAACTTGCTATATTTTGAAGGATTAGTAGTAGAATTGTTAACTAATGAATTTATACAAGCAAGGATAAATATCAAGCCCTAAAAAGTAAATGTTAAATTCTTCAGCATTGCTTGAAGCTTGTTATTAAAATATGAGACAATTTGGTTTGTTTCTTCATGACATTTTCCTTTTGAGTTCATATTTCCTTGTGTAATGTGGGATGCATCCAACGAGGGTGATTTCAAGCATTATTATCTTCCTAGCTCCTAATCTATATAGTCTCTACAATTGCAATAATATGGGGAAAAAAAAACAAGAGTTATTGATGAAACATGCATAAAAAATAAAAAAGTAATCTAGATCTTAGCTTAATTAGTTCATGCAGTCACCATTAAAGATGATATTTAGTAAGTTTGAAATTTAAATCTCAATATCTGCAACTTCATCTCATATTCTCAAGTTGCGATCTCCTTAATTTGGGAAATATTTCACCTAAAATTCTTTTTAGTATAATACTACAATTAATCAATTACAATCAACAATTATGTAGGAATTCACCATTTAAAAGTATGGCTTTACATAATTTTTTGATAGATCCTACATAATACTAAATTATGATTAGTTAATTATACTATAATAATTATTGTAGGTGATATACTCCCATTAATAAGTTTTTTTAAAAGATGATATAATTGAAAAAGGATTTGTGGAAAACCTCAAAATGCTTGGAGAGAGCATCTATGAGAAGCTGAACAAATGTTTGAGGACTATAATCTTGGTTTTGCTCAATAATGGTGGTTCTAAATAGTTTTGAATGTAATCATTACTGCCTAATGTCAATATAAATATAGACTTTAACAAGTAGTTAGAAAGCTCCTTAGAGCTTTTAAAGTGGCTAGGCATTTTCAACTTAATGGTTCATCGAAACAAATCAATTTGATCACCCAAACTCAAGCACTTACCCTATAATAGAAAGATTTTTTTTCTAATTAAAATAATCATTTTAATTGGAGGTTAGAAATATGAAATTATATATAAATTTTTATTCTAATAGTGCAATATGAATTACTCTAAAAAATGATAATTAACTAGTGGGTCAGTTGCCAATTTTCAATGCTATGAAAAGAGTACAGTAAATTGAAGCACTTACAAATCAACTTCCAATCTTAAGGAGAATTCCATAAGTTGAAGATGCATAATTTAAGTTTGAGAGTACAGGTACACTTGGGGAAGGTTATAGTACCCTTATAGCGCCTATCCAAAGGATGGTACCAGTTAGATTTTAGATTATCCAAGCCTTGATCATATTTGTGATTTACCAGATAATTCAATATTGAAAATATATCTTAAAATTGTCCTAATAGTTTGGTAGCAATTTAAGATAATTCTCTCATTACAGGAATATTCATGGAGACTAGGGTCCTACTCTAAAGAGGCTCCATCATCAGATTTGTTAATTTATGTTGTTTCAAAAAAATTAGTAGAGTATTTCAAGAGTTTGGTAGGACTTACTTTAAAACAATCCTCCAATAGTTTAAAGAATAAAATTATCTTTTATTTATTTATTTTTTAAAATTGATTCATGGAATTTTCCAATAGTTTCAAGGATTCCATTTCAAAAATTAAATCCATAAAAATTCTCTAATAGTTTGGTAGAATTCATGAATTTATTTTGCAAAGATTTTTTTTTTGAAAAACATTTTCTTTTTTTTTTTCTAAAAACTTATTTGAAAAGATTTTTTTTTGACTTATTTGAAAAGGTCTTTTCTTTATATAATTGTTTTTTCTTTTTTTTAAACAAAAATAATTTTTACAAAATAATAATATTTCTAAAAAATAAAACAAAAATAATAATAAAAAATAAAAACCTAAAAATAAAATAAAATGAAAAAATAAAAAGAAAATGAAAAAAAAAACCTTGTGATCAGTTGGGTTAACGCATAGGTCGGTGTATAGGTCAACGGGTCAGAGCACGGATTTAGGTGTGGCAAAATGCTATCATTTTGGGACGCTATATAAGTCACTTTTCAGCGTTTTGCCTTAGAAGCGCCTTGCTCTTCCTCTCTCTAGACTGAAAAGCTTTGACTTCTCTCTAAAAATATGTCGAAAACTTCAATTAAAAATTGGCAAATCCATTAATTTCTAGGAAAGTCATCAAAAAATTCAACTAAAAACTAGAAAACCCAACAGACCCGAACCTATTCTTTTAGGGACCCTTAGTCAAGCTTTGGTGTTCCTTAAATAGATAGATTTCTTAGGTGGCCAATTGCACTTAAACAAAAAAGATTGGTGGTGACTCCTTAAAATCAATGTCTAGCGATAGATCCCTCAAATATAGACATTATGACAGTTTGGCGACTCCGCTGAAGAAAAGCCAAGAGTTCAGGGTCAACCTTTTGATTAATTAAAAAATAAAAATGAAAAAAGGTAGATGAATTGGTGTAAAATTGGGCTAAGGAGTTTGGATTGAATTGGGAGAGGTTGGATGAGACTAAAAGTCCAAAAGAGTTAGGATTCCCATTCGACTTTGGATTCTGTCCTATAAATATAGATCCTAACCAAGCTTGCTGGGATACAGAGAGGAAATCACAAAAATCAGACTTATTCTTCATTCGAGTGCCATTTTGATCTCGACTTCTCTGGCGTATTGATAGGGGATAAGCCTCATGTTAGGTTGACACGACGAGTGATGGCATCGTTGTTTTGTGTTAGAGAAAGAATCGACGATGGAGGTTTATTGTCTCTGATATATTTTGTTTCCTACCTGACTTCGTGTGCTAGCTCAGCATCAAAGCTCATCACAACTGTAGTAACATCGATGTCGTGCAAGTAGTTGCTACTTTATGATCGAATGATCCCACTTTGGATTTACCCTTCTCGACGACGGTTGCTGCTCAGGCAATTGCCATCGATGTCTCTTTCACTGATGAGGTGGCAATTGTAAAAAGTTGTATTGACAACTATAGTGTACAGATTAGGGGTTCAGATAATTTCAAGACATCATTTTTGAGTTTCGATGAGAGCATCACTATTTATATTGGTGAGAAGAGCTTATTGACTTCAAGGAGAAACATCATAAAAGGTTTTGAATACGGGCGTTATGGAAATCCAACTATAGTGGTTGCCAAAAAGAAAATAAGTGCACTTGAAGGGGCTGAATCGACCTTGACTATGGCATTAGGAATGTGTGCTAACACAGTTATGCAGATGGCATCGATTCTTGTTGGTGGATATATTTTGACAACAACAGATTGCTATAAAAAAACTAAGATATTCATTGAGACCATTCTACCTAAAATGGGATTCTCGATTATTGTCATTGACCCTACAGATGTGGATGGTTTAGAGGCTGCACTCAACAAGAATAAAGTTTCTCTTTTATTTACTGAGTCTCCAACAAATCCATTCCTAAGATGTGTTGACATAGCAAAAGTTACAAAGCTGTGCCACAACAAAGAAGCACTTGTTTGCATTGATGGTACCTTCGCTACACCTCTTAACCAGAAGACCCTGGCCCTTGGTGCTGATCTTGTTTTGCATTCTACAACAAAATTCATTGGGCCACAATGATGTTCTTGCTGGCTGTATAAGTGGATCTAAGAAGTTGGTTACTGAAATTCATACTTTGCATCATATTTTGGGAGGTACTTTTCAACCTGAATGCTACGTATCTGATCATCAGAGGCATGAAAACACTATATCTTCATGTACAGTAACAAAATTTGACAGCATTAAGGATGGCCAAAGTTTTAGAGGCACATCCTAAAGTGAGACGTGTCTATTATCCAAGCTTGCCAAGTCATCCTGAACATGGAATTGCCAAGCAGCAAATGACAGGCTTTGGTGGTGTGGTCAGTTTTGAGGTGGATGGAGATTTGATGACCACCATCAAATTTGTTGATGCGTTGAAGATACCATACATTGCTCCATCTTTTGGTGGCTGTAGAGCATTGTGGATCAACCAGCTATAATGTCCTATTGTCTTTGCCTTTGAGCCGAGTTATTGAATCACTTTTTGTGTCTCAAGCCAAGTTGCGTTAAGGTTATTTATTTATTATTATTATTATTGTTGTTGTTGTTGTTATTATTTCTAAATTAGAATTATTTGGAATTCTTAATTATTTTATTTTATTTTTATTTTAATGTTTATTTTATTTTTTTAAATGATTTTCTTAAAATAAAAATTCCAAAAAATATATATATATTTTTGAGGAAAAGTTGAAAGTATCAATTTTCCTTAAAAATAAAATTCTAAAAAAATATTTTTGGGGGAAAGTTGAAAGTATCAATTTTCCTTGAAAATAAAAAAATTTCTAAAAAAAATTTTAAAGAAAAGTTGAAAGAATCAATTTTCCTAAAAAAAAATTTTAAAAAATATTTTTGGGGGAAAGTTGAAAGTATCAATTTCCCTTAAAAAAAATTTTAAAAAAATTATTTTTGGGGAAAATTGAAAGTATCAATCCTTGAAAATAAAATTTCTAAAAAATATTTTGAGAAAAATTTGAAAGTATCAATTTTCCTTTAAAATAAAATTTCAAGAAAAAAGTATTTTGAAGGAAAAGTTAAAAGTATCAATTTTCCTTAAAATAAAATTTCTAAAATAAAATTTTAAAAAAATGCATTTTAGGGAAAAGTTAGAAGTACCAATTTTCATTTTTTAAAAAAATTTTGTCAAGAAAAATGTGTTTTAAGGAAAAGTTGAAAGTATCAATTTTTCTTAAAATAAAAACTTTCAAATGCTTTAAAGAAAAATTGAAAGTATCAATTGTCCTTGTATAAAAGCAATGAGTTTTTTGTGAAAAGAAAATGATTTATATCTAAAGTTGAATTTTTATTTCTTTTCCTTTTCTTTCTTGAAATTTTTTATGTTAAATAATTCGACAATGGAGCTTCTACAAGTGAAACAGTAGTTTTCTTGTATACTCTTAAGGTAAGAGAATTTTCTTAATTCTTTGCCAAAGGTATTGGAGTCAATTAAGAATAATTTCCAATAATTAATTATTAGGTAAATTTTTTAGGCTTAATGGATAACACGAAATCAAGCTGGTACCATCCTTCGATGGGCATTGTGAGGGTGCTATAACCTTCTCACACGTAACTGTACTCTCGAACCCTGTTCTGGTTAATAGACCCGAACCTATTCTTTTAGGGACCCTTAGTCAAGCTTGGGTGTTCCTTGAAAGGATAGATTCCTTAGGTGGCTAATCGCACCTAAACAAAAAAGATTAGTGGTGACTCCTCAAATTAATATCTAGTGATAGATCCTCGGATCTAGACATTATAATAGATAGTTTCTAAATTGTTATTTGTCAAAACTCACAGATTGAGTCTCACTTTTCTTTTTCTTGGGC
The DNA here is from genome assembly GCF_002303985.1 of Durio zibethinus. Next base: position 14,966,542 of record NW_019167893.1, read on the forward strand.
ATTCTTTTAGTGGCAAATGATTCTTCTTCTTTCAGTTTGTCACTCTTAATTGCATTTTCAATGATCTCCCTTAAAATCACTATATCGCTAAAATTCTTAGTTACATTCCCTATCATCTTCTAGTAGTATGGTGACTTTAAAGTACTTACAAATAGCATTATCGTTTCCTTCTCTATTAGGGGAGTCTATACCTGGGTAGCGATATCTTGCCATCTTTGGGCATATTTCTTGAAAGACTCGAAGCTTTCTTCTTCATTTCTTGTAATGAAAGGCGATTAAGAGCCATGTCTATGATGTGATAAAATTGGTTAATGAAGGATTAGTCAAATCCTTTCACGACTTGATGCGAGTCTTATCCAACTGAATATACTATTTTACAGCAGATCTAGTCAAGCTGTTTTGAAAACATACATAAGCAGTTTCTCATTGTTAGTATGTACTACCATTTTACAATAGTATATTGTGATGTGTGTAATAGGAAACTTGATACTGTCATACTTCTCAAATTTTGATGCCTTGAATTTTGGAGGAATCATAACATCTAAAACTAGACAAAGGTTGGTAGTATCCATGGATCCATAGAAATCAATGCCTTTATAATCCGTAATCTTTCCTTAATCATGCTCATGGCCTGATCAGTTTTAGAATTTTCTAAAGACGAAGTTGCCTGTAGCTTTTCTTGCTCTTTTGTCTCATTTAGAGTTAGGAGTTGAATGGGTTCAGCTGTCTTTTTGACGAAAACAAGATTATTATAACTCTAGACATTCTTATGACTAGGTGTATAAGTCGTTCCCGAGTAGTTATAATTTGGAATGGTTGCCTATTATGCTTGAAAAATTGGGTCAGTTTGAGTTTGATGTGGATCGAAACTCGAAAAATATATTGATTTAGTAGCTTTAAGTGAGGTATCTTTCTTTATTGTCGTTCTTCTATTTTTCTTTTCCAGTGCTTCCAGAATTTTGTTCAATTTTTCTTCAAGTATCTCTTGGCCTTTTCTATCCTTTTGAGACAACTTGCATTATCTTGCTCTATTTTCCTAGCTCTAGCCCTACTTAGTACTGTGTTGAGCTATCCTTAAACCTTGATTTCTCACAATTATGGTGTAAATTTAGAATAATGTTTATGGACCTTTCAGATTATGCATCAGAATGAATGTGTGATGCATGAATGCATACACAATAAAAAAAAAGTTAGTAAGCATAATATTCAAGCTGCATATATGTTTATGAATATGCATAAGAAAGAAATAAAAAGACAAGGAAATTGGTTAATCACCTCAAAAAAATAAAGACTATAAAGCAAGAAAATTACAACATGACCCTAGATTTGGGTTAACTATAAAGGGTGGAAGGACATGGCTTTATCTATGGTTAGGCTCTTAAAGTTAACACTATGTGATTTGGATTACCTCTAAAAGATTCTCAAATTGTTCCTTACATCATAGTCTATCACAGACTAGTAAGGCATCTCAATCCTCACCCATCATAGGCTACCAGCAAAAAGGGTTTAATTTGAGTGGGAGTGTTTCGCAAGCCCATGCGAAGATATGAAATTTCACGAGGGCATGAAATCTCAAGTATGGTGACTTAAAAGTGCTTACAAATAGCACTATCATTTCTTTCTCTGTTAAGAGAGGCTATACTTAGGTAGCGACATCTCATCATCTTTGGGCATATTCCTTGTAATGAAAAATGATTAGGAGCCATGTCTATGATGTGACAGTATTGGTTAATGAAGGATCAAGTCAAATCCTTCCACGACTTGATGCGAGTTCTATCAAACTAGACATACCATCTTGCAGTAGATCTAGTCAAGCTATCTTGAAACACATGCACAAGCAGCTTCTCATTACTGATATATGCTGCCATCTTATGATAGTATATTGTGATGTGTGTAATAAGGCACTTGGTACTATCATACTTTTCAAATTTTGATGCCTTGAATTTTGGAGGAATCAGAACATTTAGAGCCAAACAAAGGTTGGTAACATCCATGGATCCATAGAAATCAATGCCTTTTACAGCCCATAATCTTTCCTCAATCATGCTCATGGCCTAATCAGTTTTAGAATTTTTCAAAGACAAAGTTGCTTGCAACTTTTCTAGCTCTTTTGTCTCTTCCAAAGTAGGCAGTTGAATAGGTTCAGCTGCCTTTTCGACAAAAATAAGATTATTATAACTTTAGACATTCTCATGATCGGGTGTATAAGTCATTCTCGGGTAGTTGTAATTTGGAATGGTTACCTATTGTGGTTGAAAAATTAGGGTAGTTTGAGTCTGATATGGACTTGAAACCCGAAGGATATGTTGATTCAGTAACTTCAGGTGAGGTATCTTCCTCTATTGCCTTTACTTTATTTCCTTTTTCTAGAGCTTCCAAATTTTGCTTAATTTTTCTTCAAGTATGTCCTGAGCCTTTTCTATCCTTTCAAGATGACTTGCATTATCTTGCTCCATTTTTTGGTTTTAGCTCGAGTGTAGTACTAGTGTTGAGCTATCCTTGAGCCTTGATTTCTCACAATTATGGTGCAAATTTAGAATGATGTTTATGGACCTTTCAGATTATGCATGAGAATGAATGCAGTGATGCATGAATACATGTATACACAATAAAAAAAAAGTTAGTAAGCATAATATTCAAGCTACATGTATGTTTATGAATATGCATAAGAAAGAAATAAAAAGACAAGGAAATTGGTTAATCACTTCAAAAAAATAAAGACTATAAAGCAAGTAAAATAACAACATGACCCTAGATTTAGGTTAACTATAAAAGGGTGGAAGGACATGGCTCTATCTATGGTTAGGCTCTTAAAGTTAACTATATGTGGTTTAGATTACTTCTAAAAGGTTCTCAAATTGTTCCTTACATCATAGTCCATCACAGACTAGTAAGGCATTCCAATCTTCACCCATCATAGGCTACCAACGGAAAGGGTTTAATTTGAATGAGAGTGTTTCATAGGCCTATACGGAGACATGAAATCTCATAAGGGCATAGGCACTTCACTCTTTCATAAAGATAGAGCACAAGTGGAGAGCTTTATGTTATGTATATGCAAATGAATGACAGATATATATAGTAAATAAATGAATAACTAAGTAAATATAAGCAATGAAAAGAAATAAATAAAAAATAAAATCTTAACTTTATTAAGCAAGGCTTGGATAATAAGAAATCATTTACTGGCCTGACTCTTGATGTCCTTAATAAAGTAGCCAAATTGTCATAACGTATAGATCTGGACCTACCGCTAGACATGGGTTAGAAGAGTCGCCACCAATCTTTTTTATTGAAGTGTGATTGGCCACCTAATTGAATTTGATCTACGAAATCATAATTTAAGTTTGAGAGTATAGTTACGCTTAGGGAAGGTTATAGCACTCCCATAGCTTATCCAAAATATGGTACCAGTTAGATTTCAGATTATCCAAGCCTTGATCATATTTGTGATTTACCAGATAATTTAATATTGAAAATATATCTTAAATTTGTCCCAATAGTTTGATAGCAATTTAAGATAATTCTCTCACATCAAGAGTATTCATGGAGACTAAAGTCACACTTTGAAGAAGCTCAATTGTCGAATTTTTTAATTTATGTTATTTCAAAAAATTTAGTAAAGTCTCTCAATAGTTTGATAGAATTTACTTTGAAACAACCCTTCAATTGTTTGAAGGACAAATTTGTCTTTTTATTTAAACTGATTCATGGCATTTCCCAATAGTTTGGTGGATTTCATTTCAAAAATTAAATCAATGAAAATTCCTCAATAGTTTGATAAAATTCATGAATTTATTTTGTAGGGATTTTTTATTTGAAAAAGATTTTCTACTTCTTTTTTTTTTTGAAAACTTATTTGAAAAGATCTTTTTCTATATAACTATTTTTTAAAAGAAATAATTTTTACAAAATAATAAAATTTCTCAAAAATAAAACCAAAAAAATAAAATAAAATGAGCTAAAAAATAAAATAAAATCAAATCAAAAAATAAAAATAAAATGGAAAAAGAAAATCTTGCGATCGGGTTAGGTTAACGCGGGTCAGAGCGCAAGTCAATGGGTCAGAGCATAGATCTAGGTGCTCCAAAACACTGTCATTTTGGGACGTTATATAAGCCACTTTTTAGCATTTTGCATCAGAAGCACCTTGCTCTCCCTCTCTCTAGATCAATAAGCTCTAACTTCTCTCTAGAAATTCTTCAAGAACACGTCAAAAACTTCAACCGAAAACTGACAAACCCATCGGCTTCTGAGAAAGTCACTAAAAATTCAATTGAAAATTGAAAAACCCATCGATTTTTGAAATATTGGCCGAAATTTGGCTGAAAAATTCAATCGGTTGTTGAAAAATTCATCGAAAAATTCATATTTTTCCCAAAACCCTAGATTTTTTCAAAAAATCCTAGAAATTTCCCAGATTCTCCCAGATTTGTCCAGATCTCATCAGAAATCCTCTAATAACTTAAACCATACCCCAAAAACCTAGAATTAAACTAAAAAACTTCCAAACGAACCCAAAATAAAAAATCACAATCCTAGAACTTCTATTCTGCCCAGAACATGTTTCTTAGAATTGCAACACCCAAAATTTTCCAATTTTTCCACTGTGTCTCCCCAGCCCATTCCTTGTGTTCTTTTGTAGTGTTAGTTTGATTTATAGGCATCCTTAAAAAAAATTTAGGAAACAGACAGAATCAATCTAGGCTTGAATCCTAGGATTTGATTCTGTTTGAACCTCAATACATGTCTAGGTTTATTGCTGCTTTCTTGGATTGATTGAAAAATCCCTTTGATTATGAATTAAAGCCTTTTGACTGCATTGAATTTTTGAATTTCAATTTCCTGGATTACCGGTCAAAAAGAAAGGAAAAAGGAATAATAATAATAATAATAATAATAATAATAATCATAATAACATACTATATCATATAATATATTAATATACTATACTATAATATAAATCAAATAATATAAATACACAAACTAAAAACAAATCGACCTAACTGAGCTCGGACACATATGGTGTCTCAAAGAGTATTGCCAGTTTTCAAGGAATTTCAGCTTTCAATTTAAAAAAAAGGATAAAATTAGAAAACATATGTAATTAAAATAGTTTAATCATGAAGAATTGATTTTAACTTATTAAAATCTTCAATACCTATAAAGTCTGGAAGAGTTCTTCCATTAGTGAACGTACCGGTCAAGTGTTCGCCAAAATTCAGGCCGTAAGTTGGGTAATTTGCCTTGGCAACAGTTGGAAGAAGATTGTTGTGGCCACTGTCAAACAATGAATCTCCGAACACATACAGAGCCGGTACAAGAGGCTTACTGTGAATTAGCAAGAAGATATGAAGGAAAGCAACTAAGAATACGTTCGACGAAATCAAGTTGCTCCTCATCTTTCCAAATGAAAATATTATTTGTGTAAGAAAAAGTTAGAAGAGTGGAACATCAAAGGCCAATTGAGCTTGAAAAGAGTGGAAAAAAAATTTTGATTATCAGTCGCAATGATGCATAGTTTTTTTCCCCTTAATGCATAGATTGTGGTTTAATCTTTTGACCTGAAATCAAATCAAGCCAGCCAGCATTTTCTTCTTCAGCGGAGAAAATATTTTTAATGACCAAGTATGCCAAGAATAGGACACAACTGAAATGAAAGTACAACCAACGCCATACAGAATTTCATGAATATCACATGAATTTTTTTACTTTTTATGAGATTTAATAATTAATTTGAAATTGTTTCATTCGAATTTTGTTTCTGTTTTCACTTCTATAATTATCTGCATCATTAATTATTGCATTCAAAAGGGAAAAAAAAAAAAAAAAAACCACAACAGAAACTTATTTTAAATTACTGACGAAATCAAATCGGATTATCAATCATATTTGACTCTTCATAATAATTAATTATTCATCAAGATATATCATTTCGTGTTCAAGGATGAGATTAAACCTCTTTCTAAGTAACAACAACTCGAGTATTTTAACTGATTCATTTTAAGCATTATAATACATATAATATCTAATTTGCATAGGCATCACTTAAGTAAAAAAAAAACCTTGCATTAGTTGGCAAACGAGTTGGCCATGAACGTGCTGAAAATGAGATGAGAACCCTACTATCTTCCACGTAAAAATCTTGATTATCTCAAATAGTATTTAATAATTCCAAAAAATAATAGTAACAATTGTGTCACATCGCCACGAAAAGAAGTTAATAATGGTGCAACGGACTGCTTTTTTTTTTTTTAATAATTCAAATTTTGTTTATCATCCAGAGAATTCACAATTAACCATTAAAATCTAGCAACTATATCTTTTCCAAATTAAAATTGATAATCCTGTGATCGAATTATTGTAAACTTGTATGCATCTTCACGTCTTAATTAACTAGCTGCTTTAAATTAAGAGGAAGCAAACAGTACTGTCATTGATGCAATGACGTGCTATAGCTGAATAGACAGTTTCAGTAAGATGCGAAGCATCCCAAAAGTAGTTTGGTTTGAGTTGGGGCATGAAGTAAGAAATGCTACGTCGCTTTCATATATTTCTTTAACTATATTATTGTATTGTATTTAAAAATATCAAATTATTAATAAAAAATATCAAATTTAGATATATATCTATATATATATATAATTGATAGAAAACATAGAGACGAAGTTTTTAGATAAAATTTTTATTAAAAACGGTTAAATAAAAATTAAAATAAAAAATCAAAATAGATAAAATAAAAGTTCTTATTACATAAATCAAATTTATAAATTTTTTAAAAAAAATTAATATATTTTAATATATTTTTAAATAAGTATTTTTAGTGAAAATTTTGACATGATTTTTATTGTTAAATAAATATTGATCAAAACTATGAATGATATTTTTATTATTTTTTACATATTATTAATTTTTTATTAAATTTTATCAATCTATCATTTTGAATTTTTATTATAATTTTATTAAATTATTTAAAAAAATAAAATTGACCCTAGTGGATATGGTAATTGAACATATTTTTTCCTTTGCATGTGCCCCATTAAGAAGGGTAAATCATAATGTTTCATTTTATTACTTTTTTTTTCACATAAATAATTATTGATGTTAACATGCATGTGATGTGATTCGATGAGATATTCTTACTAAACGTTGCATGATTTCTTTTCCAAATTAAAATTGATAATCCTGTGATCGAATTATTGTAAACTTGTATACGTCTTCAAATATTAATTAACTAGCTGCTTTAAATTAAGAGGAAAGCAAACTGTACTGTCATTGATGCAATGACTTGCTATTGCTGAATTGAGTGTTTCGTTAAGATGACAAGCATAAGGGTTGGAGTAAAAAATGGTACATCGCTTTCATACATTTTTTTATTATATTATTATATTATATTTAAAATTATCAAATTATTATTAAAAATTATTTAATCTATATATATATATATCATGGATAGAAAAGACTTAGATAAAATTTTTAGATGCAATTTTTTATTAAAAATAATTAAATAAAAATCGGAATTAAAACTCAAAATCGATAAAATAAAAATTTTTGTCATATAGATCAAATAAATACATTTTAAAAAAAATTAATAAATTATGATATATTTTTTAAATAAGTATTTTTAGTGAAAAATTTGACATTAATTTTATCATTAAATAAATATTAATCAAATTCAAATTATAAATAATATTTTCATTATTTTTTACATATTAATTTTTTATTGAATTTTATCAATTTATCGTTTTAAAATATTTATTATAATTTTATTAAATTATTTTTAATAAAAAATTCTACCAACTGTATTTAAAATATTTTATTTAAATATTACTCTCGTGGATATGGCAATTGTACATATTTTTCCCTTTGCATGTGCCGATTAAAAAGGATAAAGTATAAATGTTTTCTTTTATTCCTTTTGTTTTCACATAAATAATTATTGATGTTAACATTCTTGTGATGTGATTAGATGAGATATTTTTTTAAAACGTTGCATGATTTCTTTCACTGCAAGTACTGGCCATGATTTTGATAATTTTTATAGTCAACAAAAAATTTATTTTGCTGCTATCTTTGGACGGTAAGTGATTGAAGTAAGTAAGAAAAAATGTTAGGGCTAGCAATGGAAATCAAAAGTTCAAAGCAGTGTAGATATGTAGGGTGGCATGCACCTAGGTTTGTCAAAAGTCATTACTCATTATTCGGATTAAGTGTCAATTATAGGTCTACTGCAGCGGAACATACTGCATCTTCCTTCAGTAGTGCATTTGTTGTGAGATCCATATATACTGCACCTTCCCTTCCCCTCTCCTTCTCTTCACTTCAAAATTCTTAAAATCTGTAGCGATTGTCCCGTCTTTCTTTCTCACACAACAGTTTGAAACTTTTAGCACCTCAATGGCTTTCATTTTGCTAGTTGTCTTGGTTTGCTTAGTCTGTTTTTTCAGTGCTTCTATGTCATTCATATTTATTCTGAATCTATTTACCACCTGATTTTCAAGAATAATCAAACTGCCTTCCTCCAATATCTAGCTTCCGAAAATTTGTCTCTCGATTGCCAGCTCTATATGTTTTTGGAGGACTCGTATATAGATGCTGTAATAACAATTTTTCTTGACACAATAGCCAAAGCCAATTTCTTACCATATGGTATTGATTTTGGAGGAGTGCCAACCGGTCGTGCCACCAACGGGAGAACCGTTGTGGATTTTATTGGTACAGGGATTGTAATTTTTTTGTATTCCATGCTACTTGTTGCTTACTTTATATTGGCAAAAATATGATTTTTGGTTCATGTTGTATTTCTTGTAAGTTTGCTTTTCTCTGATTTCTGATATTCACTTTTAATGATGAAGCTCAAGTTGCTGGCCTGCCATTTCCACCCCCAATGCTCGGATTGTCTGAAACCGAGAGGAAAATCTTTGTTAGTGGTGTAAATTATGGCTCTGGTTCTAGCGGGATACTGCCTCTGCCTCCTCCTGCTGTGGAAATATTTGTGAGTTATCTTAGCCACAAAAATAAATTTGCAATTTTTCTTGCTTCAAGTTATTTTTCCTAATCACTATGTGAAATTTAGAGTACCAAAACTTAAACTTCTGAGTACAATTGACCTTTTGTATATAATACTACACCAGGACGTATTTTGAGCTTCGATGAACAAATAGAGTTGTTGAACGACACAACAAGAAGCTTGAAGGGTCATTTTGACAGCCCTGAAAGCTTTTCTCTACCTGTCTAAGTCATTGTTCTTTATCCACATAGGGACCAATGACTTAGGCATATATTGGGATCTTGAACAAAAGCGAAAGTTCCGAACTGCAGAAGATTATGCACTCTTCTTATCGGAGGAGTTGTCCGGTAGATTGGAGGTAAATGACTGTTTTAAATTTATCTTTACATAGTATTGAAATTGTATATTCAATTTTATACATTTTTAATGATCATGATGCAGGCAATATACCAACTGGGAGCAAGGAAATTCCTGGTTAACAATGTTTCTCCATTAGGCTGCCAACCTTTCAATCTGAACACAAAAATGCACAATACTTCCTGTGTTGAAGATGTTAACCAGAGAATAGCTTTCTACAATGGACTCCTTCCCAACTTGTTGACAAAGTTGGAAACATCCTTGAAGGGTTCCACATTTGTGCTGTGTGATCTATATAAAGTGTTTGAAGATGTTTACACTCAACCAGCAGCATATGGTGAGAATTGTTAGGAAAAGAATACCACACCAAAATTTTCTCTCTTATTTAATAAAATATTATGAAACATTTAGTTCATTTGTTCTTTGTTAATGCAGGGTTTACGAATGTCAATGGTTCTTGTTGCATTGACGAAGCGAGGAATGGAACTAGAGGATGCGCCAGAAATGTTGCTCCTTGCGCTGACAGAACGAGCCATGTCTTCTTTGACCCATTCCATCCGACCGAGAGTTTTCATTTCATTTGGATGAGGCGCTTTTTGAAGGACCACTCTGTCTGTTCTCCATTTACCTTGTTTGAGTTAATGCAACTTTAAGGATTTCTCTAGGAGTACTGTTTATATACTTTCAGTTAATTTCGAATGATTTAATTTTAAGAATGTAGTGAAACAATGTTGTTGGAAGTTGTGTTTTAAAGCTTATCAGATCACACTCTCATTACTCATTGTCTTTTAAGTGGTTCAAGTCATTTCACATTGTTGCAAATATGATGCTTTATTCCCTTTTTATGCTTAGCTTGATGCGAACAAATCATAGATACCATCAATCAGTTACTTTTGAAGCAGCCCCTGCTCAAAAACAGGCCCAGCTGCTAATAAATATTCTAATTTGATTCTTAGTCTTCTCTTTGGCATAACTAGATTTTAGGCAATTTGCTAATTTTTTTTCAATAATTAAAATTCTTTTATCAGAAGAAAAAAAAAAGCAGGGAAAACTTGCTACAAAGAGCAATGGAGTTGTACCATGACAGGTTACAAAACCAAAAGAAAAAAGACAACTGCATCATCTGAACAAACCAATTAGCTATCTACTCTTCAATCTGAAAACCAAATGACTGGTTTGACACTTTAAAGTCTTCCTACCCCACTGAAATTCTTCACCCAATCCCCAGCCTGTCTTGTCAACAAGGAGACTTGCAACACTTTTTAATAAAAAATTAAAAGTAAACACTTTT
>NW_019167893.1:14978199-15039738 GCF_002303985.1 Durio zibethinus
AAATAATGCCTTCATTTTATTATCCATCTTAAGCTCTACAATAGTCATCCGATTAAATATATCTTGAAAATCACTTAAGTGCTCTATAATCGATCGTCCATCCTTGTACTGTAAAGTTGCAAGCTTTTTAACAAGCATAACTTTATTCATACTTATTTTTTTCTCATACAATGCTATCAATTTTTTTCCAAACAATGTGGGCATTTGTCTTATACGCTACATGATGGAACACGTTGATATTAACTTTTTTTTTTTATTGTAGCCAGCATATTTCTGGCTAACTTCTTCCAGCTTTAATCTTTTGTATCTGTTGGTTTAGCCGAATCAAATTATTTTTGAAATTTTTTTGAAATTTTTTCTTTTTGAAAAAATCTGAAAAACTTTTAGATTTTGGCAATATTCAAGTTTTCCAACAACTATTATGACTAAAATTCCAAGTGTCGATGCATTTTTTCAGAAAACCAGCAACAATCCAACCAAAGTTCATCCTTTTAAAGGGAGGAATAGAGAAAATAAAGGGAAGAGAGAGAAAATAAAAGAGAATTTTGAGGGAAAAAAATAAAGATTTGGGCCTTTTATACAAATCTTAAATAGTGCCATTTTGAATCTTAAAACCCATTTAGGATCTATGTGATTTCCCATTTTTGGATTCGTCATGCGCCCAACTTGACTGACAACCCAATTTCAACACTGAATCCAAGCCGAACAAGCTGTTGAGGCACTAAGCCAAGACGTATCATCCTGAGTCATTTTTGTGTTTGCAACCGAACCACACCTTCCAAGCTGAGCTGAGCCATCCCTTTTTTTTGTAATTTTTTATTTTATTTTATTTGTTTAAATTTTGCCTATTTTAATTGATTTTAATTGGTAGGTTTTTTATTTTTATTTATTTTACTTGTGTAAATTTTATTTATTCTAATTGATATTTTAAAAAAATTTTAAAAATAGTTTTTTTCTTACTAAACAATTGGAGGATTTTAATTTTAAATTATGAATTCTACTGAACGATTGAAAATTTTCATAATGAATTTTGAAAAATAGTTTTTTTTTTCCTACTAAATGATTGGAGAATTTTTAATTTTTAAATTATAGATTCTAACTAAATTATTAGAGAATTTCAAATAAATTTTTGTGAAAATTAAATTATTTTTAATTCTATCAAATGATTGGAGGAATTAAATCTTGAATTGTGAATTAAAACCAAATGATTGGAGAATTTCATATGAATTTTTGAGAAAAAGAAAATTTTAATCCTACTAAACGAATGGAGAATTTAAATATGGAATTAAATCTTACCAAACTATTGGAATATTTTAATGACTTTTTTAAAAAAATTTCATGAAAAAGTTTTTAAATAAAAATCTGACCAAACTATTGGGAAATGTGCATCAAAATAAAATCTTACCAAATGATTAGAGGATTTTAATGATTGTTTTTAAATATTAATTTCTTGAAAAACATATTAATGAATTCGATGATGGAGTCCTTTTAGAGTGGGATATGAGTCTCCACAAATATTCTCGAGGTAAGAAAATTATCTTAAATTACTACCGAATAATTGTAATAACTTTAAGATCAAGTTTCAGTATTAAATTTATTTGATAAAATTACAAATACATTTTAAGGCTTGGATAATATAAAATCAAATTGGTACCATCCTTTGGATGGGAGTTGTAAGGGTACTAAAACCTTCCTCGAACGTAACCGTATTCCTAGACCTAAATCTAGTTGTGTGGATTAGAACCTATCTTTTAAAGATACCTAAGTCAAACTTGAGACTTCGCTTTAAAATGGGACGAATTCAATTAACTGATTAATCGCACCTAGATAAAAAATATTAGTAACCACTTCTCTTATTATATCTAGCGGTGAGTTTACAAATTTATACATTATGGCATATACAAGCTTTTATAGTTGTGTAATATTGATTTGCTACTCTACCATGAATCAAGTTGGTACAAGATTCCTTGGCTTCTTTGAACCAAGCTCTGCTATCAGTTTGTTGTAACTAATCCAAGCAAGTCAAAATAACAGCAAGCAAATTCACCATAAAAGAATTTAAACTCGCAACAAAAAAATAATTTGTGAAAATAACCAACAATAATTTGTGGTTTGCCTTTAAACCTGTGTCCACAGATAAAGATGATGAAAAATTTTACTATAAAAATAAGATGACGATTATACAAAGTTTTGACACCTAAAGGCTAAAGCTTATTAGATTCCATTCTCCAAAAACCTGAAAACTACGACAAATTTTGCTTTTAAAATTGAGAGTAAATTTCACCTCTAGTCACCTTCCATCACCAAAATCCAAAATTGATTATTAGAAGAGCTGTGCAATTGGATCCTTGAGGAATCAAAGGGCTTGACACCCAAGAAAGAAAAAAAAAAAAGAGCTTGAGAAACTTGAGTACCATACATTGAATAGGAATTATTTGGCCAACATTTGCATAGCATGCATTGAAATTCATATGCATTTGCATAGCTTACACTAGTTTCAGGAAAGTATAGTGTATAAAATTCAAGAAGCAAGGGTGTTCCAACATCCCACATGGAGAAGACAGATATGAAGATATTTTACAAAATTGAAAAAGAAAAAGCTTGTCAGGTAAGTCCCTAATCCTTGAAATAGGATGTCTTCTGGTATCAAGGTTGATTTATAAGACCTTTGGGCATAATCTCCTGAAATTCCTTCAAACACAACTGTCAACTCCTTTTGGACATGATTGTCAATGAGCAATTTATTTTCCAAAGTCGTGGTGCCTCTGTTTAGAGGAGCAATTTATTTTCCAAAGTTTCGTTGCCTCTGTCATGGTGCCTCTGTTTAGAGGAGCAATTTATTTTCCAAAGTCGTGGTGCCTTTGTTTAGAGGAGCAATTTATGTTTCTCAAAGTCGTTGAGCCTCTGTTTAGAGGAGCTTTGGTAAAAAAAAAAAACAAAAACAAAAAAAACACAAAAAAAAAAAAACAAAAAATGACAATGTTGAGTTGAGTCTTGATTGGGTGTCTACGTCTTTGCACAATTTCTGTTTCACAGAAAATGTGCAAAAAGGGGCAGCTGTAGACACCAAATTGGGTCCAGGCCCAGATCAATTGGGCCTGGCCCAAATGGGTAAGCCCAATTCAATTTGTATCTTGTATTATTTTTATTTTTTTCTTTTGTATTTTATGTATTTTATTATTATTATGTATTAATATATGTATATCTTTATTTATTTATTTATTTTTGTTGCTAATATTTATATGTATTTTATTTATATAGTTATATTTATTATTATATTATAATTTATTTATTATTTTTTTTTCTTGTAATATTTTTTTGGATTTATCTTATTGTATTTCTAATTATCTGTTAATAATTTTTTTTCTTTTCTTGTTCCGTTTATATGATTTTTGTTTATCTGATTATTATATTATTATTATTATTATTTTTGTTTTCTTTTTTGATGGCTGTGATTGAAAGTTGAAGAATCCCATTATGAATGGGAATTCAATCAAAAGAGTCCAGATTTGATTCAAATATTGAACCCCCGTTCAAGGAGGAATTGGGATTGATCAGGAACTCTTGATCAATCCCTATAAAAGGGACCCTCTGGGAACAGAAGCAGGGACAGAAAAAAATAGTGAGCAAAGCTATTGATTTAAGAGAAAAGGAAGCGTATAGAAAGCTAAGAAAAGGTTTAGGAGTGTTCTGAGAGTTAGTAGAATTTTTTTTTTAAAGATTTTTTGACGAATCTTTTCTGAGAATTTTTGAAAAATTTCAGATTCCGGTTGAATTTTTTGACGAAGTTTGAATTTTTCAGTGAAGATTCCGACCAAATTTGAAGTTTCCGGTGAGCTGCCCAGTTTTCGGCGAAGAATTCCAGAAACCGACAACCTTCCGGCCAACTTCCGGTGAAATTTTCCAGATTTTGGTGACAATTTCCAGAATCCGACGAAATTCAACTGGAGTTCTTCAGCCTTTAGAGAGAAGGGAGAGAAAAAGAGAAGAAGAGAGAGAGAGGGGAGGAGCTTTCTGCCGAAAAACAGAGGGAAGGACCTATATACCCTTCCAAAATGACGTTCTTTTGGCCTTAAGTGACCCAGAGGATCCGTGCGTTTTACCGAGACCCGACCCGACCCGAGCATCCACCTGCTTCCTGACCCGCGCATGCCTGCCCCCCTCCGAGCCAAGCTGAGCCAAGCCGAGCTTCCCAAGCCGCCCCCCAAGCCATTTCTTTTCCTTGAGCCGAGCCGATAGCCGAGCCGCTCCAGGTTTTTTTTTTTGAAATTTTTTTTATTTATTTGTTTTATTTATTTATTTTTTCTATTAGACTAGATTTATTTAATATTTTTTATCTTTATCTTATTTTTATTTTTGTTTTACTTTTCTTTATTTTTTTTATCTTTATTTATTTTCACTTTTATTTTGTTCTATTTTCTTTAAATAAAAATCAAAAAAATATTTTTGGGAAAAAGTTGAAAGTATCAATTTTCCTTAAAAATAAATTTTCAAAAAAGGATTTTTGAGAAAAAAATTGAAAGTATCAATTTTCCTTAGAAATCAAAGTTTCAAAAAAAATATTTTTGAGGAAAAGTTGAAAGTATCAATTTTCCTTAGAAATAAATTTCCAAAAACTATTTTTGGAGAAAAGTTGAAAGTATCAATTTTCCTTAAAAATAAATTTTCAAAAAAAAGGATTTTTGAGGAAAAGTTGAAAGTATCAATTTTCCTTGAAAATCAAAGTTTCAAAAAAAAAATATTTTTGAGGAAAAGTTAGAAGTATCAATTTTTCTTAAAAATAAATTTCCAAAAAATATTTTTGGGGAAAAGTTGAAAGTATCAATTTTCCTTGAAAATCAAAATTTTCAAAAAATATTTTTAGGGAAAAGTTGAAAGTATCAATTTTCCCTACACAAGAACAATCATTCTTTCCTTCCTTTCTATTTTGATTTTGATTTTGATTTTTCTTTAACTAATCCGATGATAGAGCCTCTGCAAGTGAAACAATAGTTTTCTTGCATACTCCTGAGGTGAGGGAATTTTTTCAGTTTTCTGCTAAAAATATTAGAGTCAATTGAGAATAATTTTAATAGTTAATTACTTGATAAAATTTTAAGGCTCATTGGATAACACAAATTTAAGCTGGTACCATCTTTTGATGGGCGTTGTGAGGGTGCTATAACCTTTCTCACATGTAATCGAACTCCCGAACCCTGCCTGTTCTGGTTAGTAGACCTGAACCTATTCTTTTAGGGGTCCTTAAACTTAGGCGTTCCCTAAAAGGACAGATTCTTTAAGTGACCAATCGCACCTAGATAAAAAAGATTGGTGGCGACTCCCTAAAAGTCAATGTCTAGCAATAGATCCCCGGATCTAGACGTTATGACAACTATAATAAAATATCAAATAATATAAATACACAAACTAAAACAAATCGACCTAACTGACCTCGGACACATATGGGTGTCTACAAAGAGTATTGCAGCTCAAGGAATTCAGCTTCAATTAAAAAAAAGGATAAAAATTAGAAACATATGGTAATTAATAATAGTTTAATCATGAAGAATTGATTTTAACTTATTAAAATCTTCAATACCTATAAAGTCTGGAAGAGTCCTTCCATTAGTGAACGTACCGGTCAAGTGTTCGCCAAAATTCAGGCCGTAAGGTGGGTAATTTGCCTTGGCAACAGTTGGAAGAAGATTGTTGTTGCCACTGTCAAACAATGAATCTCCGAACACATACAGAGCCGGTACAAGAGGCTTACTGTGAATTAGCAAGAAGATATGAAGGAAAGCAACTAAGAATACGTTCGACGAAATCAAGTTGCTCCTCATCTTTCCAAATGAAAATATTATTTGTGTAAGAAAAAGTTAGAAGAGTGGAACATCAAAGGCCAATTGAGCTTGAAAAGAGTGGAAAAAAAAATTTGATTATCAGTCGCAATGATGCATAGTTTTTTTCCCCTTAATGCATAGATTGTGGTTTAATCTTTTGACCTGAAATCAAATCAAGCCAGCCAGCATTTTCTTCTTCAGCGGAGAAAATATTTTTAATGACCAAGTATGCCAAGAATAGGACACAACTGAAATGAAAGTACAACCAACACCATACAGAATTTCATGAGTATCACATGAATTTTTTTATTTTTTACGAGATTTAATAATTAATTTGAAATTGTTTCATTCGAATTTTGTTTCTGTTTTCACTTCTATAATTATCTGCATCATTAATTATTGCATTCAAAAGGAAAAAAAAAATCACAACAGAAACTTATTTTAAATTACTGACGAAATCAAATCGGATTATCAATCATATTTGACTCTTCATAATAATTAATTATTCATCAAGATATATCATTTCGTGTTCAAGGATGAGATTAAACCTCTTTCTAAGTAACAACAACTTGAGTATTTAAACTGATTCATTTTAAGCATTATAATACATATAATATCTAATTTGCATAGGCATCACTTAAGTATATCTTTTCCATTAAAATCTAGCAACTATATCTTTTCCAAATTAAAATTGATAATCCTGTGATCGAATTATTGTATGCATCTTCACGTCTTAATTAACTAGCTGCTTTAAATTAAGAGGAAGCAAACAGTACTGTCATTGATGCAATGACGTGCTATTGCTGAATAGAGTGTTTCGTTAAGATGACAAGCACAAAAATGGTACGTCGCTTTCATATTTTTTTTATTATATTATTATACTATATTTAAAATTATCAAATTATTATTAAAAATTATTTAATCTATATATATATATATATATCATGGATAGAAAAGACTTAGATAAAATTTTTAGATGCAATTTTTTATTAAAAATAATTAAATAAAAATCAGAATTAAAACTCAAAATCGATAAAATAAAAATTTTTGTCATATAGATCAAATATAAACATTTTTAAAAAATTAATAAATTATGATATATTTTTTAAATAAGTATTTTTAGTGAAAAATTTGACATTAATTTTATCATTAAATAAATATTAATCAAATTCAAATTATAAATAATATTTTCATTATTTTTTACATATTATTAATTTTTTATTGAATTTTATCAATTTATCGTTTTAAAATATTTATTATAATTTTATTAAATTATTTTTAATAAAAAATTCTACCAACTGTATTTAAAATATTTTATTTAAATATTACTCTCGTGGATATGGCAATTGTACATATTTTTCCCTTTGCATGGGCCGATTACAAAGGATAAAGTATAAATGTTTTCTTTTATTACTTTTGTTTTCACATAAATAATTATTGATGTTAACATTCTTGTGATGTGATTAGATGAGATATTTTTTTAAAATGTTGCATGATTTCGATAATTTTTATAGTCAACAAAAAATTTATTTTGCTGCTATCTTTGGACGGTAAGTGATTGAAGTAAGTAAGAAAAATATCTAGGGCTAGCAATGGAAATCAAAAGTTCAAAGCAGTGTAGATATGTAGGGTGGCATGCACTTAGGTTTGTCAAAAGTCATTACTCATTATTCGGATTAGTGTCAATTATAGGTCTACTGCCAGCGGAACATACTGCATCTTCCTTCAGTAGTGCATTTGTTGTGAGATCCATATATACTGCACCTTCCCTTCCCCTCTCCTTCTCTTCACTTGAAAATTCTTAAAATCTGTAGCAATTGTCCCGTCTTTCTTTCTCACACAACAGTTTGAAACTTTTAGCACCTCAATGGCTTTCATTTTTGCTAGTTGTCTTGGTTTGCTTAGTCTGTTTTTTCAGTGCTTCTATGTCATTCATATTTATTCTGAATCTTATTTACCACCTGATTTCAAGATAATCAAACTGCCTTCCTCCAATATCTAGCTTCCGAAAATTTGTCTCTTCGATTGCCAGCTCTATATGTTTTTGGAGACTCGTATATAGATGCTGGTAATAACAATTTTCTTGACACAATAACCAAAGCCAATTTCTTACCATATGGTATTGATTTTGGAGGAGTGCCAACCGGTCGTGCCACCAACGGGAGAACCGTTGTGGATTTTATTGGTACAGGGATTGTAATTTTTTTGTATTCCATGCTGCTTGTTGCTTACTTTATATTGGCAAAAATATGATTTTTGGTTCATGTTGTATTTCTTGTAAGTTTGCTTTTCTCTGATTTCTGATATTCACTTTTAATGATGAAGCTCAAGTTGCTGGCCTGCCATTTCCACCCCCAATGCTCGGATTGTCTGAAACCGAGAGGAAAATCTTTGTTAGTGGTGTAAATTATGGCTCCGGTTCTAGCGGGATACTGCCTCTGCCTCCTCCTGCTGTGGAAATATTTGTGAGTTATCTTAGCCACAAAAATAAATTTGCAATTTTTCTTGCTTCAAGTTATTTTTCCTAATCACTGTGTGAAATTTAGAGTACCAAAACTTAAACTTCTGAGTACAATTGACCTTTTGTATATAATACTACACCAGGGACATATTTTGAGCTTCGATGAACAAATAGAGTTGTTGAACGACACAACAAGAAGCTTGAAGGGTCATTTTGACAGCCCTGAAAGCTTTTCTCTTTACCTGTCTAAGTCATTGTTCTTTATCCACACAGGGACCAATGACTTAGGCATATATTGGGATCTTGAACAAAAGCGAAAGTTCCGAACTGCAGAAGATTATGCACTCTTCTTATCGGAGGAGTTGTCCGGTAGATTGGAGGTAAATGACTGTTTTAAATTTATCTTTACATAGTATTGAAATTGTATATTCAATTTTATACATTTTTAATGATCATGATGCAGGCATATTACCAACTGGGAGCAAGGAAATTCCTGGTTAACAATGTTTCTCCATTAGGCTGCCAACCTTCAATCTGAACACAAAAATGCACAATACTTCCTGTGTTGAAGATTTTAACCAGAGAATAGCTTTCTACAATGGACTCCTTCCCAACTTGTTGACAAAGTTGGAAACATCCTTGAAGGGTTCCACATTTGTGCTGTGTGATCTATATAAAGTGTTTGAAGATGTTTACACTCAACCAGCAGCATATGGTGAGAATTGTTAGGAAAAGAATACCACACCAAAATTTTCTCTCTTATTTAATAAAATATTATGAAACATTTAGTTCATTTGTTCTTTGTTAATGCAGGGTTTACGAATGTCAATGGTTCTTGTTGCATTGACGAAGCGAGGAATGGAACTAGAGGATGCGCCAGAAATGTTGCTCCTTGCGCTGACAGAACGAGCCATGTCTTCTTTGACCCATTCCATCCGACCGAGAGTTTTCATTTCATTTGGATGAGGCGCTTTTTGAAGGACCACTCTGTCTGTTCTCCATTTACCTTGTTTGAGTTAATGCAACTTTAAGGATCTTCTCTAGGAGTACTGTTTATTTACTTTCAGTTAATTTCGAATGATTTAATTTTAAGAATGTAGTGAAACAATGTTGTTGGAAGTTGTGTTTTAAAGCTTATCAGATCACACTCTCATTACTCATTGTCTTTTAAGTGGTTCAAGTCATTTCACATTGTTGCAAATATGATGCTTTATTCCCTTTTTATGCTTAGCTTGATGCGAACAAATCATAGATACCATCAATCAGTTACTTTTGAAGCAGCCCCTGCTCAAAAACAGACCCAGCTGCTAATAAATATTCTAATTTGATTCTTAGTCTTCTCTTTTGCATAACTAGATTTTAGGCAATTTGCTAATTTTTTTTTCAATAATTAAAATTCTTTTATCAGAAAAAAAAAAAAAGGCAGGGAAAACTTGCTACAAAGAGCAATGGAGTTGTACCATGACAGGTTACAAAACCAAAAGAAAAAAGACATGAACATAATTATTATTTCCCGCATCAACATAAGAGTCTCCAAATACGTATAAAGCTGGCACATCAAAGTTGATGTTCTCTAAGGATAAATATTTCAAAATAGATTTTTTACTTATTATAAATGGAGGTACTGTAACAACATCTGCAGAACCAAGTGAGAAGAATTGATATTGAAGAAAGAGGAAGAAAATGAAAATGCAATTGACTATTTTCATGATCTTTTCTTGACTAGGAAAAACAAAAGTTGGTATTGTACTATTGATTTATTTATGTACTTTAAATTAGTATTTATACTGAGCATTTGCCTTTTCGGTTTACAATGTTCAATGTCGACATTCCAAAATTAATAACTTTACGTTACTTGCTTTTAACAAGCTTTAAATGTTATGAGGTTCGTTTTTGAACAAATAATCATGATAATTACTCTTTTTTGCAAAATATATCAAGCCTTCCATTTCATAATATTTTATTATTAAAATATGAAAAATAATTATACAACAATATTTTTAATATTTCAAAATTAAAATTAATAAAAAAGATGAGAACAGAACAAAGAAATACCTTTCGTGCTATTGCTCGTTCTTACTATATATGCTGTGTTAGTTGGGGGCTTGCAGATGTTTCGAATTGCTGAAACAGGCAAACAACTTATTTTGCTCCATAAAATTATGGGGTACATTAACTCATTTCAGCCACCATAAATCTTAAGGTACATATAATTAATGAATCGTTAAAATTAAAACCAAGGATTCGATTCGATCCCTTCCAGATTTATGAGGACTTGCATTTACACTTGCCTGAACTCGCTGAAATTTCTAATTGACTATGTAATTTCTTTGTTACGTAATGGCTATAACTTTAAAGCCTAGCAAGAGGAATGGTTAAAAATGCACACTTCCTTCTTTATACAAAAAGTCAGGATAAAAGATTAGCCCTTTTTCTTTTATTAGCAATAAAAACAAAAGTTGTTATGACTACTTGCAAGCAATGAGAAAGAGAAGTAAACTTTTAAATATTCAACTTAAAATCAATTGGCACAAAGAGAAGCCAATCGATTTTAAGTCAATTGTTTAATAGAAACGCTGACAGATATTCATTGGCAAATAAGAAAAGGGACATAAGCATACACCATCGGGGAGATACGGCCATGGAAGGTAGAGAATCTATATCGAAATAGGCACTATAAATCTGGCATTCTAAAATACAGTAAGATGATAAGAATCGAACAAAATACAAAATAAAAACATAAAAATGATATGTAATTTTCGTATAAAATATTATATGAATTTTAATATTTTACACAACACGAATATATGAATAGCAAAGCATACTCAAAATGAATCAAAAAGAAAAAAACCCATTATTAAAATACTAAAATGCACTTAACCAAGGCATAAAACACAGGAGAGTGCAGCGGTGAGGAGAGGAACTGAGAGAAAAAAAAAAAAGGAAAGTAGGAGTGTAGCGATGGCTGTGGCTATGGAAGGATGACAAATTTCTTTTGTTTTAGGGTGCTTTGGGGCTGTTAAGAGATCATGTAGCAAAGTTGAGAAAAGCGAAGAAAATTAGGGTTTGGGTGAAAAAAAGACAAGCTTATGTGGCAAATTGTTTAAAATAACTTACATGGCTGCTTACGTGACCAATTTGGTACGTATTAAAGTTTAGTAATCAATTTTGGATTTTGGTGATAGATTGGTGACTAGAGGTGAAATTTACTTTCAATTTTAAAAGCAAAATTTGTCGTAGTTCTCAGGTTTTTGGAGAGTGGAATCTAATGAGCTTTAGCCTTTAGGTGTCAAAACTTTGTATAATCGTCATCTTATTTTTATAGTAAAATTTTTCATCATCTTTATCCGTGGACATAGGTTTAAAGCCAAACCACAAATTATTGTTTGTTATTTTCACAAATTATTTTTTTTGTTGCGAGTTCAAATTCTTTTATGGTGAATTTGCTTGCTGTCATTTTGACTTGCTTGGATTAGTTACAACAAACTGATATCAGAGCTTGGTTCAAAGAAGTCAAGGAATCTTGTACCAACTTGATTCATGGTAGAGTAGCAAATCAATATTACCCAACTATAAAAGCTTGTATATGCCATAATGTATAAATTTGTAAACTCACCGCTAGATATAATAAGAGAAGTGGTTACTGATATTTTTTATCTATATGCGATTGATCAGCTAATTGAATTCATCCTATTTTAAAGCGAAGTCTCAAGTTTGACTTAGATATCTTTAAAAGATAGGTTCTAATCCACACAACTAGATTTAGGTCTAGGAATATGGTTACGTTCGAGAAAGGTTTTAGTACCCTTACAACTCCCATCCAAAGGATGGTACCAATTTGATTTTATATTATCCAATCATTTAGTAGGAAAAAAAAACTATTTTTCAAAATTCATTATGAAAATTTTCAATCGTTCAGTAGAATTCATAATTTAAAATTAAAATCCTCCAATTGTTTGGTAAGAAAAAAAACTATTTTTAAAAATTTTTTAAAATATCAATTAGAATAAATAAAATTTACACAAGTAAAATAAATAAAAATAAAAAACCTACCAATTAAAATCAATTAAAATAGGTAAAATTTAAACAAATAAAATAAAATAAAAAATTATAAAAAAAGGGATGGCTCGGCTTAGCTTGGAAGGTGCAGTTCGGTTGCAAACACAAAAATGACTCAGGATGATACGTCTTGGCTTAGTGCCTTAATAGCTCGTTCGGCTTGTATTTAGTGTTGAAATTGGGTTGTCAGTCAAGTTGGGCACATGACGAATTAAAAAATGGGAAATCACATAGATCCTAAATGGGTTTTAAGATTCAAAATGGCACTATTTAAGATTTGTATAAAAGGCCCAAATCTTTATTTTTTTCCCTCAAAATTCTTTTTTATTTTCTCTCTCTTCCCTTTATTTTCTCTATTCCTCCCTTTAAAAGGATGAACTTTGGTTGGATTGTTGTTGGTTTCTGAAAAAATGCATCGACACTTGGAATTTTAGTCATAATAGTTGTTGGAAAACTTGAATATTGCCAAAATCTAAAAGTTTTTCAGATTTTTTCAAAAAGAAAAAATTTTAAAAAAAATTTGATTCGGCTAAACGAACAGATACAAAAGATTAAAGCTGGAAGAAGTTAGCCAAAAATACGCTGGCTACAATAAAAAAATAGGTTGATATCAGCGTGTTTCCATCATGTAGCGTAGGAGACAGATGCCCACACTGTTTGGAAAAAAATTGATAGCATTGTATGAGAAAAAAATAAGTATGAATAAAGTTATGCTTGTTAAAAAGCTTGCAACTTTACAATACAAGGATGGAGGATCGATTATAGAGCACTTAAGTGATTTTTAAGATATATTTAATCGGATGACTATTGTAGAGCTTAAGATGGATAATAAAATGAAGGCATTATTTCTTTTGGGTTCATTGCCAAACAGTTGAAATACTCTAGTTGTGATTGTTCTTAATTTAACTATTGATTACAAAGTGATATTGGAGATAGTAAATGATAGTATGCTTAACAAATAAGCAAGGCAAAAAGATTCAAACCCTGAGAATCAAACTTTGGTCACAGAGAACAGGGGTAGAAACATCAACAGAGGTCAGAACTCAAAAGGTTATAGTAAGTCTAAACATAGGTCCAAGTTTAAAGATAAAGTGAAGTGCTTCCATTGTGGCAAAGCAGGTCATATAAAATGATATTGCAAAATCTTGAAACAAAAACGAAAAGATGAGAAATGCAAGAGTTCAGATGATAGCAATGTTGCAACAGTGAATTTAGATAGTGATTCAGTTACTTTGATTTGTACACATGGTGATTGTAATCATGTTGGTAATCCCGACATTGAGTGGATAGTTAACATAGGAATGGCATATCATTAGGTTCCTAAGAAGAGCTGTTTATAACTTACAAAGCAAAAGACTTTGGTTGTACCAAGATGGAAAACAAAAGTGTGTCGTAAATTATTACGATTAGTGATATTATTATATAAACTAGTACGGGCTATATATTAACTTTAAAAGATGTCAGACATATTTCAGATAAAGAATGAACTTGCTATTAATGTCTTTTATAAGGAAAGATATGAAAGTCGAAAGAATGGGCAATGAAAGTTTTCAAAGGATCTGAAATTTATTTTCTTTTTATTTTATTTCTTTTCATTGCTTAAATTCATTTTAGTTATTCATTTGTTCACTGTATATATCTGTTAATCATTTGCATATGCATAACATAAGCCCTCCATCCGGGCTCTACCTTTAGGAGGGAGTGAAGTACCTATACTCTTGTGAGATTTCATATTTCTGTATAGGCATGTGAAACATTCTTACTCAGATTGAACCATTTCCACTTGTAGCCTATGATGGTGAGGATTGGGGTGCCTTACTAGTTTGTGATGGACTGATGTAAAGAATAATTTGAAAACCTTTAGAAGTGATCCAAACCATATATAGATAATTTTAAGAGCCTAACCATAAATAGAGCCTTATCTTCCAACCCTTTAAAGTCAATCCAAAATTTAAGGCCATGTTTTTATCTTGCTATATGATGTTTATTCTATGTTTTATTGAAGTGACTAACTAATTTCTTTATCTTCTTTATTTTTTCTTTTTATGCATATTCATAAACATACATGTAGATTACATATTATGCTTACTAACCTCTTTTTATTGTGTATGCATGCATTCATACATCATCACTTTCATTCTCATGCATAATTTGATAAGTCCATAAACATCATTCTAAATTTACACCATAATTGTAGGAAATCCAGATTAAAGGATAGCTCAACACCAGTACTATACTCAAGCTAAAGCTAGGAAAATAGAGCAAAATAATATAGATCGACTTAAAAGAATAGAAAAGGCTCAAGAGATACTTAAAGAAAGTTGAGCAAAATTTTGAAAGCTTTGGAAAAAAGAAATAGAGGAAAGGCAAAAGAGAAAACATCTCACATGAAGATACTGAGCCACTGTTTCCTTTAGGTTTCGCTTCACATCAGAGTCAAGTCACTCCAAGCTTTTATCAACAACAGACCACATTTCCAAATTTCAATCAAGAAAATATTCAAAGCTATATCAATCTTATCTTCACTGAAAAGGCAAATGAGCCAATCCAAATCCCCAAAATGGATGAGACTAGAGAAAAGAAAAGCTACAGATGGCTGTACCCCTAAAATACTCTAAAATCGATCAAGCCATGAGCATAATTGAGGAAAGATTGGGCTATAGAGGGCATTAATTTTTATGGATCCATGGATGTTGTTAACCTTTTTTTAGTTCCAAATGTTGTGATTCCTTCAAAATTCAAGGTACCAAAATTTGAGAAGTATGACGATACTCAGTACCCTATTACACATATCACAATATATTATCATAAAATAACAGCACATGCTAGCAATGAGAAACTACTAATGCATGTATTTCAGGATAGCTTAACCAAGTCTACTATAAGGTGGTATGTCCAGTTAGATAGGACTCGCATTAAGTCATGGAAGAATTTGACTTAATCCTTCATCAATCAATACCGCCACATTATAGACATGACTCCTGATCGTCTTTCATTACAAAGTATGAAGAATAAAGCATCTGAGTCTTTCAAAGAATATGTTCAAAGATGGCGAGATGTTGTTGCTTAGGTTCAGTCTCCCCTAACAAAAGAAATGATAGTGCTATTTGTAAGCACTCTAAGGTTACCCTACTATGAGAAGATGATAGGAAATATAACTAAAAATTTTATCGACATGGTGATTTCAGGAGAGATCATTGAAAATGTAAATCAAGAATGGTAAACTAAAAGAAGAAGAATCATCTGCTGCTAAAAAGATGCCTAAGAAAAAAAAATGAGACTCAAGTTATGAGTTTTGACAGGCAACAATCTAAAAACTACCCTCTGCCAATCTATCCACATATCATTCTCTTGCAAATATGTTTCTGCTATACTTTACTAGTCAACTCCATGGCCTTCTTATCTATCCCCTCTTTAGCCCTTCATTTATCCCACTACCCTAACGAGTGGTACAGAAAAATCATGAAATAGGAAGAAGCCTACATTTGACCCTATTCTCATGAGCTATATCAAACTATACCAAGAGCTTTACAAGAACCACTTGATTGCCTCGATTCCTGTAAAATAACTTGAACCTTCCTATCTCAAATGGTATGACTTCACTGCTTGCTGTGACTATCATTTTGGTGGCAGGCCATTCCATCAAAATTGCATCTCTTTGAAACATATGGTGCAAAGTCTGATTAAATGAGGGCTGATAAATTTTGATACTGGTAGAAACATAGCATCCAATGTCAGTGATAACTCGTCACCCAATCATCCAAGGGCATAATTTTAGGAAGTTGATTGGACCTACTTATCATTTTGGATCTTTTGAGAATATGGATATTCTTTTATGTACTTGGATTTCATCTTATTTTTCATCATTTTAATAAAGTGACATGCTTAATGCATTTTCATGACATTCTTCTTTTTTTGTGATTACCCATCATTTATTTTTACCATTTCATACCTTTTTTCTCTACATTTTTTTTTTTCAAATAATGAATGTTCAAATAGTTGTGATGATGATTCAAGATTTGACTTTGAAAGCATCATTCATGATGTTTTGATTGATAAATATGAGACTATTAGACTATTAAATAAAAGCACAAATCTGAAGAAAAATTTCAAAAGTGATGCAATACATGATCTTTGCTCATTCACAAGTCTGCTCTCAGTTAATAAAATTCTTCACTAAGAGTATTCATGTTCGAAATGAGAAATGGTCATATTTCTTCTATCCTTCAAAAAATAAAATTATCCCTTGCTACCCTATATGAGTCTGTTAAAAATTTTTTTTGAGAAACTCTAACCAAGGATTACCCCCCACTAGAGGGCAAAGTTTGAGAGATTTGTTCAAAACCATTTTGTGTTCAAGTTTTTTTTTTTTTTTTTATAGATGAAAAATGAAGGAAAAATTGATGGGGTAAAATGTCAATGTGTTCCACAAAAAAAAAGTAAAAAAAAAGGTAAAAAAAAAATTAATAGGGCAAAATACCAATGTGTTCCACCCAAAAAAAAAGCAAAAATAAAAAAGAAAAAAAGAAAAAAAAAGAGAAATTGATGGGGCAAAATGCCAATATGCTCCACCAAAAAAAAGAGAGAAAAAAAGAAAAAAAAGAAATTTGATATGGCAAAATGTTAAAGTACCCCACATGCAGAAGTGATCATTCGTTTGATGACCTTTCAAATACAATTTACGCCTATTTTTTCCTTTCTTTGGCACCTTTTACCTTAGCCTATGTTATGTTTTCTTAAAAGTCCATTTTGATCAAATATGAATACTTGATTTGAAGAATCATGAATTGAATTAGGGTAGATTTACCATTAGATTGTATGAAGCTTTGATCAAAGTATCATTAATGAATAAAGAGTGAAAGAGAAATGAAAGAATGAGAAAAATATGCAAAAATAAATAAATAAATAAACAAAAAAATTGTAAAAAAATAAGACAAGCAAAAAAAAGAAGAAGACAAGTAAAAAGAAAAAAAGACAAAAGAGGAAAAAAGAAGATTTAAACTGAAAACCTAAAAATGTGATTTAAATGAAGATGAAAACTTGAAAAAATAACTTCATGTGAAGGTCCCAAGAATGAGGATGATGATTAATTTAAAGAAGATATTAATGGAATGTGTTTTTGAAACATGATCTTGAGTTTGAGTTCAAAATTATCTGAACAATCATTATTTTGGATATTAATATCCTATTTGAATAAATCATAACATTTTACTTTTGTTCACCTTTGAATTGTTCTTGACCCAACATTTTGTTCTTTCAATAATAAAGATTCATTTTTCTTACCCTTCACCAAATAAACATTACCTGAATGAACCAAGAAAATATATCATATCTGTCACTGATTTAAATGATGACAAATAAATTAATGACATTTTTCATAAAGAGTTTTTCATTTTTGAAAGAAATCCAAGATGAGATAAATGAAAAAAGCATGAGAAAATGATTTATAAGGGGGCAAACAAGGTGACCCAATGATAAATTCAGTGATAGATTAGTTGACACAACTTGTGAGTTATGATAAAATGAAGAGAATGAATAGATCAACTGATAAAATCTGCTTTGAGAAGCCAAAAATGACTAGTGAAGTCTTGAAAATTTTACTACCACAATTGAAATTTCATGGCATTGGTACATTGTGTGATATGACATGCATTTGCATCATTGCATCATTACATCATATTCATCTCTCATTTTTTATCTCGACTTAGTCTAGATCATTTTTTTAACTCGCAATATCATCTCGATCATTTAGCTTCGATCTCGACTCGGTCCTAGTCGCTTTCATATTCACAGCATTTTTTTCAGTCATTCGATCTCGGTTCAGGCCAAATTACTTTACTGACTTACAATATCAATCTGGTCATTTACTTATGACCTTGACTCAGTCTTAGTCACCTTCAGACTTACAGTATCGTCCCAATCATTTGATCTCGACTTAGGTCAAATCATTTTTAGACTCACGACATTAGTCCGATCATTTACCTATGACCTTGACTCGATCTTAGTCACTTTCAGACTCGTGGCATCATCTCAATCATTTGATCTTGACTTAGGTCAGATCATCTTCAGACTCTTTTAAACTAGCGGAATCATCCCAATCATCTGATCTCGACTCAGGTTAGATCAACTTCAGACTCGTGGCATTAGTCTAGTCATTTACCTAAGACCTCGACTCAGTTTTGGTCGTTTTAAGACTCGCGGTATCGTCCTAATCATCTGATCTTGACCCATGTTAAATTATCTTCAGATTCACAGCATCAGTTCGATCATTTACCTATAACCTTAATCGATCTTAGTCGTCTTCAAACTCGCCACATCGTTTTAGTCATCTAATCTAGACTTAAGTCAGATCATTTTTAGACACGCGACATCAGTCTGATCATTTATCTACGACCTTGACTTGATCTTGTCACTTTCAGACTCGCGACATCAGTCCTCTCATTTACCTACGACCTTGAATCGATTTTGGTCATCTTTAAACTCATGACATCATCCCAATCATCTAATATTGACTTAAGTCAGATCATTTTTAGACTCGTGGCATCAGTTTGGTCATTTACTTACGACCTTGACTCGATTTTGGTTGTTTTCAAACTCACGGTATATCCTAATCATCTGATCTCAACTCAAGTAAAATCATCTTCAGACTCACAGCATCAGTCCGATCATTTATTTATGACCTCGACTGAGTCTTGGTCACTTTTTGACTCGTGACATTATCCCAGTCACTCAATCTCAGCTCAGGTTAGATCATTTCACTTTTTTGGCTTGAGATTCACTCCTAGTTAGTTTTACTCGCTGATTTGACTTGAACAAAGTGAGTGTTTAGGTCTTTGCATCATCTTTGTCTAACAGAGATGTGTAAAAAAGGACAATTGTAGATACCATATATGTCTAAGGTCAATAGGGTTATTTTTATTATTTTATTATAGTATATTAACATAGTATATGGCAATATATTATATTAATATTATTATTATTATGATGTTGTACACAGTTTATTATTATTTTTATTATTTTATTTTATTTTATTTTCTTATTATTATTTTATTTTATTTTCTTTCTTTTTTTGTTTCGAGTTTGGCGTGAATTTTGAAAACTAAAATCTGATCGGAGGAATTCAACACAATCAATGGTTTTATTAGGGTTACAGATTTAATCCAAGAAATCAGCCAAGAACTTGGACTTGATTTGAGGTCCAGGCAAAATCCAATCTCAAGATTCAAGTCTGGGATTGATCTTATCTGTTTCTTAAAATCGGTTCCTAAGAGGCTTATAAATTGGACAAGAAATCACAAAACAAAGAGGGTGGATTTTTGGGGGGAGAAAACGGTTGATTTAAAAAAATTGGTGATCTGAAAAATTTTTGGTATAATACAATTTTTTTGGGATTTTGATATTTATTTTGGGTTCATTTGAAAATTTTTGGGTTAGATTTGGGTTTCTAAAACTTAGGTAAGGATTCTGAAGAGTTTTTAAAGGAATCTAGGCAAAATTTGGAGAATCTAGAAAAATTTTAGAATTTTTGGAAAATTTCTAGCTTTTTTAGGTTTTTAGGATGAACACGATGAACATATGAATTTTTCGATCGTTTTTCTGGCGATCGATTGAATTTTTTGACCAGTTTTAGGTCATATTTCTAGAAACTGATAGGTTTTCCAGTTTTTGATTGAATTTTTGATGACTTTCCCAAAAATCAGTGGAATTTTTAGTTTTTGGTTAAATCTCCAATGGTGTTCTTAGTGATTTCCTAAAGAGAAGTCAGAGCTTCTATGTCTAGAAAGAGAGGGCTAGCTTTTTTAGAAGAAAGGCTGGGAATTGCCTTTTCTACAAGGCCAAAACGATAGCATTTTAGCAACCTAAGATCCTCGCCTCTGACTCGTTGACCTACGCGCTGACCTTACCCGATCATAGGTTTCTTTTTTCCATTTTTATTTTATTTTTTTATTTGATTTTCTTTTATTTTTATTTTCTTAAGTTTTTATTTTATTTTCATTTTCTTTACTTTACCAGTTTTCAAAAAAAAAAAAAATCTTTTCTGGAAAACGGAAAAAGAAAAGAATAAAAAAAAAGAGAAAGAAATAAAAAAAAACCATAAAAAAATCTTTTCAAATAAGTTTTCTAAATAATAAAAAAATATATTTTTAAATTTTCAAAAAAATATTTATAAAAAAATCCTTTCAAAAAAAATCTTTTTTAAATAAAATAAATTTGTGAATTCTACCAAACTATTGGAGAATTTTCATGGATTTAATTTTTAATGGAATCTATCAAACTATTAAGAAATTTCATAAATCAGTTTTTTTATCCTCCAAACTATTGGAGTGTTGTTTCAAAGTAAGTCCTATCAAATTATTGGAAGAGTTTACTAATCTTTCTATAATAAAATAAATTAACAAATCCTACAACGGAGCCTCTTTAGAATGAGACACTAGTCCCTATGAATACTCTTGAGGTGAGAAAATTATCTTAAATTGCTACCAAACTATTAGGACAATTTTAAGACTAATTTTCAATATTAAATTATTTAGTAAATCATAAAAATGATCAAGGCTTGGATAATTTGAAATCAAATTGATAATATCTTTTGGATAGGCATTATGAGGGTGCTACAAGCTTCTCCATGTGCAATGACTTCTAAACCTAACATCTATTTTTGCAGATCAAAATATGTTTTAGGTGACCAATCATACCTAAACAAAAAAAAAAATTGGTGGCGACTCCTTTCAATTATATCTAGCGGTAGATATATGGATCTATACGTTATGACAAAGATTTTGTATTATCACAAATCATAACATTTATCTATTACAAATTAAATCCAACTAAAATTCTACTAACACCCATTCATGGAAAAAATTTTATTTTTTTAACCTTTTTTTTAATTAATTATTATCACTGTTATCACTTAATTTGATAATACAAAAAAGACTAAAGATAAATCAAATGAAAAAAACAAAAAATGAAGGATAAACAAAAACCAAATAAATGAATAATCAACAAAAGATAAAACAAAAAAATAAATAAAACATAAAATAATGGATAATCGAGCCTACAGTCTGAACTTTATTGAACTAGGTCCAATTGGTTCAGACCCGAACCAAATAGGGTGTTTACACTTGTATATGATTTTGTGGTTTCCATCATGGTTTAGAAGAAAGGTGCCTAATATTTCTGCATTACTAATGGACTGCAGATTTGGGACATAAATGTGATTTATATTTTTGACAAATCTATTACTTTTAAAGATTTGTGAATAAGGATTATAGATACAATAAATAAACAAATAATAATATAATTATTTTTCTTAAATTATAATGCATAAAATTAAATTAAAAATAATAAATAAAATTAACAAATAATGACAATCTGCCCTTATATAAATATATATAAAGAATCCCAAAGGATTTTGGAATTGCCACTTCTTCCTTTTTTCTTTTAGTTTTTATAGTTTTTCCTCATCTTTTCGTTTTGTGGGTTTAGTTCTGAAAAAGCTTTCTTTTAATTTCTTTGTATAGTTCAAGAGGAGACATCTGTTTTTCTTTTTTTTTCTTTTAAAATTTTATGACTAATATTAAATGAGATCTGACCAATATTAACAAGCTGTCCATTTAAAATTTATTTAAATTAATTTAAACGTTTACATGGAATAAAATTTGGCATTCATGCCGTATATCAAAGGTCATGTGGCAAGTCAATGAAAATTTGTTAAAATGTTTGGGAGAAAGTAAGAAACAAGATGCATGAAAAAAAAAAAAAGAAAAAAATTAAGAAAAAAAAGGTAGTGTTATGTTTAAAAAGCTCTCTATTTAAGTGGTTGCCAGCGTTTGGTCCAATAACGGTGCAACTTAGCTAGAGGCAACTACCCAGTTTGAAAAACTGCTTTTAATTGGCATTTCTATGCATCTCCGTTTGTATTTCTTTTAATTTTATCTGAATTTAAAAAAAAAAATTTGTTTTTTTTAAAACAGAGAGGAGTGCTCCAATTGAGGAAGTGATAAAATCCACAGCTTCAGGTATCAGTTCTTAATTGCTAAAAACTATTTTTTTTAGGTGTTTAATTTATATCCGAATTTTGGTAATATATTTGGAAAATCTGTAGCTTGAGGCTGCCTGGGCACTTACAAATATTGCTTCTTGAACCTCGGAGAACACAAGGTAGTTATTGATCATAAGGCTGTTCCAATTTTTATGAAGATTTTTGGTTCCCCAATTAGTGATGTTCGTGAGCAGGTATATTTAGAAGTCCTTTGAGTTAAGTTTGAGACTTGCAATTATGGGATAATTGAGTTTACCTATCAAAGAGAATAAAACAAAAGCTTTGCCATGCGGAGTGCCGTTAAAGTCATTGCAATCAAATAGGGACACGACCACGCGATCTTTACTCCCTGTTCGAGTTTGTTTTGATTTTTGATTTTGAGTTTTGTTTTTTAGAGTATGACAATTCGATTTTCCATGGCGATTGTTAATTTATCCTCCTAGAAAGTTTAGCTATGTTGGTGTGACTAATAGACTCAATGTTGATTGGTGTGAATCTTGCAAAACAGAAATAATTCGCACCAATGTGGCTGGAACCTTGATGTTGACAAATGTTTGCAAAGAGCATGGGCTTTTGATGATGAATTTTGCTACTGGGTGTATGTTTGAGTATGATGCTGCACATCCTGAGGGCTCTAGCATTAGTAGTGGAAGCAAGAAAGGGTAATGTTTCTAATTTAGGGTTCTTTCTAGCAACCTTTTTGTGAAATAATGTATGTCATTTATGAATTTGCAAATGTTATTGCCTATGTAGGAGGGAATTGAGATAGAAGCAAGGGCATTGCATGTTCAGAAGGATGGTGCTATTTTCAGTGTTGAATTGAGGAAGAAAGATACTGGGAAAATTATTGCTAAAGGCCGTCATACTAAGTATCTTCCTCTAACTCTACCAAGTAAAATGTAGATGACATTTGAATTTGAGTAATTAGAAACCAATAAAATGAATTGTTTTGATATATATTCAGAAATATGCTACTGATTCTTGCAAACTTTTATAAGACACCTTTAATTGAGGTGTACATGAAATTACTTCGTCCTTCCTCTATCTTGTCACAACTTGCCATAAATTGCCTGCTATCATTAATCATTACATCTTGGATCTTTTCAGTAGTTGATTTTTCTTTTGTATGAATATGCCATGTTGATCGCTACTCAATAGCATAAAAAAGAATAATGGTTATCTTGGGTAAATATCATTGAGTTGGTCTTCAACTTTGATTTGGAAGTTTGTAAAATTAAGGTTTGATCTAACATCAAAACATGGGAGAACGACATTCGTGGTCGTTGCTAGACCATTACAATTCAAGGTTATGTGGAAGATTACTAGGCGAAGACAAAATTTGTATAGGAGGGGCCGACAATATTTTTAATCTAAGTATTAATGTGTTATAGTAAAACAGTAAAAAATAAAAGAAAGTAATCACACACAAACTAATAAATTTTATCTTAGTTTTTTAACTCAATTTTTTATTATTGTTTTCAAAATATTGTTTGCGTGCCAAAGTTTTATTCTGTATATCCAGAGGCGAAGTCGGGTATGGCAGAAGGGGCGGATAATAAATTCAAAGGAAAAAAACAAAGCCGAATAGTAAACTTAAACTCTTTTAACCAGGAACTGAAGCCCAATTCAGGTCTATACACCCCATTTGATGTATATTGGGCTTGGTTTGAGTGGGGAGAACTCAGCATGCAAAAGCAGAAAATCACAGCCCAATTCTAACTACAACTAATTAAAGTTTGTCAAAGGTTCATCCAATTTAGAAAGAGTTCATTCAATTTGCTTCATCAATTTAGTTTCAAATTTTTGTATTTGTTGACATGACATAATTAATAGATAAATTCAAATATGGGTCCACTATCTTATGATTAAGCCAACTAATAATTTGCATGCATACTAATTAAGGGAAAAATAGATAGATGAGGCTGTTCCAAAATAATTTCAAGAAACCCAATTCAATAAAAACAAAACAAAAAAAATCCTTCTATCCAAGAATTTCGAAATAGTCTAAATTCTTTACTAAATTAATAATTATTAATTTTAATAATAATTAAGTTAAAATTAATTACTATCAACATAAATATGCTGACGCTTTTAATTTTTGGTAAGCCGTACAAGGAAAAGAAATCGACAGCTTAACCAGAAGCCGGCAACCATATTGAGATAATACTAAACTCGAAAATTAGTTTATAATACTAGCTAACTTGGATTTTTTAAAAATTTTGGGTTCAAAGTGAAGTTTCCATGGACTTAAGGACTTTGGAAAATTTTCTTTATGGCAGTGAAAGTATAAAAAACGATCATTTACTACTTTAGTTGAAAATGAAATATTTATGGACAGTTGTAATGAATGTTTCTGAAAATGATCAATAAATTGTTCAACAAGGAGATTACTGGAAATTCCTAAAACAAGTATGATCACTTATTTTTGGAAATTCAGATTATTATTATTATTAAAGTAGGTAGTTCTAAACTTATCAATTTTCTAACACTTAAACGTAACTTCAAATTTGTATGAGCTCCCTAATGCTAAAAATACTACAAAATTCAGGATCGTTGAAAAAAAATTAAATCTAATATTTAATATGTTATGATTATTGTTTTTGTTATTGACTTTTAGTATTTTATTAAGAGCATTATATTTTTTCAAAATTCTTTTATTAATTGCATCATCTTTCTAATTTATTTTATATAATAATTTTTTGGTAAAACAAAGAAAAATATAAATACTATAAAAATTATAATTTTTAATGAAACAATTTATATTATCATTTTTATTTATTTTTATATTTTTATTTATTATTACTATTATATATTTTTAAGATTTTAATCTTTTTTTTATAAATATTACATAAAAATTTTTATGATTTGAACTTTTCTTTTCTTGACAATTAATTGGGATTTATCCCCACTCGATGGTAAATTTAATTATTTTTTTTATTATTATAATTATTATTTTTTATTATTGGTTATGATTAATTTATTGGTAATTATTAATTATTGATATTTTCATTTTTTAGTTTTATAATTTTTTTCATGAATGGTAATTATAGGAAAGATTATAAGAGAGAAAATGAAAAAAACTCAATTATTGTTTTGTTCTATTTTCCTTTTTTCATTCCTTTTTTTGTAATTTTTTTTATGAAAAGTATTAGGGTGATACTATTTTATTTTTTAAAAAATATATAAACTAAAATATACATATATCTTTTATTCAAAGATTTGAATACTAATATCCACACAAAAAAAAAATCATAATTGACACATATTTATATTGTTTCAATCTTTTAAATTATTTGAAATCATAATATTTTTAGAAAATATCTATAGAAATTAAGTTAAAACTTTAAATTAAGAAAATAAATTCTAATAGAATTTGAAAATTGTTACACCCAATTAGGCTTTTTTTTCATTTTTTATTTTTTTAATATCTTTAAGAAAAAAGTAAAAAAACAATTATAAAATTTTATAAAAATTTTCAATTTGGTTTCTAGACATATTTATTTTGTATTGTATCTTTACATTTCTTTGTTTATTATTAGTAGATTTTCTTAAGGTTTTGATTTTTATTTAATAATTAAAAATAAATAGAAAACCTTTATACTTTAGAGTGGGTTGTGTTGGGTTTGAAATCCCTTGTTTCGAGTCTTTTTGAACTTTGGGCTAAATTATTTTTAATTGCCAAGATAATCTATTTTTTTCTTTTCTTCTATAAAATAAACTATATTATTTAAAATCAGTACCCTAGATTTTTTTTTTATTGTCTTCTTTCTTTCACTTTTTTCTAGTGGTGCTTTTTTTTTTCATTTTTCTCTAGTCAAAAAAATATTTTTAGTTGAAAGACTTGTCCCCCAACCCCTTTTTCTTTCCTTTGTTTGTTTTTAGTCTTAGTTTTTGCTAAAACTCGTCTTAGAATCCTAGATCTGAACCTAGAGGTCGTAGTTTTCAACCCTTTAAATACTTCTTTTCGCTGCTTCACTAGCCACCACGTCCAATGATGTTCTTTATCTAGTCTTGACATTCATCATTGTTTTAAGATCAAGCCCCAAAACAAACTCAAACTGAAAATTTTTTTTTTTGGTATTTTTCTATCGCTGCTTCTCCCCTTTCAGAGGATGTGATTTTCTTTTTTTTTTTATGTCTGTGATTTTATGATTTGTGTGTGCCTAGGAGAATGTTATGGAGGATTTAGGTCATGGTGGGAGAATGGTTTTTTTTTTTTTGGCTTATTTTTCTATTATATTTGAGTTTGATATATATTTTTTATTTTGGGTTAGTTGATGCTGAGTTTCAAAAATTTTAAAATTTTGGTTTATTTGTCTATTATATTTAAGTTTGATTTATGTTTTTTATTTTAGGTTATTTAATATTGAGTTTGGGAATGTTAGAGAAATTTTATTGAAATTTAGAAAATTTTAAATTTTTTATTTTAGTTTCTGTTTCATCACCCATACTTCCAAAGATGGTAGAGCTCGGCTTTGGTACCACCACCAGTGGTCATGGTTCTTTTCATCCTCCATTTTTTCTCTTGTCCAATATTTTGTTATAAAATATCCTTAATACCCTTAATAATTACAATAATATCAACAATACCTCAAATGAATAGTAAAATTATCGATGTGGTAGAGAAATTAAGAATTGATCAGCAGGGGACTACTTTTATATTAAGTATAGATTTGTGGAGGTTAAAAATTTCACTCTTACCAATGTAAAAGATAATTGCTAGTACTAAAAACTTGCCATATTTTGAAGGATTAGTAGTAGAATCGTTAACTAATGAATTTATACGAGCAAGGATGAATATCAAGCCCTGAAGAGTAGATGTTAAATTCTTCAGCATTGCTTGAAACTTGTTATTAAAATATGAGACAATTTGGTTTGTTTCTTCATGACATTTTCCTTTTGAGTTCATATTTCCTTGTGTAATGTGGGATGCATCCAATGGGGGTGATTTTGAGCATTATTATCTTCCTAGCTCCTAATCTTTATAGTCTCTACAATTGCAATAATATGGGGAAAAAATACAAGAGGTATTGATGAAACATGCATAAAAAAGAAAAAAGTAATCTAGATCTTAGCTTAATTAGTTCATGCAGTCACCATTAAAGATGATATTTAGTAAGTTTGAAATTTAAATCTCAATATCTACAACTCCATCTCATATTCTCAAGTTTTTAAAAAAAAAGATATAATTGCAAAGGGATTTGTGGAAAACCTCAAATTGTTTGGAGAGAGCATTTATGAGAAGCTGAGCAAATGTTTAAGGACCATAATCTTAGCTTCTGCTCAATAATGGTGGTTCTAAATAGTTTTGAATGTAATCATTACTGCCTATTGTCAATATAAATATAGACTTTAACAAGTAGTTAGAAAGCTCCTTAGAGCTTTTAAAGTGGCTAGGCATTTTCAACTCAATTGTTCATCGAAACAAATCAATTTGATCACCCAAACTCAAGCACTTACCCTATAATAGAAAGATTTTTTTTTCTAATTAAAATAATCATTTTAATTGGAGGTTAAAAATATGAAATTATATATACATTTTTATTATAATAGTGCAATATGAATTACTCTAAAAAATGATAATTAACTAGTGGGTCAGTTGCCAATTTTCAATGCTATGAAAAGAGTATAGTAAATTGAAGCACTTACAAATCAACTTCCAGTCTTAAGGAGAATTCCACAAGTTGAAGATGCATAATTCCTATCTGTTAGCTTTACTAATTCCTGTATACTCAGGTATGGTGAAAGGTGTCATAACATATAGATCTGTGGACCTACCACTAGACATGAGTTAGAGGAGTCGCCACCAGTCTTTTTTGTTTAGGTGTGATTGGTAACCTAATTGAATCTGATCTGTAAAACCAGAATTTAAGTTTGAGAGTATAGGTATGCTTGGGGAAGGTTATAATACCCTCATAGTGCCTATCCAAATTATTGTACCAGTTAGATTTTAGATTATCCAAGCCTTGATCATATTTGTGATTTACTAGATAATTTAATATTAAAAATATATCTTAAAATTGTCCTAATAGTTTGGTAGCAATTTAAGATAATTCTCTTATCTCAGAAATATTCATGAAGACTAGGGTCTCACTTTAAAGAGGCTCCGTCATCATATTTGTTAATTTATGTTGTTTCAAAAAAATTAGTAGAGTATTTCAAGAGTTTGGTAAGACTTACTTTGAAACAACCCTCCAATAGTTTAAAGAATAAAATTATCTTTTATTTATTTATTTTTTAAAACTGATTCATGGAATTTTTCAATAGTTTCGAGGATTCCATTTCAAAAATTAAATTCATAAAAAATCTTCTAATAGTTTGGTAGAATTCTTGAATTTATTTGCAAAGATTTTTATTTGAAGAAGATTTTCTTCTTTTTTTTTTTTCTAAAACTTATTTGAAAAGATTTTTTTTTGACTTATTTGAAAATGTCTTTTCTTTATATAATTTTTTTTCCTTTTTTTAAAAAAAAATTTTTTACAAATAATAATATTTCTTAAAAATAAAACCAAAAAAAAAAAAAAAAAACCTAAAAATAAAATGAGCTAAAATAAAATAAAATTAAAAAATTAAAATAAAATGAAAAAAGAAAACCTTGTGATCAGGTTGGGTTAACGCATAGGTCGGTGCGCAAGTCAACGGGTCAGAGCGCGAATTTGGGTGTGGCAAAATGCTGCCATTTAGACGCTATATAAGTCACTTTTCAATGTTTTGCCTCAGAAGCACCCTGCTCCTCCTCTCTCTAGACTGAGAAGCTTTGACTTCTCTCTAAAAATTCCCTAAAAACATGTCAAACTTCAATTGAAAACTGGCAAACCCACCGATTTCTAGAAAGTCATAAAAAAAATTCAATCAAAAACTGGAAAACCTATCGATTTTGGAAAATTGGCTGAAATCTAGTCGAAAAATTCAATCGGTTGTCGAAAAACTCATCAAAAAATTCACGTTCTTTCTAAAAACCTAGATTTTTCAAAAAATCCTAGAAATTTCCCAAATTCGCCTAGAGTTGTCCAAATCTCTTCAAAAATCCTATAACAACTTAAACCACACCCTAGAAACCTAGATTTAAACTTAGAAACTTCTAAATGAATCGAAAATCAAAAATCAAAATCCCAGAACTTTTATTCTATCCAAAACCTATTTCCTAGAGCTGTAACAATCAAAATTTTCCAAAATTTCCACCATGTCTCCCCAGCCCATTCCTTGGGTTTTTCTGTAGTGTTAGTCCAATTTTCTAGGCATTCTTAGAACAAAGTTAGGAAATGGATAGAATCAATCTAGGCTTGAATCTTGGGATTTGATTCTACTTAAACCTCAATATATGTCTATGTTCATTGCTAATTTCTTGGATTGATTGAAAAATCCCTTTGATTATGAATTAAAGCCTTTTGATCTGCATTGAATTTCTAAATTTCAATTTCTTGGATTACCGATCAAAGAGAAAGGAAAAGGAAAAATAATAATAATAATAAAAAATAGTAGTAGTAGTAGTAAAGTATAATAATAATGATAATAATATAATAAAATAATAATGGTAATAATGGTAATAATAATACAATATACTATATCATATAATATATTAATATACTATACTATATTAATATACTATGCTATAATATAATATCATATAATATAAATACACAAACTAAAACAAATCGACCCCAGCTAACTCCAAACACAGATGGCTGTCTACAGTTGCCCCTCTTTACATATTCCTATTATATAGAGATGATGCAGAGACCTAGACACCCACTTTATTCCAAGAGTCAACTCAATAAGAAAAAATAACCGAGACTAAATTGCAAGTCAGAAAATGATTTGGATTGAGCTGAGATCAAATGATCGGGACAAAATCATGAGTCTAAAGCTAAAACGACTAGGATCAAGCTGAGGTTAAAGATGATTGACTAGGACAAAACCACGAATCACGAAATGATTTGGATGAAACTGAGATCGAATGACCAGGATAAAACCATAAGTCGAAAAGATAAAACAACCATGATTGAGTCAAGGTTTAAGATGGCTGACCAAGATGAAATCATAAGTTAAGAAAATGATATGGCCTAATCTAAGATCGAATAACCAGGACGAAACTGCTAGTTTAAAGATAAAATGATCAGGACTGAGTCGAGGTAAAAAATGGCTAATTGGGATGGATCTGTAAGTCAAGAAAATGATCTAGCTTGAGCCAATCGAATGACTAAGATGAAACTACGAGTCTAAAGAAAAAGTGACCAGGATTGAGGCGAGATCAAAGATGGCTAACCGAAATGAAATTGCGAGTCAAAAAAATGATCTAAGCTGAGCTGAGATCGAATGACCGGGATGAAACTGTGAGTCTAAAGATAAAACGACCAGGACTGAGTCGAAGTTGAAGATGACTGATCGAGACAGAACTACAAGTCAAGAAAATGATTTGGATGAAATCAAAATCGAATGACCAAGACGAAACCATGATTCGATAAGATAAAGCAACCAGGATTGAGTTAAGGTCGAAGATGGCGAACCGAGATGAAACTGTGAGTTAGGAAAATGATCTAGCCTAAGTTGAAACTAAATGAGTGATAAGTGATATTACAATGATGCACATCCTATCTAGGATGCAAATGTAAACACAGTATGTGTAATGCAGGTGTTACTAAATCATGATATGAGATTCAATTATGGTAATAAAGTTTTCAAGTTGCCACTAGTCTCAAAGCAAATTTTATTAGTTATTTTCATGTCTTTCTTTTCATCTGATCATAATTCACAAGTCATGTCAACCAATCTATCACTAAATTCATCATTAAGCTACCTTATTTTCTCATGCTTCTTTCATTTATCTCATCTTAGACTTCTTTCAAAAAATAAAAACTCTTTATGAAAAGTATCATTCATTTATTTGCCATCATTCAAATCAATGACAAACATGATACATTTCTTTGCTTCATTCAAGGGATGTTTATTAAATGAAAGATAAGAAAAATGAGTTTTTATTACTGAAAGAATAAAAGGTAGGGTTAAAAACAACTCAAGGGTGAACAAAGGCAAAATGCTATGATTTATTCGAATAGGACATTAACATCCAAAATAATGATTGTTTAGATAATTTTGAACTCAAATTCAGGATCATCCATTAAAAACACATTCCATTAATACCTTCAATCTTTGAATGAATCATCATCCTCAATCCAAGGACCTTCACATGAAGTTATTTTTTCAAGTTTTCATCTTTACTTAAACCGCCTTTTGAATTTTCAATTTAAGTCTTTCTTTTTCCTCTTTACTTTTTTTTTTTTGCCCTTTTTTTTTTACTTTTTTTTTTTTTTTACACATTTTTTTCTCATTTTTTTAATTCTCTTTCCCCTTTTATTCATTAATGACATTTTGATCAAAGCTTCACACAATCCAATGGCAAACCTACCCTAATTCAATTCATGATTCTCCAAATCAAGTATTCACGTTCGATCAAAATGAACTTTAAAAAGACAAAACATAGGCTAGGGTAAAAAGTATCAAAGAAAATGATAAAATAGGCCCAAA
Source organism: Durio zibethinus (assembly GCF_002303985.1). Next base: position 15,010,103 of record NW_019167893.1, read on the forward strand.
TTGTATTTGAAAGGTAATCAAACCAATGATCATTTCTTCATGTGGAGCGCATTAGCATTTTGCCCCATTAATTTCTCTTTTTTTTTTTTTGTAGAGCACATTGGCATTTTGCCTCAGCAATTTCTTTCATTTTTTTCATTTTTTTTTTTTGTTTTTGCTTTTGCTTTTATTGTTTTTTTTTTCTTTTTGGTGGAGCATATTGACATTTTATCCCATCAATTTTGTTTTTCTTTTTTTTCAACAAAAGGGCTTTGCCCCTGAAATTACTAATGGTAAACAGACTTTTCGACTTTGCCCCCAGTGTAGGGGTGATCCTTAGTTAGGGTTTTTCAAAAGAATTTTTCAACAAACTCAAATGGGGTAGCAAAAGGTAATTTTATTTTTATTTTGAAAGGATAAAAGAAAGTTGGTCATTTATCATTTTGAATATGAATACTCTCAATGAAGAATATTTATTGACTAAGAGCAGCTTTATGAATGAACAGATACAAAGATCATATGTTGCATCACTTTTGAAACTCTTCACTAGATTTATTCTTTTTATTCAATAGTCCCAATGAATCAATATTCTCAATTTACCAAATGGATCATCAGGAATAAAGTTTTCAAAATCAAATCCTAAAGTATTATCATGACTGTCTGAAGATTCATTATTTGGATTTAAAGAATGGATATGAGAAAAGGTATAAAAAGGTAAAAATAAATATTGGGTATTCACACAAAAGAGAAATATCATGAAAATGCATCAAACATGTCACTTTGTTAAAATGATAAAAAATAAGATAAAATCCAAGTACATAAAAAGGCCTACATTATTAAGAAGTCCAAGATGATAAGTAGTTCCAATAAACCTCCCAAGATTATGCCCCTAGATGATTGGGCGACGGGTTATCACTGACATTGGATGTCGTATTCCACTAGTATTGAAATTTATCAACCCTTCTTTGATCAAACTTTACCCCAAACATTTCAAAGGGATACAATTTTTGGTGGAATGGCCTACCACCCTAAAATGGTAGTCATAGTGAGCAGTGGAGTCATACCATTTAAGATAGGAAAGTTTGAGTTGTTTTGTAAGAATGGGAGCAATCAAGTGGTTCTTATAAAGTCTTAGTATAGTTTAGTGTAACTCATAGGGATAGGGACAAATGTAAATTTTTTCCTATTCTGTGATCCTTGTGCACCACTACTGGGGTAGTGGGACGAATGAAGGGCCTAAGAAAGATGGATAAGAACGTCGTAGAGTTGACTGGTAGAGTGCAGTGAAAACATGACTTGTAGGAGAATGATATGTAGGATAGATTGACTGAAGGTAGTGTAAACACCCAATTAGGTCCAGGTTCGGATCAATTGAGCCTGGTCTAAATAGGCAAGATGGGCCCATTTATTTATAATTTTATGTTATTTTGTTTCTATTTTATTTTTATTATTTTTTTATTAATTTTTTTTGTTTATTATTAATTTTTATTATTTACTATTATATTATTATTTATATTATTATTATTTTTTTTATTGATTTTATCTTTTCTTGATTAATTAGGAGATAATGATTAAATTAATTAAAAATAATTAAAAAAAAGGTGGTGGAAGTGAATTTGGACATGAATTTAGGGGCTGACAGAGTTAGGATTGGATTCAAAGCTTGAATCCTAATCCCAGATGGAATTGAAATTGATCAGAAACTCTTCTGATCAATCTCTATAAATAGATGCTGAAACAGAACCCAAAAATAGGGGAAAAAAAAAGGAAAAAGAGGTGAAACAAAGGCAAAAAGTATTTAGAGGTAGTTTAGAATATTTAAAAAAAAAATTTCAAATTTTTTGGAGTTTTTTTTTTTAGAAAATTTCTGAAAATTTTTCAAAATCCGATAAAATTTCCCAGCAAAATTTAAGTTTTCTAGCAACTTTTTCGATGAAAAACCCATATTCAAGTCAGTTTTTCCAGTTTCTGGCTATTTTTCCAGTTTTTGGTTAATTTTTCAACTAAAAACTGGATTTTGCTAGAGAGAGGGAAGAGAGAGAGAATGAAGGAAAGCATTTGAAGAAAATCGAAAGCTTTTGTCTTTTACACCCATTGAAAACAACATCGTTTTGGGTTTAAAAGGACCCAAGATCCGCGCGTTTTGCCAAGGTTCGACCCGACCCATAACGTAACCCGCTTTTTGACCCACGTTTGACCCGAGTGCCAACCGATCCCTGTAGCTGAGCCAAGCCGTGTCGCACACTCCTGAGCTACGTTTTCGAGCCCTTTTTCTTTCTGGAGCTAAGTCGATTCCAAGCCGCCTTAAGGTTTTTTTTTAAAAATTTATTATTTATTATTTTAACAATAATAATAATTATTATTATTATTATTATTTTAAATTAGAATTATTTGGTATTCATTAATTTTAATTTTAATGTTTATTTTATTTTTTTAAATGATTTTTTTTAAAATAAAAATTCCAAAATATATATATTTTTGAGAAAAAGTTGAAAGTATTAATTTTCCTTAAAAATAAAATTCTAAAAAAATATTTTTAGGAAAAAGTTGAAAATATCAATTTTTCTTAAAAATAAAGTTTCTAAAATAAAAATTTTCAAAAGTATTTTGGGAGAAAGTTGAAAGTGTCAATTTCCTTGAAAATAAAAAGTTCAAAAAATATTTTGAGGAAAAGTTGAAAGTATCAAATTTCTTTAAAATAAAATTTCTAAAATCAAAAAGTTTAGAAAATATATTTTTAGGAAAAAGTTGAAAGTATCAATTTTTCTTGAAAATAAAATTTTTAAAAATAAAAATAATTAAAAAAAAATATATTTTTAGGAAAAGTTGGAAGTACCAATTTTCCTTAAAAAGAAAAATTATCAAGAAAAACATTTTAAGAAAGAGTTAAAAGTATCAATTTTCCTTGTACAAAAGCAAAATTGAGTTTTTTTTTTAAAAAAGGGATTTATACTCAAAATTGAATCATTATTCTTTTTTTATTTTATTTATTTCTTTTTTTTTGACTTTTTTTAATAATCCGATTACGAAGCCTCTGTAAGTGAAACAATAGTTTTTTTGTATACTCTTGAGGTGAGAGGATTTTTCTTAATTTTTTGCCAAAAGTATTGGAGTTAATTAAGAATAATTTTCAATACTAATTATTTGGTAAATTTTTAAGGCTTATTGGATAACATGAAATTAAGCTGGTACCATATTTCGATGGGCATTATGAGGGTGCTATAACCTTCCTCACACGTAACCATACTCCCGAACCTTGTTCTGGTTAACAGACCCAAATCTATTCTTTCAGGGACCCTTAGTCAAGCTTAGGTGTTCTTTAAATAGATAGATTTCTTAGGTGACCAATTGCACTTAAACAAAAAATATTGGTGGTGACTTCTTAAAGTCAATTTCTAACGATAGATCTCTCAAATATAGACGTTATGACAGTTTGCGGACTCCGCTGGAGAAAAGCTGAGAGTGCGGGGTCAACCTTTTGATTAATTAAAAAAAATGAAAAAAGGTAGATGAATTGGTGTAAAATTAGGCTAAGGAGTTTGGATTGAATTGGGAGAGGTTGGATGAGACTAAAAGTCCAAAAGAGTTGGGATTCCCATTCGGCTTTGGATTCTATCCTATAAATATAGATCCTAACCAAGCTTGTTGGGATACAGAGAGGAAATCACAAAAATCAGACTTATTCTTCATTCGAGTGCCATTCCGATCCTTACTTCTCTGGCGCACTGATAGGGGATAAGCCTCGTGTTGGGTCGACACGATGAGTGATGGCATCGTTGTTTTATGTTGAAGGAAGAATCGACGATGGGGGTTTATTGTCTCTGATATTTTGTTTCCTACCTGACTTCGTATGCTAGCTCAGCATCAAAGCTCATCACAACTGTAGTAACATCGGTGTCGTGCAAGTAGTTGCTACTTTGTGATCGAATGATCCTGCTTTGGATTTACCCTTCTCGACGACTGTTGCTGCTCAGGCAACTGCCATCGATGTCTCATTCGCTGATGAGGTGGCAGTTGTAGAAAGTTGTATTGACAACTATAGTGTACAGATTGAAGGTTCAGATAATTCCAAGACATCATTTTTGAGCTCCGATGAGAGCATCACTATTCATATTGGTGAGAAGAGCTTATTGACTTCAAGGAGAAACATCATAAAAGGTTTTGAATACGGGCGTTATGGAAATCCAACTATAGTGGTTGCCAAAAAGAAGATAAGTGCACTTGAGGGGGCTGAATCGACCTTGACTATGGCATTAGGAATGTGTGCTAACACAGTCATGCAGATGGTATTGGTTCTTATTGGTGGACATATTTTGACAACAACAGATTGTTATAAAAAAACTAGGATATTCATTGAGACCATTCTACCTAAAATGGGATTCTCGACTATTGTTATTAACCCTACAGATGTGGATGGCTTAGAGGCTGCACTCAACAAGAATAAAGTTTCTTTTTCTTTACTGAGTCTCCAACAAATCCATTTCTAAGATGTGTTGACATAGCAAAAGCTACAAAGCTGTGCCACAATAAAGAAGCACTTGTTTACATTGATGGTACCTTCGCTACACCTCTTAACCAGAAGACCCTGGCCTTTAGTGTTGATCTTGTTTTGCACTCTACAACAAAATTCATTGGGGGCCACAATGATGTTCTTGCTGGCTGTATAAGTGGATCTAAGAAGTTAGTTATTGAAATTCATACTTTGCATCATATTTTGAGAGGTATTTTCAACCTGAATGCTACGTATCTGATCATCAGAGGCATGAAGACACTATATCTTCATGTACAGTAACAAAATTTGACAGCATTAAGGATGGCCAAAGTTTTAGAGGCACATCCTAAAGTGAGACGTGTCTATTATCCAAGCTTGCCAAGTCATCCTGAACATGGAATTGCCAAGCAGCAAATGACAGGCTTTGGTGGTGTGGTCAGTTTTGAGGTGGATGGAGATTTGATGACCACCATCAAATTTGTTGATGCGTTGAAGATACCACACATTGCTCCATCCTTTGGTGGCTGTAAAGCATTGTGGATCAACTAGCTATAATGTCCTATGGTCTTTGCCTTTGAGCCGAGTTATTGAATCACTTTTTGCGTCTCAAGCTGAGCTGCGTTAAGGTTATTTATTTATTTATTATTATTATTGTTGTTGTTGTTGTTGTTGTTGCTATTATTTCTAAATTAGAATTATTTGGAATTCTTAATTTATTTTATTTTATTTTTATTTTAATGTTTATTTTATTTTTTTAAATGATTTTCTTAAAATAAAAATTCCAAAAATATATATATATTTTTGAGAAAAAGTTGAAAGAATCAATTTTTCATGAAAACAAAATTTTTAAAAAATATTTTTGGGGAAAAGTTGAAAGTATAAATTTCCCTTGAAAATAAAAAAGTTTTTAAAAAATTATTTTCAGGGAAAAATTGAAAGTATTAATCCTTGAAAATAAAATTTCTAAAAAATATTTTTGAGGAAAATTTGAAAGTATCAATTTTCCTTTAAAATAAAATTTCAAGGAAAAAAGTATTTTGAGGAAAAGTTAAAAGTATCAATTTTCTTTAAAATACAATTTTCAAAAAAAATATTTTAAGGAAAAGTTAAAAGTATCAATTTTCATTAAAATAAAATTTCTAAAATAAAATTTTAAAAAAATACATTTTAGGGAAAAGTTAGAAGTACCAATTTTCATTTTTTAAAAACATTTTGTCAAGAAAAACGTTTTAAGGAAAAGTTGAAAGTATCAATTTTTCTTAAAATAAAAACTTTCAAATGCTTTAAAGAAAAGTTAAAAGTATCAATTTTCTTTGTATAAAAGAAATGAATTTTTTTTGAAAAGAACAGGATTTATATCTAAAGTTGAATTTTTATTTCTTTTCCTTTTCTTTCTTGAAATTTTTTATGTTAAATAATCCGACGATGGAGCCTCTACAAGTGAAACAGTAGTTTTCTTGTATACTCTTGAGGTGAGGGAATTTTCTTAATTCTTTGCCAAAAGTATTGGAGTCAATTAAGAATAATTTCCGATAATTAATTATTAGGTAAATTTTTTAGGCTTAATGGATATCACGAAATCAAGCTGGTACTATCCTTCGATGGGCATTGTGAGGGTGCTATAACCTTCCTCACAAGTAATTGTACTCTTGAACCCTGTTCTGGTTAATAGACCCGAACCTATTCTTTTAGGGACCCTTAGTCAAGCTTGGGTGTTCCTTAAAAGGATAGATTCCTTAGGTGGCTAATCGCACCTAAACAAAAAAGATTAGTGGCGACTCTTCAAATTAATATCTAGCGATAGATCCCCGAATCTAGACATTATAATAGGTAGTTTCTAAATTGTTGCTTGTCAAAACTCACAAATTGAGTCTCACTTTTCTTTTTCTTGGGCATTTTCTTAGTAGCAAATGATTCTTCTTCTTTCAGTTTGTCACTCTTAATTGCATTTCAATGATCTCCTTTAAAATCACTATATCGATAAAATTCTTAGTTACATTCCCTATCATCTTCTAGTAGTATGGTGACTTTAAGTACTTACAAATAGCATTAATCGTTTCTTCTCTGTTAGGGGAGTCTATACCTGGGTAGTGATATCTTCCATCTTTGGCATATTTCTTGAAAGACTCAGAAGCTTTCTTCTTCATTCTTGTAATGAAAGGCATTAAGAGCCATGTCTATGATGTGATAAAATTGGTTAATGAAGGATTAGTCAAATCCTTTTCACGACTTGATGCGAGTCTTATCCAACTGAATATACTATTTTACAGCAGATCTAGTCAAGCTATTTTGAAAACATACATAAGCAGTTTCTCATTGTTAGTATGTACTACCATATTACAATAGTATATTGTGATGTGTGTAATGGGAAACTTGATACTGTCATACTTCTCAAATTTTGATGCCTTGAATTTTGGAGGAATCATAACATCTAAAACTAGACAAAGGTTGGTAGTATCCATGGATCCATAGAAATCAATGCCTTCTATAATCCGTAATCTTTCCTTAATCATGCTCATGGTCTGATCGATCTTAGAATTTTCTAAAGACAAAGTTGCCTGTAGCTTTTTTTACTCTTTTGTCTTATTTAGAGTTGGGAGTTGAATGGGTTCAGCTGTCTTTTTGACGAAAACAAGATTATTATAACTTTAGACATTCTTATGACTAGGTGTATAAGTCGTTCCCGAGTAGTTATAATTTGGAATGGTTGCCTATTATGGTTGAAAAATTGGGTCAGTTTGAGTTGGATGTGGATCAAAACCTGAAAAATATATTGATTTAGTAGCTTTAAGTGAGGTATCTTTCTTTATTGTCGTTCTTCTATTTTTTTTTCCAGTGCTTCCAGAATTTTGTTCAATTTTTCTTTAAGTATCTCATGGGTTTTTTCTATCCTTTTGAGATAACTTGCATTATCTTGCTCTATTTTCCTAGCTCTAGCCCTACTTAGTACTGGTGTTGAGCTATCTTTGAACCTTGATTTCTTACAATTATGGTGTAAATTTAGAATAATGTTTATGGACCTTTCAAATTATGCATCAGAATGAATGTGTGATGCATGAAAGCATGCATACACAATAAAAAAAAAGTTAGTAAGCATAATATTTAAGCTGCATATATGTTTATGAATATGCATAAGAAAGAAATAAAAAGACAAGGAAATTGGTTAATCACTTCAAAAAAATAAAGACTATAAAGCAAGAAAATTACAACATGACCCTAGATTTAGGTTAACTATAAAAGGTGGAAGGACATGGCTTTATCTATGGTTAGGCTCTTAAAGTTAACACTATGTGGTTTGGATTACCTCTAAAAGATTTCCAAATTATTCTTTACATCATAGTCTATCACAGACTAGTAAGGCATCTCAATCCTCACCCATTATAGGCTACCAGCAAAAAGGATTTAATTTGAGTGGGAGTGTTTCGCAAGCCCATGCGAAGATATGAAATTTCACGAGGGCATGAAATCTCAAGTATGGTGACTTAAAAGTGCTTACAAATAGCACTATCATTTCTTTCTCTGTTAAGAGAGGCTATACTTAGGTAGTAACATCTCATCATCTTTGGGCATATTCCTTGTAATGAAAAACGATTAGGAGCCATGTCTATAATGTGACAGTATTGGTTAATAAAGGATCAAGTCAAATCCTTCCACCACTTGATGCGAGTTCTATCAAACTAAACATACCATCTTGCAGTAGATCTAGTCAAGCTATCTTGAAACACATGCATAAGCAGCTTCTCATTACTGATATATGCTGCCATCTTACGACAGTATATTGTGATGTGTGTAATAAGGCACTTCGTACTATCATATTTTTCAAATTTTGATGCCTTGAATTTTGGAGGAATCAGAACATTTAGAGCCAAACAAAGGTTGGTAACATCCATGGATCCATAGAAATCAATGCCTTTTACAGCCCATAATCTTTCTTCAATCATGTTCATGGCCTAATCAGTTTTAGAATTTTTCAAAGACAAAGTTGCTTGCAACTTTTCTAGCTCTTTTGTTTCTTCCAAAGTAGGCAGTTGAATAGGTTCAGCTGCCTTTTCGACAAAAATAAGATTATTATAACTTTAGACATTCTCATGATCGGGTGTATAAGTTATTTTCAGGTAGTTATAATTTGGAATGGTTACCTATTGTGGTTGAAAAATTAGAGGTAGTTTGAGTCTGATATGGACTGAAACCCGAAGGATATGTTGATTCAGTAACTTCAGGTGAGGTATCTTCCTCTATTGCCTTTACTTTATTTCTTTTTTCTAGAGCTTCAGAATTTTGCTTAATTTTTCTTCAAGTATGTCCTGAGCCTTTTCTATCCTTTCAAGATGACTTGCATTATCTTGCTCTATTTTTTGGTTTTAGCTCGAGTGTAGTACTAGTGTTGAGCTATCCTTGAGCCTTGATTTCTCACAATTATGGTGCAAATTTAAAATGATGTTTATGGACCTTTCAGATTATGCATGAGAATGAATGCAGTGATGCATGAATACATGTATACACAATAAAAAAAAAGTTAGTAAGCATAATATTCAAGCTACATGTATGTTTATGAATATGCACAATAAAAAAATAAAAAGATAAGGAAATTGGTTAATCACTTCAAAAAAATAAAAGACTATAAAGCAAGTAAAATAATAACATGACCCTAGATTTAGGTTAACTATAAAAGGTGGAAGGAAATGGCTCTATCTATGGTTAGGCTCTTAAAGTTAACTATATGTGGTTTAGATTACTTCTAAAAGGTTCTCAAATTGTTCATTACATCATAGTCCATCACAGACTAGTAAGGCATTCCAATCTTCACCCATCATAGGCTACCAACGGAAAGGGTTTAATTTGAATGAGAGTGTTTCATAGGCCTATACGGAGACATGAAATCTCATAAGGGCATAGGCACTTCACTCTTTCCTAAAGATAGAGCACAAGTCGAGAGCTTTATGTTATGTATATGCAAATGAATGACATATATATATATAGTAAATAAATGAATAACTAAGTAAATATAAACAATGAAAAGAAATAAATAAAAAATAATAATCTTAACTTTATTAAGCAAGGCTTGATAATAAGAAATCATTTACTGGCCTGACTCTTGATGTCTCCAATAAAGTAGCCAAATTGTCATAACGTATAGATCCGTGGACCTACTGCTAGACATGGGTTAGAAGAGTCGCCACCAATCTTTTTTATTGAAGTGTGATTGACCACCTAATTGAATTTGATCTACGAAATCATAATTTAAGTTTGAGAGTATAGTTACGCTTAGGGAAGGTTATAGCACTCCATAGCGCTTATCCAAAAGATGGTACCAGTTAGATTTCAGATTATCCAAGCCTTGATCATATTTGTGATTTACCAGATAATTTAATATTGAAAAGAAATTTTAAATTTGTCCCAATAGTTTGATAGCAATTTAAGATAATTCTTTCACATCAAGAGTATTCATGGAGACTAAAGTCACACTTTGAAGAAGCTCCATTGTCGAATTTTTTAATTTATGTTATTTCAAAAAATTTAGTAAAGTCTCTCAATAGTTTGATAGAACTTACTTTGAAACAACCCTTCAATTGTTTGGAAGACAAATTTGTCTTTTTATTTAAACTGATTCATGGCATTTCCCAATAGTTTGGTGGATTCCATTTCAAAAATTAAATCATGAAAATTCCTCAATAGTTTGATAAAATTCATGAATTTATTTTGTAGGGATTTTTTATTTGAAAAAGATTTTCTACTTTTTTTTTTTTTTGAAAACTTATTTGAAAAGATTTTTTTTCTTTTTTTTTAACTTATTCGAAAAGATCTTTTTCTATATAACTATTTTTTTTTTAAGAAATAATTTTTAAAAATAATAAAATTTCTTAAAAATAAAACAAAAAAATAAAATAAATGAGCTAAAAAATAAAATCAAAAATAAAAAATAAAATGAAAAAAAAATCTTGCAATCGGGTCAAGTTAACGTGCGGAATCAGAGCGCAAGTCAGTGGGTCAGAGCATGGATCCAGGTTCTCAAAACACTGTCGTTTTGGGACATTATATAAGCCACTTTTTAGTACTTTGCTCAGAAGCCCCTTGCTCTCCCTCTCTCTAGGATAATAAGCTCTAACTTCGTCTAGAAATTCTTCAGAACATGTCAAAAACTTCAACCGAAAACTGGCAAAACCCATCGGCTTTTGAGAAAGTCACTGAAAAATTCAAATCAAAAATTGAAAAACCCCATTGGTTTTTTGAAAATTGGCCGAAATCTAGTTGAAAAAATTCAATCGATTGTTGAAAAATTTCATCGAAAATTCATATTTTTCTCAAAACCCCATATTTTTTTAGAAAATCCTAGAGATTTCCCAGATTCTCCCAGATTTGTCCAGATCTCATCAGAAATCCTCCAATAACTTAAACCATACCTCAAAAACCTAGAATTAAACTCAAAAACTTCCAAACAACCCAAAATAAAAAAAATCACAATCCTAGAACTTTTATTCTGCCCAGAACATGTTTCCTAGAACTGCAACACCCAAAATTTTTCAAATTTTCCACCGTGTCTCCCCAGCCCATTCCTTTTGTTCTTTTGTAGTGTTAGTTTGATTTATAAGCATCCTTAGAAAAAATTTAGGAAACAGATAGAATTAATCTAGGCTTGAATCCTGGGATTTGATTCTGTTTGAATCTCAATACATGTCTAGGTTCATTGCTGATTTCTTGGATTGATTGAAAAATCCCTTTGATTATGAATTAAAACCTTTTGACTGCATTGAATTTCTGAATTTCAGTTTCCTGGATTACCGGTCAAAGAGAAAGGAAAAGGAATAATAATAATAATAACAATAACATACTATATCATATAATATATTAATATACTATACTGTAATATAATATCAAATAATATAAATACACAAACTAAAACAAATCGACCCTAACTGACCTCGGACACATATGGATGTCTACAAAGAGTATGGCAGCTCAAGGAATTCAGCTTCAATTAAAAAAAAGGATAAAAATTAGAAACATATGGCAATTAATAATAGTCTAATCATGAAGAATTGATTTTAACTTATTAAAATCTTCAATACCTATAAAGTCTGGAAGAGTTCTTCCATTAGTGAACGTACCGGTCAAGTGTTCGCCAAAATTCAGGCCGTAAGGTGGGTAATTTGCCTTGGCAACAGTTGGAAGAAGATTGTTGTTGCCACTGTCAAACAATGAATCTCCGAACACATACAGAGCCGGTACAAGAGGCTTACTGTGAATTAGCAAGAAGATATGAAGGAAAGCAACTAAGAATACTTTCGACGAAATCAAGTTGCTCCTCATCTTTCCAAATGAAAATATTATTTGTGTAAGAAAAGGTTAGAAGAGTGGAACATCAAAGGCCAATTGAGCTTGAAAAGAGTGGAAAAAAAATTTTGATTATCAGTCGCAATGATGCATAGTTTTTTTCCCCTTAATGCATAGATTGTGGTTTAATCTTTTGACCTGAAATCAAATCAAGCCAGCCAGCATTTTCTTCTTCAGCGGAGAAAATATTTTTAATGACCAAGTATGCCAAGAATAGGACACAACTGAAATGAAAGTACAACCAACACCATACAGAATTTCATGAGTATCACATGAATTTTTTTATTTTTTATGAGATTTAATAATTAATTTGAAATTGTTTCATTCGAATTTTGTTTCTGTTTTCACTTCTATAATTATCTGCATCATTAATTATTGCATTCAAATGGAAAAAAAAAAAAAAAAGAAACCACAACAGAAACTTATTTTAAATTACTGACGAAATCAAATCGAATTATCAATCATATTTGACTCTTCATAATAATTAATTATTCATCAAGATATATCATTTCGTGTTCAAGGATGAGATTAAACCTCTTTCCAAGTAACAACAACTTGAGTATTTTAACTGATTCATTTTAAGCATTATAATACATATAATATCTAATTTGCATAGGCATCACTTAAGTAAAAAAAAAGCCTTGCATTAGTTGGCAAACGAGTTGGCCATGAACGTGCTGAAAATGAGATGAGAACCCTACTATCTTCCACGTAAAAATCTTGATTATCTCAAATAGTATTTAATAATTCCAAAAAATAATAGTAACAATTGTGTCACATCGCCACGAAAAGAAGTTAATAATGGTGCAACGGACTGCTTTTTTTTTTTTTAATAATTCAAATTTTGTTTATCATCCAGAGAATTCACAATTAACCATTAAAATCTAGCAACTATATCTTTTCCAAATTAAAATTGATAATCCTGTGATCGAATTATTGTATGCATCTTCACGTCTTAATTAACTAGCTGCTTTAAATTAAGAGGAAGCAAACAGTACTGTCATCGATGCAATGACGTGCTATAGCTGAATAGACAGTTTCAGGAAGATGCTAAGCATCCCAAAAGTAGTTTGGTTTGAGTTGGGGCATGAAGTAAGAAATGCTACGTCGCTTTCGTATATTTCTCTAACTATATTATTGTATTGTATTTAAAAATATCAAATTATTAATAAAAATTATCAAATTCAGATATATATATATCTGTATATATATATATATATATATATATATATATAATATGGATAGAGAACATAGAGATGAAGTTTTTAGATAAAATTTTTATTAAAAATGGTTAAATAAAAATTAAAATAAAAAATCAAAATAGATAAAATAAAAGTTCTTATTACATAAATCAAATTTATAAATTTTTTTAAAAAAATTAATATATTTTAATATTTTTTAAATAAGTATTTTTAGTGAAAATTTTGACATGATTTTTATTGTTAAATAAATATGGATCAAAACTATGAATGATATTTTTATTATTTTTTACATATTATTAATTTTTTATTAAATTTTATCAATCTATCATTTTGAATTTTTATTATAATTTTATTAAATTATTTTAAAAAAAATTTACCCTAGTGGATATGGTAATTGAACATATTTTTTCCTTTGCATGTGCCCCATTAAGAAGGGTAAATCATAAATGTTTCATTTTATTACTTTTGTTTTCACATAAATAATTATTGATGTCAACATGCATGTGATGTGATTCGATGAGATATTCTTACTAAATGTTGCATGATTTCTTTTCCAAATTAAAATTGATAATCCTGTGATCGAATTATTGTAAACTTGTATACGTCTTCAAATATTAATTAACTAGCTGCTTTAAATTAAGAGGAAAGCAAACTGTACTGTCATTGATGCAATGACTTGCTATTGCTGAATAGAGTGTTTCGTTAAGATGACAAGCATAAGGGTTGGAGTAAAAAATGGTACGTCGCTTTCATATATTTTTTTATTATATTATTATACTATATTTAAAATTATCAAATTATTATTAAAAATTATTTAATCTATATATATATATATATATATATCATGGATAGAAAAGACTTAGATAAAATTTTTAGATGCAATTTTTTATTAAAAATAATTAAATAAAAATCAGAATTAAAACTCAAAATCGATAAAATAAAAATTTTTGTCATATAGATCAAATAAATACATTTTAAAAAAATTAATAAATTATGATATATTTTTTAAATAAGTATTTTTAGTGAAAAATTTGACATTAATTTCATCATTAAATAAATATTAATCAAATTCAAATTATAAATAATATTTTCATTATTTTTTACATATTATTAATTTTTTATTGAATTTTATCAATTTATTGTTTTAAAATATTTATTATAATTTTATTAAATTATTTTTAATAAAAAATTCTACCAACTGTATTTAAAATATTTTATTTAAATATTACTCTCGTGGATATGGCAATTGTACATATTTTTCCCTTTGCATGTGCCGATTACAAAGAATAAAGTATAAATGTTTTCTTTTATTACTTTTGTTTTCACATAAATAATTATTGATGTTAACATTCTTGATAGTCAACAAAAAATTTATTTTGCTGCTATCTTTGGACGGTAAGTGATTGAAGTAAGTAAGAAAAATGTCTACGGCTAGCAATGGAAATCAAAAGTTCAAAGCAGTGTAGATATGTAGGGTGGCATGCACCTAGGTTTGTCAAAAGTCATTACTCATTATTCGGATTAATGTCAATTATAGGTCTACTGCCAGCGGAACATACTGCATCTTCCTTCAGTAGTGCATTTGTTGTGAGATCCATATATACTGCATCTTCCCTTCCCCTCTCCTTCTCTTCACTTCAAAATTCTTAAAATCTGTAGCGATTGTCCCGTCTTTCTTTCTCACACAACAGTTTGAAACTTTTAGCACCTCAATGGCTTTCATTTTTGCTAGTTGTCTTGGTTTGCTTAGTCTGTTTTTTCAGTGCTTCTATGTCATTCATATTTATTCTGAATCTTATTTACCACCTGATTTCAATAATAATCAAACTGCCTTCCTCCAATATCTAGCTTCCGAAAATTTGTCTCTTCGATTGCCAGCTCTATATGTTTTTGGGGACTCGTATATAGATGCTGGTAATAACAATTTTCTTGACACAATAGCCAAAGCCAATTTCTTACCATATGGTATTGATTTTGGAGGAGTGCCAACCGGTCGTGCCACCAACGGGAGAACCGTTGTGGATTTTATTGGTACAGGGATTGTAATTTTTTTGTATTCCATGCTGCTTGTTGCTTACTTTATATTGGCAAAAATATGATTTTTGGTTCATGTTGTATTTCTTGTAAGTTTGCTTTTCTCTGATTTCTGATATTCACTTTTAATGATGAAGCTCAAGTTGCTGGCCTGCCATTTCCACCCCCAATGCTCGGATTGTCTGAAACCGAGAGGAAAATCTTTGTTAGTGGTGTAAATTATGGCTCTGGTTCTAGCGGGATACTGCCTCTGCCTCCTCCTGCTGTGGAAATATTTGTGAGTTATCTTAGCCACAAAAATAAATTTGCAATTTTTCTTGCTTCAAGTTATTTTTCCTAATCACTATGTGAAATTTAGAGTACCAAAACTTAAACTTCTGAGTACAATTGACCTTTTGTATATAATACTACACCAGGGACATATTTTGAGCTTCGATGAACAAATAGAGTTGTTGAACGACACAACAAGAAGCTTGAAGGGTCATTTTGACAGCCCTGAAAGCTTTTCTCTCTACCTGTCTAAGTCATTGTTCTTTATCCACATAGGGACCAATGACTTAGGCATATATTGGGATCTTGAACAAAAGCGAAAGTTCCGAACTGCAGAAGATTATGCACTCTTCTTATCGGAGGAGTTGTCCGGTAGATTGGAGGTAAATGACTGTTTTAAATTTATCTTTACATAGTATTGAAATTGTATATTCAATTTTATACATTTTTAATGATCATGATGCAGGCAATATACCAACTGGGAGCAAGGAAATTCCTGGTTAACAATGTTTCTCCATTAGGCTGCCAACCTTTCAATCTGAACACAAAAATGCACAATACTTCCTGTGTTGAAGATGTTAACCAGAGAATAGCTTTCTACAATGGACTCCTTCCCAACTTGTTGACAAAGTTGGAAACATCCTTGAAGGGTTCCACATTTGTGCTGTGTGATCTATATAAAGTGTTTGAAGATGTTTACACTCAACCAGCAGCATATGGTGAGAATTGTTAGGAAAAGAATACCACACCAAAATTTTCTCTCTTATTTAATAAAATATTATGAAACATTTAGTTCATTTGTTCTTTGTTAATGCAGGGTTTACGAATGTCAATGGTTCTTGTTGCATTGACGAAGCGAGGAATGGAACTAGAGGATGCGCCAGAAATGTTGCTCCTTGCGCTGACAGAACGAGCCATGTCTTCTTTGACCCATTCCATCCGACCGAGAGTTTTCATTTCATTTGGATGAGGCGCTTTTTGAAGGACCACTCTGTCTGTTCTCCATTTACCTTGTTTGAGTTAATGCAACTTTAAGGATCTTCTCTAGGAGTACTGTTTATTTACTTTCAGTTAATTTCGAATGATTTAATTTTAAGAATGTAGTGAAACAATGTTGTTGGAAGTTGTGTTTTAAAGCTTATCAGATCACACTCTCATTACTCATTGTCTTTTAAGTGGTTCAAGTCATTTCACATTGTTGCAAATATGATGCTTTATTCCCTTTTTATGCTTAGCTTGATGCGAACAAATCATAGATACCATCAATCAGTTACTTTTGAAGCAGCCCCTGCTCAAAAACAGACCCAGCTGCTAATAAATATTCTAATTTGATTCTTAGTCTTCTCTTTGGCATAACTAGATTTTAGGCAATTTGCTAATTTTTTTTCAATAATTAAAATTCTTTTATCAGAAAAAAAAAAAAAAAGCAGGGAAAACTTGCTACAAAGAGCAATGGAGTTGTACCATGACAGGTTACAAAACCAAAAGAAAAAAGACAACTGTATCATCTGAACAAACCAATTAGCTATCTACTCTTCAATCTGAAAACCAAATGACTGGTTTGACAGTTTAAAGTCTTCATACCCCACTGAAATTCTTCACCCAATCCCCAGCCTGTCTTGTCAACAAGGAGACTTGCAACACTTTTTACGCTTTTTATGCTTTCTCGGACTGAACTTCTCAACAATGGATATTTAATAAAAATTAAGGTAAAGCAATTAATGTATACTGATCTGGTTCATGAATAACATAACTAAGCGGTCTTTTATGTTATTATCAATGGACAGCCAAGAAAGACAACATGCAATTCTTCTTATTGAATTAAGCATTTCTTTCTCTTTAAAGGCAAAAAGGAAAAAAAAAATTGAAGGGCCAAGTCTTACTATGAAATTTATTCTGTTATGTTGGCATTAAGAAACCATAAGACACATGGTCAGATTTAAGATTGTATTAGCTGAATCAAGTTGATGGGAGAAGAAACTGATGAATCCTTTAAGAGACGCCTTGCCCATATGAAATGCATACTCTCGCTTGGGTGCATTGGGTCGAAGAAAACATGGCTACTTCTGTCTTTGCATGGTGCTACATTTGCAAGACATGGTTTAGTTAAACCTTTATCTATTTCAGTACAACAACTGCTCCTTACATCGGTAAATCCTGCAGAAAAAAAAAAGAAAAATATATCTTTTAATCTCAAATGTTAAAGCAAAAGAATTACTAAGGTTTGATCCCAAACACCAAATTTGATGGAACATTTAATTACTTACAATTAAGTAAATCTATTTTCAATCACAATGTCAATTTGGGCCTAAATATTGAATAATACTCACCATACCAGGTAGGCGATGCATAGACATCTTGAAAAATTTTATATAGATCTCCAAGAACAAATTTTGATCCCGAAAGGGTGGATTGCAAGTCTTTTAATAAATTAGTCAGGCGTTTGTTAAATAACAATGCCCGGTTGTTGGCTAAGTAGTCGCATTCTGGTCCATTCCTACCTCCACTTATTAGATGCGGCTGACATCCTATTGGAGATGCATTATTCACCACAATTTTACGTGCACCAAGCTGATATAATCTCTATATATGTGTAAAAAACAAAAACAAAAAAACAAATTTGGTGTTAAATGGTTGCCACTAATTGCCAAATATAAAATGAAAAAGGAAAAAAAATCTATCCCTATAATTAGGTCAAAACAACAATCTAATTAATTTGAGATTACATCTGATAATTCATGTATCTGTGTTATATATGTTTCATATTAAGCACGTACAAAATATAAAAATTGTTGTGTTACAATTTCTGTGAATATTTTAAATATAAGATATATTTTTTAATTTGTTATCAAATTTATATATTTTTTAATTTTAAACTGTACTGCTTTTATATATTTTTCATATCGTTTACATATTATGTATAAAATTATCAAAAGATTTAGAATATTTTAACATTGGTTCTGACTAATTTACCTGTAAATGCTTGGATAAGTCTTTTATGAGAAGTTGAGTATAATAGTTCTCATCATAGAAATAGCGCAGTCCATCCCACTCGATATCCAAGTCATACGCAACACTATTGATAAAAAAAAGTGATTTTGACAAGTATCTAGAAAAACTTTCCTTGCTTTGAAATTGACTCTGCAACCCTTTTGTTGTGCTCTCGAACAAATCTACTTGCTCCTTCAAGCTTGGCATTCGTTCCTGATGAAATTACAAATTCTACTTAAGAAAAAAGAGTGTTTGATAATACAATATGTCCAAGAAAAAAAAAAAACAAACAAATAATATGAAAGAAAAATTATGCAAATTAGGGTGTCTTACAAACAGTTTTCCAAATTTTTCAAGGATGCCAGTGAAACCGCAAGCATAATTTATACCAGTTTGAGGAATTCTCTTATCTCCCTTAGACAAGCTTAGCACAGGAGGAGGGAATGGCAAGCCAACAATTTGAGCTGCATAATTATATTAATAAAAAATAAAGTAATCAATAATTTTTACACGAGAGTAAAAATTGAGGACAACACAAAAATC
Organism: Durio zibethinus; assembly: GCF_002303985.1. Next base: position 15,028,946 of record NW_019167893.1, read on the forward strand.
AATAACTTGTAATTCATTAATTTTTTATTTTCATACCAATGAAATCCGCTACTGTTCTTCCGTTGGTGTAACGACCCGTAGGTTTTCCACCAAAATCTATTCCATATGGAGTATAATTTCTTTCAATTTGCGGGACATGAACATAATTATTATTTCCCGCATCAACATAAGAGTCTCCAAATACGTATAAAGCTGGCACATCAAAGTTGATGTTCTCTAAGGATAAATATTTCAAAATAGATTTTTTACTTATTATAAATGGAGGTACTGTAACAACATCTGCAGAACCAAGTGAGAAGAATTGATATTGAAGCAAGAGGAAGAAAATGAAAATGCAATTGATTATTTTCATGATCTTTTCTTGACTAGGAAAAACAAAAGTTGGTATTGTACTATTGATTTATTTATGTACTTTAAATTAGTATTTATACTGAGCATTTGCCTTTTCGGTTTACAATGTTCAATGTCGACATTCCAAAATTAATAACTTTACGTTACTTGCTTTTAACAAGCTTTAAATGTTATAAGGTTCGTTTTTGAACAAATAATCATGATAATTACTCTTTTTTGCAAAATATATCAAGCCTTCCATTTCATAATATTTTATTATTAAAATATGAAAAATAATTATACAACAATATTTTTAATATTTTTTAAAATTAAAATTAATAAAAAAGATGAGAACAGAACAAAGAAATACCTTTCGTGCTATTGCTCGTTCTTACTATATATGCTGTGTTAGGTGGGGGCTTGCAGATGTTTCGAATTGCTGAAACAGGCAAACAACTTATTTTGCTCCATAAAATTATGGGGTACATTAACTCATTTCAGCCACCATAAATCTTAAGGTACATATAATTAATGAATCGCTAAAATTAAAACCAAGGATTCGATTCGATCCCTTCCAGATTTATAAGCACTTGCATTTACACTTGCCTGAACTCGCTGAAATTTCAAATTGACTATATAATTTCTTTGTTACGTAATGGCTATAACTTTAAAGCCTAGCAAGAGGAATGGTTAAAAATGCACACTTCCTTCTTTATACAAAAAGTCAGGATAAAAGATTAGCCCTTTTTTTTTTATTAGCAATAAAAACAAAAGTTGTTCTGACTACTTACAAGCAATGAGAAAGAGAAGTAAACTGTTAAACATTCAACTTAAAATCAATTGACATAAAGAGAAGCTAATTGATTTTAAGTTAAATGCTTAACACAAACGCTACAGATATTCATTAGCAAATAAGAAAAGGGACATAAGCATACACCATCAGGGAGATACGGCCATGGAAAGTAGAGAATCTATATCGAAATAGGCACCATAAATCTGGCATTCTAAAATACAGTAAGATGATAAGAATCGAACAAAATACAAAATAAAAAACATAAAAATAATATGTAATTTTCGTGTAAAATATTATAAGAATTTTAATATTTTACATAACACGAATATATGAATAGCAAAATATACTCAAAATGAATCAAAAAGGAAAAAACCCATTATTAAAATACTAAAATGCACTTAACCAAGGCATAAAACAGAGGAGAGTGCAGCGGTGAGGAGAGGAACTGAGAGAAAAAAAAAAGGAAAGTGGGAGTGTAGCGATGACTGCGGCTATGGAAGGATGACAAATTTCTTTTGCTTTAGGGTGCTTTGGGGCTATTAAGAGATCATGTAGCAAAGTTGAGAAAAGCGAAGAAAATTAGGGTTTGGGTGAAAAAGAAGACAAGCTTATGTGGCAAATTGTTTAAAATAACTTACATGGCTGCTTACGTGACCAATTTGGTACGTATTAAAATTTAGTAATCAATTTTGGATTTTGGTGATGGAAGGTGACTAGAGGTGAAATTTACTCTCAATTTTAAAAGCAAAATTTGTCGTAGTTCTCAGGTTTTTGGAGAGTGGAATCTAATAAGCTTTAGCCTTTAGGTGTCAAAACTTTGTATAATCGTCATCTTATTTTTATAGTAAAATTTTTCATCATCTTTATCCGTGGACATAGTTTTAAAGCCAAACCACAAATTATTGTTTGTTATTTTCACAAATTATTTTTTTTGTTGCGAGTTCAAATTCTTTTATGGTGAATTTGCTTGCTGTCATTTTGACTTGCTTGGATTAGTTACAACAAACTGATATCAGAGCTTGGTTCAAAGAAGTCAACGAATCTTGTACCAACTTGATTCATGGTAGAGTAGCAAATCAATATTACACAACTATAAAAGCTTGTATATGCCATAAATTTGTAAACTCACTGCTAGACATAATAAGGGAAGTAGTTACTGATATTTTTTATCTAGATGCGATTGGTCAGTTAATTGAATTCATCCCATTTTAAAGCGAAGTCTCAAGTTTGACTTAGGTATCTTTAAAAGATAGGTTCTAAATCACACAACTAGATTTAGGTCTAGGAATACGGTTACGTTCGAGGAAGGTCTTAATACCCTTACAACTCCAATCCAAAGGATGGTACCAATTTGATTTTATATTATCCAAGCCTTAAAATGTATTTGTAATTTTACCAAATAAATTTAATATTGAAACTTGATCTTAAAGTTATTATATTATTTGGTAGTAATTTAAGCTAATTTTCTCACCTTGAAAATATTTGTGGAGACTCGTATCCCACTTTAAAAGGACTCCGTCATCGAATTCATTAATATGTTTTTCAAGAAATTAATATTTGAAAACAATCAATAAAATCCTCTAATCATTTGGTAAGATTTTATTTTGATGCACATCTCCCAATAGTTTGGTCAGATTTTTATTTAAAAACTTTTCCATGAAATTTTTTTAAAAAGTCATTAAATATTTCAATAGTTTGGTAAGATTTAATTTCATATTTAAATTCTCCATTCGTTTAGTAGGATTAAAATTTTGCTTTTCTCAAAAATTCATATGAAATTCTCCAATCATTTGGTTTAATTCACAATTCAATATTTAATTCCTCCAATCATTTGATAGAATTAAAAAATAATTTAATTTTCACAAAAATTTATTTGAAATTCTCCAATAATTTGGTAGAATCCATAATTTAAAATTAAAATTCTCCAATCATTTAGTAGGAAAAAAAAACTATTTTTCAAAACTCATTATGAAAATTTTCAATCATTCAGTAGAATTCATAATTTAAAATTAAAATCCTCAAATTGTTTGGTAAGAAAAAAAACTATTTTTTAAAATTTTTTAAAATATCAATTAGAATAAATAAAATTTACACAAGTAAAATAAATAAAAATAAAAAACCTACCAATTAAAATCAATTAAAATAGGTGAAATTTAAACAAATAAAATAAAATAAAAAATTACAAAAAATGGGATGGCTCGACTCAACTTGGGAGGTGCGGTTCGGTTGCAAACACAAAAATGACTCAGGATGATACATCTTGGCTTAGTGCCTTGACAGCTCGTTCGGCTTGGATTCAGTGCTGAAATTGGGTTGTCAGTCAAGTTGGGCGCATGTCGAATCCAAAAATGGGAAATCACATAGATCCTAAATAGGTTTTAAGATTCAAAATGGCACTATTTAAGATTTGTATAAAATGCCCAAATCTCTATTTTTTTCCCTCAAAATTCTCTTTTATTTTCTCTCTCTTCCCATTATTTTCTCTATTCCTCCCTTTAAAAGGATGAACTTTGGTTGGATTGTTGCTGGTTTCTGAAAAAATGCATCGACACTTGGAATTTTAGTCATAATAGTTGTTGGAAAACTTGAAATTGCCGAAATCTAAAAGTTTTTCAGATTTTTTCAAAAAGAAAAAATTTCAAAAAAAATTTGATTCAGCTAAACCAATAGATACAAAAGATGAAAGCTGGAAGAAGTTAGCCAGAATGACGTTGGCTACAATAAAAAAAAATAGGTTGATATCAGCGTGTTTCATCATGTAGCATAAGAGACAGATGCCCACACTGTTTGAAAAAAATTGATAGCATTGTATGAGAAAAAAATAAGTATGAATAAAGTTATGCTTGTTAAAAAGTTTGCAACTTTACAGTACAAGGATGGACAATCGATTACAGAGCACTTAAGTGATTTTCAAGATATATTTAATTTGATAACTACTATAAAGCTTAAGATGTACAATAAAATGAAGGCGTTGTTTCTTTTAGGTTCATTGCCAAACAATTGAAATACTCTAGTTGTGATTATTTAATTTAGGTCTTGATTACAAAGTGATATTAGAGATAGTAAAAGACAATATGTTAATAAAGAAGTAAGGTAAAAAGATTCAAATCCTGAGAATCAAGCTTTGGTCACAGAGAACAGGGGTAGAAACATCAAAAGAGGTCAGAACTCAAAAGGTCATAGTAAATCTAAACATAGGTCTAAGTTTAAAGATAAAATGAAGTGCTTCCGTTGTGGTCAAGCAGGTCATATAAAATGATATTGCAAAATCTTGAAAAAAAAAAGAAAAGATGAGAAAGGCAAGAGTTCAGATGATAGCAATGTTGCAACAGTGAATTTAGATAGTGATTCAGTTACTTTGATTTGTACACATGGTGATTGTAATCATGTTGGTAATCCCGACATTGAGTGGATAGTTAACATAGGAATGGCATATCATTAGGTTCCTAAGAAGGAGCTGTTTATGACTTACAAAGCAAGAGACTTTGGTTGTACCAAAATAAAAAATAAAAGTGTGTCGCAGATTATTGGGATTAGTGATATTGTTATATAAACTAGTATGGACTGCATATTAATTTTGAGGGATGTTAGACATATTTCAGATATAAGAATAACTTGCTATTAATGTCCTTTATAAGGAAAGATATGAAAGTCGACAAAAGAATGGGCAATGAAAGTTTCTCAAAGGATCTGAAATTTATTTTCTTTTTTATTTTATTTTTTTTCATTGCTTATATTCATTTTAGTTATTCATTTGTTCACTATATATATCTGTTAATTATTTGCATATGCATAACATAAGCCCTCCACTCGGGCTCTACCTTTAGGAGGGAGTGAAGTACCTATACCCTTGTGAGATTTCATATCTCCGTATAGGCATGTGAAACATTCTCACTCAGATTGAACCATTTCCATTTGTAGCCTATGATGGTGAGGATTGGGGTGCCTTACTAGTTTGTGATGGACTGTGATGTAAAGAAATAATTTGAAAACCTTAGAAGTGATCCAAACCATATATAGGATAACTTTAAGAGCCTAACCATAAATAGAGCCTTATCTTCCAACCTTTAAAGTCAATCCAAAATTTAAGGCCATGTTTTATCTTGCTATATGATGTTTATTCTATGTTTTATTGAAAGTGACTAAATAATTTCTTTATCTTCTTTTTATTTTTTTTTATGCATATCATAAACATACATATAGATTACATATTATGCTTACTAACCTCTTTTAATTGTGTAATGCATGCATTCATACATCATCACATTCATTCTCATGCATAATCTGATAAATCCACAAACATCATTCTAAATTTACACCATAATTGTAGGAAATCCAAATTAAAGGATAGCTCAACACTAGTACTATACTCAAGCTAAAGCTAGGAAAATAGAGCAAAATAATATAGATCGACTTAAAAGAATAGAAACAGCTCAAGAGATACTTAAAGAAAGTTAAGCAAAATTTTGAAAGCTTTGGAAAAAGGAAAGAGAGGAAAGGCAATAGGAGAAAACATCTCACATGAAGATACTGAGCCACTGTTTCCTTTAGGTTTCGCTTCACATCAAACTCAAGTCACTCCAGGCTTTTATCAACAACAGACCAAATTTCAATCAAGAAAATATTCAGAGCTATATCAATCTTATATTCACTAAAAAAGCGAATGAGCCAATCCAAATCCCCAAAATGGATGAGACTAGGGAGAAAGAAAAGCTACATATGGTTGTACCCCCAAAATACTCTAAAATCGATCAAGCAATGAGCATAATTGAGGAAAGATTACGGGCTATAGAGGGCATTAATTTTTATGGATTCATGGATATTGTTAACCTTTTTTTAGTTCCAAATGTTGTGATTCCTTCAAAATTTAAGGTACCAAAATTTGAGAAGTATGACGGTACTCAGTACCCTATTACACATATCACAATATATTATCATAAAATGACAGCACATGCTAGCAATGAGAAACTACTAATGCATGTATTTCGAGATAGCTTAACCAAGTCTGTTATAAGGTGGTATGTCCAATTAGATAGGACTCGCATTAAGTCATGGAAAGATTTGACTTGTTCTTTCATCAATCAATACCGCCACATCATAGACATGACTCATGATCATCTTTCATTGCAAAGTATGAGGAATAAGGCATTTGAGTCTTTCAAAGAATATGTTCAAAGATGGCAAGATGTTGCTGCTTAGGTTCAGTCTCCCCTAACAAAAGAAATGATAGTGCTATTTGTAAGCACTCTAAGGTCACCCTACTATGAGAAGATGATAGGGAATACAACTAAAAATTTTATCGACATGGTGATTTCAGGAGAGATCATTGAAAATGTAAATCAAGAATGGTATACTGAAAAAAGAAGAATCATCTGCTGCTAAAAAGATGCCTAAGAAAAAAAAAGTGAGACTCAAGCTATGAGTTTCGACAAGCAACAATCTAGAAACTACCCTCTGCCAATCTATCCCACATATCATTCTCTTGCAAATATGTTTCTGTTGTACTTTACCAGTCAACTCCATGGCCTTCTTATCTATCCCTTCTTTAGCCCTTCATTTATCCCACTACCCCAACGAGTGGTACATAAAATCATGAAATAGGAAAGAGCCTACATTTGACCCTATTCTCATAAGCTATATCAAACTATACCAAGAGCTTTACAAGAACCATTTGATTGCCTCGATTCTTGTAAAATAACTTGAATCTTCCTATCTCAAATGGTATGACTTCACTACTTGCTGTGACTATCATTTTAGGGTGGCAGGCCATTCCATCAAAAATTGCATCTCTTTAAAATATATGGTGCAAAGTCTGATTAAATGAGGGCTGATAAATTTTGATACTAGTAGAAACATAGCATCCAATGTCAGTGATAACTCATCACCCAATCATCCAAGGGCATAATTTTAGGAAGTTGATTGGACCTGCTTATCATTTTGGATCTTTTGAGAATATGGATATTTTTTTATGTACTTGGATTTCATCTTATTTTTCATCATTTTAATAAAGTGACATGCTTAATGCATTTTCATGACATTCCTCTTTTTTTGTGATTACCCATCATTTATTTTTACCATTTCATACCCTTTTTCTCTACCTTTTTTTTCAAATAATGAATGTTCAAATAGTTGTGATGATGATTCAGGATTTGACTTTGAAAGCATCATTCATGATGTTTGATTGATAAATATAAGACTGTTAGACTATTAACTAAAAGCACAAATCTGAAGAAAAATTTTAAAAGTGATGCAATACATGATCTTTGCTCATTCACAAGTCTGCTCTTAGTTAATAAAATTCTTCACTAAGAGTATTCATGTTCGAAATGAGAAATGGTCATGTTTCTTCTATCCTTTAAAAAATAATTATCCCTTGCTACCTTTCATAATGAGCTATGTTAAAAAATTTTTTTTTAGAAACCCTAACTAAGGATTACCCTACACTAGAGGGCAAAGTTTGAGAAGATTTTGTTCAAAACCCTTTTGTTTTCAAGTTTTTTTTTTTTTTTAAGAGATGAAAAATGAAGGAGAAATTGATGGGAGTAAATGTCAATGTGTTCCACAAAAAAAAAGTAAAAAAAAAGGGTAAAAAAAAAATTGATAGGACAAAATATCAATGTGCCTCCACTCCCAAAAAAAAAGCAAAAACAAAAAACAAGAAAAGAAAAAAAAAAGAGAAATTGATGGGGCAAAATGCCAATATACTTCACCAAAAAAAAAGAGAAAAAGAGAAAAAAAAATTGATATGGCAAAATGTTAAAGTACCCCACATGAAGAAGTGATCATTCGTTTGATGACTTTCAAATACAATTTAGGCTATTTTTTCTTTCTTTGGTACCTTTTACCCTAGCCTATGTTATGTTCCTTAAAATCCATTTTGATCAAATATGAATACTTGATTTGAGAATCATGAATTGAATTGGGGTAGATTTACCATTAGATTGTATGAAGCTTTGATCAAAGTATCATTAATGAATAAAGAGGAAAAGAGAAATGAAAGAATGAGAAAAAATATGCAAAAAATAAATAAATAAATAAACAAAAAAATTGTAAAAAAATAAGACAAGCAAAAATAAAAAAAAGACAAGTAAAAAGAAAAAAAGACAAAGGAGGAAAAAAGAAGATTTAAACTGAAAACCCGAAAATGTGATTTAAATGAAGATGAAAACTTGAAAAAAATAACTTCATGTGAAGGTCCCAAGAATGAGGATGATGATTAGCTTAAAGAAGATATTAATGGAATGTGTTTTTGAAAGATGATCTTGAGTTTGAGTTCAAAATTATCTGAACAATCATTATTTTGGATATTAATATCCTATTTGAATAAATCATAACATTTTACTTTTGTTCGCCTTTGAATTGTTCTTGACCCAACATTTTGTTCTTTCAGTAATAAAGATTCATTTTTCTTGCCCTTCACCAAATAAACATTACCTAAATGAACCAAGAAAATATATCATATCTGTCACTGATTTAAATGATGACAAATAAATTAATGACATTTTTCATAAAGAGTTTTTCATTTTTGAAAGAAATCCAAGATGAGATAAATGAAAGAAGCATGAGAAAATGATTTATAAGGGGCACAAACCCAATGATAAATTCAGTGATAGATTAGTTGACATGACTTGTGAGTTATGATAAAATGAAGAGAATGAATAGATCAACTAATAAAATCTGCTTTGAGAAGCCAAAAATGACTAGTAAAGTCTTGAAAATTTTACTACCACAATTGAAATTTCATGGCATTGGTACATTGTGTGATATGACATGCATTTGCATCATTGCATCATTACATCATATTCATCACTCATTTTTTATCTCGACTTAGTCTAGATCATTTTTCTAAGTCGCAGCATCATCTCGATCATTTGGCTTCGATCTCGACTCGATCCTAGTCGCTTTCATATTCACAGCATCTTTTCAGTCATTCGATCTCGGTTCAGGCCAAATTACTTTACTGACTTATGACATCAGTCCGATCATTTACTTACGACTTTGACTCATCTTAGTCTTCAGACTTACAGTATCGTCCCAATCATCTGATCTCGACTTAGGTCAAATCATTTTTAGACTCACGACATTAGTCCGATCATTTACCTATGACCTTGACTCGATCTTAGTCACTTTCAGACTCGTGGCATCGTTCAATCATCTGATCTTGACTTAGGTAGATCATCTTCAGACTCTTTTAAACTAGCGGCATCATCCCAATCATCTGATCTGACTCAGGTTAGATCAACTTCAGACTCGTGGCATTAGTCTAGTCATTTACCTAAGACCTCGACTCAGTTTTGGTCGCTTTAAGACTGTAGTATCGTCCTAATCATTTGATCTGACCCATGTTAGATTATCTTCAGACTCAAGCATCAGTCCGATCATTTAACTATAACCTTAACTCGATCTTAGTCGTCTTCAAACTCGCCACATCGTCTTAGTCATCTAATCTAGACTCAAGTCAGATCATTTTTAGACACGCGACATCAGTCTGATCATTTATCTACCACTTTGACTTGATCTTAGTCACCTTCAGACTCACGGCATTAGTCCTCTCATTTACCTACAACCTTGAATCGATCTTGGTCACCTTCAAACTAGCGACATCATCCTAGTCATCTGATATTGACTTAAGTCAGATCATTCTTAGACTCGTGGCATCAGTTTGGTCATTTACTTACGACCTTGACTCGATTTTGATCATTTTCAAACTCACGGTATCATCCTAATCATCTGATCTCAACTCAAGTAAAATCATTCAGACTCAGATCAGCATCAGTCCGATCATTTATTTATGACCTCGACTGAGTCTTGTCACTTTTTGACTCGCGCATTATCCCAGTCACTCAATCTCAACTCAGGTCAGATCATTTTACTTTTTTGGCTTGAGATTCACTCCTAGTTAGTTTTACTCGCTGATTTGACTCGAACAAAGTGAGTGTTTAGGTCTTTGCATCATCTTTGTCTAACAGAGATGTGTAAAGAAGGGCAGCTGTAGATACCCATATATGTCTAAGGTCAATAGGTTATTTTTATTATTTTATTATATTATATTATTATAGTATATTAACATAGTATATGGCAATATATTATATTACTATTATTATTATTATTATGTTGTACACAGTTATTATTATTATTATTATTATTTTTATTTTATTTTTTTCTTTCTTTTCTTGTTTCGAGTTTGGCGTGAATTTTGAAAACTGAAATCTGATCAGAGGAATTCAACACAAGTCAATGGTTTTATTAGGGTTACAGATTTAATCCAAGAAATCAGCCAAGAACCTAGACTCAATTTGAGGTCCAGGCAAAATCCAATCCAAGATTCAAGTCTGGGATTGATCTTATCTGTTTCTTAAAATCGTTCCTAAGAGGCTTATAAATTGGACAAGAAATCACAAAACAAAGAGGGTGGATTTTTGGGGGAAAAACGGTTGATTTAAGAAAATTGGTGATCTGAAAAGTTTTTGGTAGAATACAATTTTTTGGGATTTTGATATTTATTTTGGGTTTATTTGAAAATTTTTGGGTTTCTAAAGCTTAGGTAAGGATTCTGAAGAGTTTCTAAAGGAATCTAGGCAAAATTTGGAGAATCTAGAAAAATTTTAGAATTTTTGGAAAATTTCTAGCTTTTTTAGGTTTTTAGGATGAATACAATGAAACATAGAAT
>NW_019167893.1:15040738-15071330 GCF_002303985.1 Durio zibethinus
AGATGACGATTATACAAAGTTTTGACACCTAAAGGCTAAAGCTTATTAGATTCCACTCCAAAAACCTGAGAACTACGACAAATTTTGCTTTTAAAATTGAGAGTAAATTTCACCTCTAGTCACCTTCCATCACCAAAATCCAAAATTGATTATTAGAAGAGCAGTGCAATTGGATCCTTGAGGAATCAAAGGGCTTGACACCCAAGAAAGAAAAAAAAAAAAGAGCTTGAGAAACTTGAGTACCATACATTGAATAGGAATTATTTGGCCAACATTTGCATAGCATGCATTGAAATTCATATGCATTTGCATAGCATACACTACTTTCAGGAAAGTATAGTGTATAAATTCAAGAAGCAAGGGTGTTCCAACATCCCACATGGAGAAGACAGATATGAAGATATTTTGCAAAATTGAAAAAGAAAAAGCTTGTCAGGTAAGTCCCTAATCCTTGAAATAGGATGTCTTCTGGTATCAGGGTTGATTTATAAGACCTTTGGGCATAATCTCCTGAAATTCCTTCAAACACAACTTTCAACTCCTTTGGACATGATTGTCAAGGAGCAATTTATTTTTCAAAGTCGTGGTGCCTCTGTTTAGAGGAGCAATTTATGTTTCTCAAAGTCGTTGAGCCTCTATTTAGAGGAGCTTTGGTAAAAAAAAAAACAAAAAACAAAAAAAAAACAAAAAAAAACACAAAAAAAAACAAAAAATGACAATGTTGAGTTGAGTCTTGATTGGGTGTCTACGTCTTTGCGCAATTTCTGTTTCACAGAAAATGTGCAAAGAGGGGCAGCTGTAGACACCCAATTGGGTCCAGGCCCAGATCAATTGGGCCTGGCCCAAATGGGTAAGCCCAATTCAATTTGTATCTTGTATTATTTTATTTTTTTTCTTTTGTATTTTATGTATTTTATTATTATTATTATGTATTAATATATGTTATTCTTATTTATTTATTTTTGTTGTTAATATTTATATGTATTTTATTATATAGTTATATTTATATTATATTATAATTTATTTATTATTCTTTTTTTCTTGTAATATTTTTTGGATTTATCTTATTGTATTTCTAATTATCTGTTAATAATTTTTTTTTCTTTTCTTGTTCCGTTTATATGATTTTTGTTTATCTGATTATTATATTATTATTATTATTATTTTTTTGTTTTCTTTTTTGATGGCTGTGATTGAAAGTTGAAGAATCCCATTGTGAATGGGAATTCAATCAGAAGAGTCCAGATTGGATTCAAATATTGAATCCCCGTTCAAGGAGGAATTGGGATTGATCAGGAACTCTTGATCAATCCCTATAAAAGGGACCCTCTGGGAACAGAAGCAGGGACAGAAAAAATAATGAGCAAAGCTATTGATTTGAGAGAAAAGGAGGCGTATAGAAAGCTAAGAAAAGGTTTAGGAGTGTTTTGAGAGTTAGCAGAATTTTTTTTTTAAAGATTTTTTGACGATTTTTTTCTGGGAATTTCTGAAAAATTCTAGATTCCGATTGAATTCTTCGACGAATTTTGAAATTTTCAGCGAAATTTCTGACCAAATTTGAAGTTTTAGGTGAGCTGCCCAGTTTCCGACGAAGAATTCCAGAAACCGACAACCTTCCGGCCAACTTCCGGTGAAATTTTCCAGATTTCAGTGACAATTTCCAGAATCCGACGAAATTCAATTGGAGTTCTTCAGCCTTTAAAGAGAAGGGAGAGAAAAAGAGAAGAAGAGAGAGAGAGGGGAGGAGCTTTCTATCGAAAAACAGAGGGAAGGACCTTATATACCCTTCCAAAATGACGTCGTTTTGGCCTTAAGTGACCCAGAGGATCCGCGCATTTTATCGAGACCCGACCCGACCCGAACGTCGACCCGCTTCCTGACCCGCACGTGCCTGCCCCCCTCCGAGCCAAGCCGAGCTTCCCAAGCCGCCCCCCAAGCCGTTTCTCTTCCTTGAGCCGAGCCAATAGCCGAGTCGCTCCAGGTTTTTTTTTTTTGAAATTTTTTTATTTATTTGTTTTATTTATTTATTTTTTCTATTAGATTAGATTTATTTAATATTTTTTATCTTTATCTTATTTTTATTTTTGTTTTACTTTTCTTTATTTTTTTATCTTTATTTATTTTCACTTTTATTTTGTTCTATTTTCTTTAAATAAAAATCAAAAAATATTTTTGGGAAAAAGTTGAAAGTATCAATTTTCCTTAAAAATCAAAATTTTTGAAAAATATTTTTAGGAAAAAGTTGAAAGTATCAATTTTCCTTAAAAATAAATTTTCAAAAAAGGATTTTTGAGAAAAAATTGAAAGTATCAATTTTCCTTAGAAATCAAAGTTTCAAAAAAAATATTTTTGAGGAAAAGTCGAAAGTATCAATTTTCCTTAGAAATAAATTTTCAAAAACTATTTTTGGGGAAAAGTTGAAAGTATCAATTTTCCTTGGAAATCAAAGTTTCAAAAAAAATATTTTTGAGGAAAAGTTGGAAGTATCAATTTTCCTTAAAAATAAATTTCCAAAAAATATTTTTGGGGAAAAGTTGAAAGTATCAATTTTCCTTGAAAATCAAAATTTTCGAAAAATATTTTTAGGGAAAAGTTAAAAGTATCAATTTTCCTTGAAAATCAGAGTTTCAAAAAAAAATATTTTTGAGGAAAAGTTGAAAGTATCAATTTTCCTTAAAAATAAATTTTCAAAAAAGTATTTTTGGGGAAAAGTTGAAAGTATCAATTTTTCCTGCACAAAAACAATCATTCTTTCCTTCCTTTCTATTTTGATTTTGATTTTGATTTTTCTTTAACTAATCCGATGATAGAGCCTCTGCAAGTGAAACAATAGTTTTCTTGCATACTCCTAAGGTAAGAGAATTTTCTCAGTTTTCTGCTAAAAGTATTAGAGTCAATTGAGAATAATTTCAATAGTTAATTACATGGTAAAATTTTAAGGCTCATTGGATAACACAAATTTAAGCTGGTACTATCTTTTGATGGGCGTTGTGAGGGTGCTATAACCTTCCTCACATGTAATCGAACTCCCGAACCCTGCCTGTTCTGGTTAGTAGACCTGAACCTATTCTTTTAGGGGTCCTTAAACTTAGGCGTTCCCTAAAAGGACAAATTCTTTAGGTGACCAATCGCACCTAGATAAAAAAGATTGGTAGCGACTCCCTAAAAGTCAATGTCTAGCGATAGATCCCCGGATCTAAACGTTATGACAACTATAATATAATATCAAATAATATAAATACACAAACTAAAACAAATCGACCTAACTGACCTCGGATACATATGGGTGTCTACAAAGAGTATTGCAGCTCATTCCTTTTGTTCTTTTGTAGTGTTAGTTTGATTTATAAGCATCCTTAGAAAAAATTTAGGAAACAGACAGAATTAATCTAGGCTTGAATCCTGGGATTTGATTCTGTTCGAATCTCAAGACATGTCTAGGTTCATTGCTGATTTCTTGGATTGATTGAAAAATCCCTTTGATTATGAATTAAAACCTTTTGACTGCATTGAATTTCTGAATTTCAATTTCCTGGATTACCGGTCAAAGAGAAAGGAAAAGGAATAATAATAATAATAATAATAATAATAATAACAACATACTATATCATATAATATATTAATATACTATACTATAATATAATATCAAATAATATAAATACACAAACTAAAACAAATCGACCCTAACTGACCTCGGACACGTATGGATGTCTACAAAGAGTATGGCAACTCAAGGAATTCAGCTTCAATTAAAAAAAAAGGATAAAAATTAGAAACATATGGCAATTAATAATAGTTTAATCATGAAGAATTGATTTTAACTTATTAAAATCTTCAATACCTATAAAGTCTGGAAGAGTTCTTCCATTAGTGAACGTACCGGTCAAGTGTTCGCCAAAATTCAGGCCGTAAGGTGGGTAATTTGCCTTGGCAACAGTGGGAAGAAGATTGTTGTTGCCACTGTCAAACAATGAATCTCCGAACACATACAGAGCCGGTACAAGAGGCTTACTGTGAATTAGCAAGAAGATATGAAGGAAAGCAACTAAGAATACGTTCGACGAAATCAAGTTGCTCCTCATCTTTCCAAATGAAAATATTATTTGTGTAAGAAAAAGTTAGAAGAGTGGAACATCAAAGGCCAATTGAGCTTGAAAAGAGTGGAAAAAAAATTTTGATTATCAGTCGCAATGATGCATAGTTTTTTTCCCCTTAATGCATAGATTGTGGTTTAATCTTTTGACCTGAAATCAAATCAAGCCAGCCAGCATTTTCTTCTTCCAGCGGAGAAAATATTTTAATGACCAAGTATGCCAAGAATAGGACACAACTGAAATGAAAGTACAACCAACACCAATACAGAATTTCATGAGTATCACATGAATTTTTTATTTTTTATGAGATTTAATAATTAATTTGAAATTGTTTCATTCGAATTTTGTTTCTGTTTTCACTTCTATAATTATCTGCATCATTAATTATTGCATTCAAATGGAAAAAAAAAAAAAAAAAAACCACAACAGAAACTTATTTTAAATTACTGACGAAATCAAATCGGATTATCAATCATATTTGACTCTTCATAATAATTAATTATTCATCAAGATATATCATTTCGTGTTCAAGGATGAGATTAAACCTCTTTCCAAGTAACAACAACTTGAGCATTTTAACTGATTCATTTTAAGCATTATAATACATATAATATCTAATTTGCATAGGTATCACTTAAGTATATCTAGCAACTATATCTTTTCCAAATTAAAATTGATAATCCTGTGATCGAATTATTGTATGCATCTTCACGTCTTAATTAACTAGTTGCTTTAAATTAAGAGGAAGCAAACAGTACTGTCATTGATGCAATGACGTGCTATTGCTGAATAGAGTGTTTCGTTAAGATGACAAGCACAAAAAAGGTACGTCGCTTTCATATATTTTTTTATTATATTATTATACTATATTTAAAATTATCAAATTATTATTAAAAATTATTTAATCTATATATATATATCATGGATAGAAAAGAGTTAGATAAAATTTTTTAGATGCAATTTTTTATTAAAAATAATTAAATAAAAATCAGAATTAAAACTCAAAATCGATAAAATAAAAATTTTTGTCAAATAGATCAAATAAATACATTTTTAAAAAAATTAATAAATTATGATATATTTTTTAAATAAGTATTTTTAGTGAAAATTTTGACATTAATTTCATCATTAAATAAATATTAATCAAATTCAAATTATAAATAATATTTTCATTATTTTTTACATATTATTAATTTTTTATTGAATTTTATCAATTTATTGTTTTAAAATATTTATTATAATTTTATTAAATTATTTTTAATAAAAAATTCTACCAACTGTATTTAAAATATTTTATTTAAATATTACTCTCGTGGATATGGCAATTGTACATATTTTTCCCTTTGCATGTGCCGATTACAAAGGATAAAGTATAAATGTTTTCTTTTATTACTTTTGTTTTCACATAAATAATTATTGATGTTAACATTCTTGTGACGTGATTAGATGAGATATTGTTTTTAAATGTTGCATGATTTCTTTCACTGCAAGTACTGGCCATGATTTTGATAATTTTGATAGTCAACAAAAAATTTATTTTGCTGCTATCTTTGGACGGTAAGTGATTGAAGTAAGTAAGAAAAATGTCTAGGGCTAGCAATGGAAATCCAAAGTTCAAAGCAGTGTAGATATGTAGGGTGGCATGCACCTAGGTTTGTCAAAAGTCATTACTCATTATTCGGATTAATGTCAATTATAGGTCTACTGCCAGCGGAACATACTGCATCTTCCTTCAGTAGTGCATTTGTTGTGAGATCCATATATACTGCATCTTCCCTTCCCCTCTCCTTCTCTTCACTTCAAAATTCTTAAAATCTGTAGCGATTGTCCCGTCTTTCTTTCTCACACAACAGTTTGAAACTTTTAGCACCTCAATGGCTTTCATTTTTGCTAGTTGTCTTGGTTTGCTTAGTCTGTTTTTTCAGTGCTTCTATGTGATTCATATTTATTCTGAATCTTATATACCACCTGATTTCAATAATAATCAAACTGCCTTCCTCCAATATCTAGCTTCCGAAAATTTGTCTCTTCGATTGCCAGCTCTATATGTTTTTGGGGACTCGTATATAGATGCTGGTAATAACAATTTTCTTGACACAATAGCCAAAGCCAATTTCTTACCATATGGTATTGATTTTGGAGGAGTGCCAACCGGTCGTGCCACCAACGGGAGAACCGTTGTGGATTTTATTGGTACAGGGATTGTAATTTTTTTGTATTCCATGCTGCTTGTTGCTTACTTTATATTGGCAAAAATATGATTTTTGGTTCATGTTGTATTTCTTGTAAGTTTGCTTTTCTCTGATTTCTGATATTCACTTTTAATGATAAAGCTCAAGTTGCTGGCCTGCCATTTCCACCCCCAATGCTCGGATTGTCTGAAACCGAGAGGAAAATCTTTGTTAGTGGTGTAAATTATGGCTCCGGTTCTAGCGGGATACTGCCTCTGCCTCCTCCTGCTGTGGAAATATTTGTGAGTTATCTTAGCCACAAAAATAATTTTGCAATTTTTCTTGCTTCAAGTTATTTTTCCTAATCACTGTGTGAAATTTAGAGTACCAAAACTTAAACTTCTGAGTACAATTGACCTTTTGTATATAATACTACACCAGGGACATATTTTGAGCTTCGATGAACAAATAGAGTTGTTGAACGACACAACAAGAAGCTTGAAGGGTCATTTTGACAGCCCTGAAAGCTTTTCTCTTTACCTGTCTAAGTCATTGTTCTTTATCCACATAGGGACCAATGACTTAGGCATATATTGGGATCTTGAACAAAAGCGAAAGTTCCGAACTGCAGAAGATTATGCACTCTTCTTATCGGAGGAGTTGTCCGGTAGATTGGAGGTAAATGACTGTTTTAAATTTATCTTTACATAGTATTGAAATTGTATATTCAATTTTATACATTTTTAATGATCATGATGCAGGCAATATACCAACTGGGAGCAAGGAAATTCCTGGTTAACAATGGTTTCTCCATTAGGCTGCCAACCTTTCAATCTGAACACAAAAATGCACAATACTTCCTGTGTTGAAGATGTTAACCAGAGAATAGCTTTCTACAATGGACTCCTTCCCAACTTGTTGACAAAGTTGGAAACATCCTTGAAGGGTTCCACATTTGTGCTGTGTGATCTATATAAAGTGTTTGAAGATGTTTACACTCAACCAGCAGCATATGGTGAGAATTGTTAGGAAAAAGAATACCACACCAAAATTTTCTCTCTTATTTAATAAAATATTATGAAACATTTAGTTCATTTGTTCTTTGTTAATGCAGGGTTTACGAATGTCAATGGTTCTTGTTGCATTGACGAAGCGAGGAATGGAACTAGAGGATGCGCCAGAAAAGTTGCTCCTTGCGCTGACAGAACGAGCCATGTCTTCTTTGACCCATTCCATCCGACCGAGAGTTTTCATTTCATTTGGATGAGGCGCTTTTTGAAGGACCACTCTGTCTGTTCTCCATTTACCTTGTTTGAGTTAATGCAACTTTAAGGATTTTCTCTAGGAGTACTGTTTATATACTTTCAGTTAATTTCGAATGATTTAATTTTAAGAATGTAGTGAAACAATGTTGTTGGAAGTTGTGTTTAAAAGCTTATCAGATCACACTCTCATTACTCATTGTCTTTTAAGTGGTTCAAGTCATTTCACATTGTTGCAAATATGATGCTTTATTCCCTTTTTATGCTTAGCTTGATGCGAACAAATCATAGATACCATCAATCAGTTACTTTTGAAGCAGCCCCTGCTCAAAAACAGACCCAGTTGCTAATAAATATTCTAATTTGATTCTTAGTCTTCTCTTTGGCATAACTAGATTTTAGGCAATTTGCTAATTTTTTTTTCAGTAATTAAAATTCTTTTATCAGAAAAAAAAAAAAAAAGGCAGGGAAAACTTGCTACAAAGAGCAATGGAGTTGTACCATGACAGGTTACAAAACCAAAAGAAAAAAGACAACTGCATCATCTGAACAAACCAATTAGCTATCTACTCTTCAATCTGAAAACCAAATGACTGGTTTGACACTTTAAAGTCTTCATACCCCACTGAAATTCTTCACCCAATCCCCAGCCTGTCTTGTCAACAAGGAGACTTGCAACACTTTTTAATAAAAAATTAAAAGTAAACACTTTTTACGCTTTTTATGCTTTCTCGGACTGAACTTCTCAACAATGGATATTTTAATAAAAATTAAGGTAAAGCAATTAATGTATACTGATCTGGTTCATGAATAACATAACTAAGCGGTCTTTTATGTTATTATCAATGGACTGCCAAGAAAGACAACATGCAATTCTTCTTATTGAATTAAGCATTTCTTTCTCTTTAAAGGAAAAAAGGAAAAAAAAAATTGAAGGGCCAAGTCTTACTATGAAATTTATTCTGTTATGTTGGCATTAAGAAAGCATAAGACACATGGTCAGATTTAAGATTGTATTAGCTGAATCAAGTTGATGGGAGAAGAAACTGATGAATCCTTTAAGAGACGCCTTGCCCATATGAAATGCATACTCTCGCTTGGGTGCATTGGGTCGAAGAAAACATGGCTACTTCTGTCTTTGCATGGTGCTACATTTGCAAGACATGGTTTAGTTAAACCTTTATCTATTTCAGTACAACAACTGCTCCTTACATCGGTAAATCCTGCAGAAAGAAAAAGAAAAATATATCTTTTAATCTCAAATGTTAAAGCAAAAGAATTACTAAGGTTTGATCCCAAACACCAAATTTGATGGAACATTTAATTACTTACAATTAAGTAAATCTATTTTCAATCACAATGTCAATTTGGGCCTAAATATTGAATAATACTCACCATACCAGGTAGGCGATGCATAGACATCTTGAAAAATTTTATATAGATCTCCAAGAACAAATTTTGATCCCGAAAGGGTGGATTGCAAGTCTTTTAATAAATTAGTCAGGCGTTTGTTAAATAACAATGCCCGGTTGTTGGCTAAGTAGTCGCATTCTGGTCCATTCCTACCTCCACTTATTAGATGCGGCTGACATCCTATTGGAGATGCATTATTCACCACAATTTTACGTGCACCAAGCTGATATAATCTCTATATATGTGTAAAAAACAAAAACAAAAACAACAAATTTGGTGTTAAATGGTTGCCACTAATTGCCAAATATAAAAAGAAAAAGGAAAAAAAATCCATCTCTATAATTAGGTCAAGGCAACCATCTAATTAATTTGAGGTTACATCTGATAATTCATGCATTTGTGTCATATATGTTTCATGTTAAGCACGTACAAAATATAAAAATTGTTGTGTTATAATTTCTGTGAATATTTTAAATATAAGATATATTTTTTAATTTTTATCAAATTTATATATTTTTTTTAATTTTAAACTGTATTGCTTTTATATATTTTTCATATCGTTTACATATTATGTATAAAATTATCAAAAGATTTAGAATATTTTAACATTGGTTCTGACTAATTTACCTGTAAATGCTTGGATAAGTCTTTTATGAGAAGTTGAGTATAATAGTTCTCATCATAGAAATAGCGCAATCCATCCCACTCGATATCCAAGTCATACGCAACACTATTGATAAAAAAAAGTGATTTTGACAAGTATCTAGAAAAACTTTCCTTGCTTTGAAATTGACTCTGCAACCCTTTTGTTGTGCTCTCGAACAAATCTACTTGCTCCTTCAAGCTTGGCATTCGTTCCTGATGAAATTACAAATTCTACTTAAGAAAAAAGAGTGTTTGATAATACAATATGTCCAAGAAAAAAAAAAAACAAACAAATAATATGAAAGAAAAAATTATGCAAATTAGGGTGTCTTACAAACAGTTTTCCAAAATTTTCAAGGATGCCAGTGAAACCGCAAGCATAATTTATACCAGTTTGAGGAATTCTCTTGTCTCCCTTAGACAAGCTTAGCACAGGAGGAGGGAATGGCAAGCCAACAATTTGAGCTGCATAATTATATTAATAAAAAATAAAGTAATCAATAATTTTTACACGAGAGTAAAAATTGAGGACAACACAAAAATCAATAACTTGTAATTCATTAATTTTTTATTTTCATACCAATGAAATCCGCTACTGTTCTTCCGTTGGTGTAACGACCCGTAGGTTTTCCACCAAAATCTATTCCATATGGAGTATAATTTCTTTCAATTTGCGGGACATGAACATAATTATTATTTCCCGCATCAACATAAGAGTCTCCAAATACGTATAAAGCTGGCACATCAAAGTTGATGTTCTCTAAGGATAAATATTTCAAAATAGATTTTTTACTTATTATAAATGGAGGTACTGTAACAACATCTGCAGAACCCAGTGAGAAGAATTGATATTGAAGCAAGAGGAAGAAAATGAAAATGCAATTGATTATTTTCATGATCTTTTCTTGATGGTATTGTACTATTGATTTATTTATGTACTTTAAATTAGTATTTATAGTGAGCATTTGCCTTTTCGGTTTACAATGTTCAATGTCGACATTCCAAAATTAATTACTTTACGTTACTTGCTTTTAACAAGCTTTAAATGTTATAAGGTTCGTTTTTGAACAAATAATCATGATAATTACTCTTTTTGCAAAATATATCAAGCCTTCCATTTCATAATATTTTATTATTAAAATATGAAAAATAATTATACAACAATATTTTTAATATTTCAAAATTAAAATTAATAAAAAAGATGAGAACAGAACAAAGAAATACCTTTCGTGCTATTGCTCGTTCTTACTATATATGCTGTGTTAGTTGGGGGCTTGCAGATGTTTCGAATTGCTGAAACAGGCAAACAACTTATTTTGCTCCATAAAATTATGGGGTACATTAACTCATTTCAGCCACCATAAATCTTAAGGTACATATAATTAATGAATCGTTAAAATTAAAACCAAGGATTCGATTCGATCCCTTCCAGATTTATGAGGACTTGCATTTACACTTGCCTGAACTCGCTGAAATTTCAAATTGACTATGTAATTTCTTTGTTACGTAATGGCTATAACTTTAAAGCCTAGCAAGAGGAACGGTTAAAAATGCACACTTCCTTCTTTATACAAAAAGTCAGGATAAAAGATTAGCCCCTTTTTTTTTATTAGCAATAAAAACAAAAGTTGTTCTGACTACTTACAAGCAATGAGAAAGAGAAGTAAACTTTTAAATATTCAACTTAAAATCAATTGGCATAAAGAGAAGCCAATTGATTTTAAGTTAATTGTTTAATAGAAACGCTGACAGATATTCATTGGCAAATAAGAAAAGGGACATAAGCATACACCATCGGGGAGATACGGCCATGGAAGGTAGAGAATCTATATCGAAATAGGCACTATAAATCTGGCATTCTAAAATACAGTAAGATGATAAGAATCGAACAAAATACAAAATAAAAACATAAAAATTATATATAATTTTCGTATAAAATATTATATGAATTTTAATATTTTACACAACATGAATATATGAATAGCAAAGTATACTCAAAATGAATCAAAAAGAAAAAAACCCATTATTAAAATACTAAAATGCACTTAACCAAGGCATAAAACACAGGAGAGTGCAGCGGTGAGGAGAGGAACTGAGAGAAAAAAAAAAAAAGGAAAGTAGGAGTGTAGCGATGGCTGTGGCTATGGAAGGATGACAAATTTCTTTTGTTTTAGGGTGCTTTGGGGCTGTTAAGAGATCATGTAGCAAAGTTGAGAAAAGCGAAGAAAATTAGGGTTTGGGTGAAAAAAAAGACAAGCTTATGTGGCAAATTGTTTAAAATAACTTACATGGCTGCTTACGTGACCAATTTGGTACGTATTAAAGTTTAGTAATCAATTTTGGATTTTGGTGATAGATTGGTGACTAGAGGTGAAATTTACTTTCAATTTTAAAAGCAAAATTTGTCGTAGTTCTCAGGTTTTTGGAGAGTGGAATCTAATGAGCTTTAGCCTTTAGGTGTCAAAACTTTGTATAATCGTCATCTTATTTTTATAGTAAAATTTTTCATCATCTTTATCCGTGGACATAGGTTTAAAGCCAAACCACAAATTATTGTTTGTTATTTTCACAAATTATTTTTTTTGTTGCGAGTTCAAATTCTTTTATGGTGAATTTGCTTGCTGTCATTTTGACTTGCTTGGATTAGTTACAACAAACTGATATCAGAGCTTGGTTCAAAGAAGTCAAGGAATCTTGTACCAACTTGATTCATGGTAGAGTAGCAAATCAATATTACCCAACTATAAAAGCTTGTATATGCCATAATGTATAAATTTGTAAACTCACCGCTAGATATAATAAGAGAAGTGGTTACTGATATTTTTTATCTATATGCGATTGATCAGCTAATTGAATTCGTCCTATTTTAAAGCGAAGTCTCAAGTTTGACTTAGGTATCTTTAAAAGATAGGTTCTAATCCACACAACTAGATTTAGGTCTAGGAATACGGTTACGTTCGAGAAAGGTTTTAATACCCTTACAACTCCCATCAAAAGGATGGTACCAATTTGATTTAAAATTCTCCAATCATTTAGTAGGAAAAAAAACTATTTTTCAAAATTCATTATGAAAATTTTCAATCGTTCAGTAGAATTCATAATTTAAAATTAAAATCCTCCAATTTTTTGTAAGAAGAAAAAACTATTTTTAAAAATTTTTTAAAATATCAATTAGAATAAATAAAATTTACACAAGTAAAATAAATAAAAATAAAAAACCTACCAATTAAAATCAATTAAAATAGGAAAAATTTAAACAAATAAAATAAAATAAAAAATTATAAAAAAAAGGGATGGCTCGGCTCAGCTTGGAAGGTGCAGTTCGGTTGCAAACACAAAAATGACTCAGGATGATACGTCTTGGCTTAGTGCCTCAATAGCTCGTTCGGCTTGGATTCAGTGTTGAAATTGGGTTGTCAGTCAAGTTGGGCGCATGACGAATTAAAAAATGGGAAATCACATAGATCCTAAATGGGTTTTAAGATTCAAAATGGCACTATTTAAGATTTGTATAAAAGGCCCAAATCTTTATTTTTTTCCCTCAAAATTCTTTTTTATTTTCTCTCTCTTCCCTTTATTTTCTCTATTCCTCCCTTTAAAAGGATGAACTTTGGTTGGATTGTTGTTGGTTTCTGAAAAAATGCATCGACACTTGGAATTTTAATCATAATAGTTGTTGGAAAACTTGAATATTGCCAAAATCTAAAAGTTTTTCAGATTTTTTCAAAAAGAAAAAATTTAAAAAAAATTTGATTCGGCTAAACGAACAGATACAAAAGATTAAAGCTGGAAGAAGTTAGCCAAAAATACGCTGGCTACAATAAAAAAATAGGTTGATATCAGCGTGTTCCATCATGTAGCGTAGGAGACAGATGCCCACACTGTTTGGAAAAAAATTGATAGCATTGTATGAGAAAAAAATAAGTATGAATAAAGTTATGCTTGTTAGAAAGCTTGCAACTTTACAATACAAGGATGGAGATCGATTACAGAGCACTTAAGTGATTTTTAGGATATATTTAATCGGATGACTATTGTAGAGCTTAAGATGGATAATAAAATGAAGGCATTATTTCTTTTGGGTTCATTGCCAAACAGTTGAAATACTCTAGTTGTGATTGTTCTTAATTTAACTATTGATTACAAAGTGATATTGGAGATAGTAAATGATAGTATGCTTAACAAATAAGCAAGGCAAAAAGATTCAAACCCTGAGAATCAACTTTGGTCACAGAGAACAGGGGTAGAAACATCAACAGAGGTCAGAACTCAAAAGGTTATAGTAAGTCTAAACATAGGTTCAAGTTTAAAGATAAAGTGAAGTGCTTCCATTGTGGCAAAGCGGGTCATATAAAATGATATTGCAAAATCTTGAAACAAAAACGAAAAGATGAGAAATGCAAGAGTTCAGATGATAGCAATGTTGCAACAGTGAATTTAGATAGTGATTCAGTTACTTTGATTTGTACACATGGTGATTGTAATCATGTTGGTAATCCCGACATTGAGTGGATAGTTAACATAGGAATGGCATATCATTAGGTTCCTAAGAAGGAGCTGTTTATAACTTACAAAGCAAGAAACTTTGGTTGTACCAAGATGGAAAACAAAAGTGTGTCGTAAATTATTAGGATTAGTGATATTGTTATATAAACTAGTACGGGCTATATATTAACTTTAAAAGATGTCAGACATATTTCAGATATAAGAATGAACTTGCTATTAATGTCTTTTATAAGGAAAGATATGAAAGTCGACAAAAGAATGGGCAATGAAAGTTTTTCAAAGGATCTGAAATTTATTTTCTTTCTTATTTTATTTCTTTTCATTGCTTAAATTCATTTTAGTTATTCATTTGTTCACTGTATATATCTGTTAATCATTTGCATATGCATAACATAAGCCCTCCATCCGGGCTCTACCTTTAGGAGGGAGTGAAGTACCTATACTCTTGTGAGATTTCATATTTTCGTATAGGCATGTGAAACATTCTTACTCAGATTGAACCATTTCCACTTGTAGCCTATGATGGTGAGGATTGGGGTGCCTTACTAGTTTGTGATGGACTATGATATAAAGAATAATTTGAAAACCTTTAGAAGTGATCCAAACCATATATAGATAACTTTAAGAGCCTAACCATAAATAGAGCCTTATCTTCCAACCCTTTAAAGTCAATCCAAAATTTAAGGCCATGTTTTTATCTTGCTATATGATGTTTATTCTATGTTTTATTGAAGTGACTAACTAATTTCTTTATCTTCTTTTATTTTTTCTTTTTATGCATATTCATAAACATACATGTAGATTACATATTATGCTTACTAACCTCTTTTTATTGTGTATGCATGCATTCATACATCATCACTTTCATTCTCATGCATAATCTG
The DNA here is from genome assembly GCF_002303985.1 of Durio zibethinus. The sequence goes on from NW_019167893.1 coordinate 15,055,714, forward strand.
ATAAGTCCATAAACATCATTCTAAATTTACACCATAATTGTAGGAAATCCAGATTAAAGGATAGCTCAACACCAGTACTACACTCAAGCTAAAGCTAGGAAAATAGAGCAAAATAATATAGATCGACTTAAAAGAATAGAAAAGGCTCAAGAGATACTTAAAGAAAGTTGAGCAAAATTTTGAAAGCTTTGGAAAAAAGAAATAGAGGAAAGGCAACAAGAGAAAACATCTCACATGAAGATACTGAGCCACTGTTTCCTTTAGGTTTCGCTTCACATCAGAGTCAAGTCACTCCAAGCTTTTATCAACAACAGACCACATTTCCAAATTTCAATCAAGAAAATATTCAAAGCTATATCAATCTTATCTTCACTGAAAAGGCAAATGAGCCAATCCAAATCCCCAAAATGGATGAAACTAGAGAAAAGAAAAGCTACAGATGGCTGTACCCCTAAAATACTCTAAAATCGATCAAGCCATGAGCATAATTGAGGAAAGATTGCGGGCTATAGAGGGCATTAATTTTTATGGATCCATGGATGTTGTTAACCTTTTTTTAGTTCCAAATGTTGTGATTCCTTCAAAATTCAAGGTACCAAAATTTGAGAAGTATGACGATACTCAGTACCCTATTACACATATCACAATATATTATCATAAAATAACAGCACATGCTAGCAATGAGAAACTACTAATGCATGTATTTCAGGATAGCTTAACCAAGTCTACTATAAGGTGGTATGTCCAGTTAGATAGGACTCGCATTAAGTCATGGAAGAATTTGACTTAATCCTTCATCAATCAATACCGCCACATCATAGACATGACTCCTGATCGTCTTTCATTACAAAGTATGAAGAATAAAGCATCCAAGTCTTTCAAAGAATATGTTCAAAGATGGCGAGATGTTGTTGCTTAGGTTCAGTCTCCCCTAACAAAAGAAATGATAGTGCTATTTGTAAGCACTCTAAGGTCACCCTACTATGAGAAGATGATAGGAAATATAACTAAAAATTTTATCGACATGGTGATTTCAGGAGAGATCATTGAAAATGTAAATCAAGAATGGTAAACTAAAAGAAGAAGAATCATCTGCTGCTAAAAAGATGCCCAAGAAAAAAAAATGAGACTCAAGTTATGAGTTTTGACAGGCAACAATCTAAAAACTACCCTCTGCCAATCTATCCCACATATCATTCTCTTGCAAATATGTTTCTGCTATACTTTACTAGTCAACTCCATGGCCTTCTTATCTATCCCCTCTTTAGCCCTTCATTTATCCCACTACCCCAACGAGTGGTACAGAAAAATCATGAAATAGGAAGAAGCCTACATTTGACCCTATTCTCATGAGCTATATCAAACTATACCAAGAGCTTTACAAGAACCACTTGATTGCCTCGATTCCTGTAAAATAACTTGAACCTTCCTATCTCAAATGGTATGACTTCACTGCTTGCTGTGACTATCATTTTAGGGTGGCAGGCCATTCCATCAAAAATTGCATCTCTTTGAAACATATGATGCAAAGTCTGATTAAATGAGGGCTAATAAATTTTGATACTGGTAGAAACATAGCATCCAATGTCAGTGATAACTCGTCACCCAATCATCCAAGGGCATAATTTTAGGAAGTTGATTGGACCTACTTATCATTTTGGATCTTTTGAGAATATGGATATTCTTTTATGTACTTGGATTTCATCTTATTTTTCATCATTTTAATAAAGTGACATGCTTAATGCATTTTCATGACATTCCTCTTTTTTTGTGATTACCCATCATTTATTTTTACCATTTCATACCTTTTTTCTCTACCTTTTTTTTTCAAATAATGAATGTTCAAATAGTTGTGATGATGATTCAAGATTTGACTTTGAAAGCATCATTCATGATGTTTTGATTGATAAATATGAGACTATTAGACTATTAAATAAAAGCACAAATCTGAAGAAAAATTTCAAAAGTGATGCAATACATGATCTTTGCTCATTCACAAGTCTGCTCTCAGTTAATAAAATTCTTCACTAAGAGTATTCATGTTCGAAATGAGAAATGGTCATATTTCTTCTATCCTTCAAAAAATAAAATTATCCCTTGCTACCCTATATGAGTCTGTTAAAAATTTTTTTTGAGAAACTCTAACCAAGGATTACCCCCACACTAGAGGGCAAAGTTTGAGAGATTTGTTCAAAACCATTTTGTGTTCAAGTTTTTTTTTTTTTTTATAGATGAAAAATGAAGGAGAAATTGATGGGGTAAAATGTCAATGTGTTTCACAAAAAAAAAGTAAAAAAAAGGTAAAAAAAAAATTGATAGGGCAAAATACCAATGTGCTCCACCCAAAAAAAAGCAAAAATAAAAACAAAAAAAGAAAAAAAAAGAGAAATTGATGGGGCAAAATGCCAATATGCTCCACCAAAAAAAAGAGAGAAAAAGAGAAAAAAAAGAAAATTGATATGGCAAAATGTTAAAGTACCCCACATGAAGAAGTGATCATTCGTTTGATGACCTTTCAAATACAATTTAGGCCTATTTTTTCCTTTCTTTGGCACCTTTTACCTTAGCCTATGTTATGTTTCTTAAAAGTCCATTTTGATCAAATATAAATACTTGATTTGAAGAATCATGAATTGAATTAGGGTAGATTTACCATTAGATTGTATGAAGCTTTGATCAAAGTATCATTAATGAATAAAGAGTGAAAGAGAAATGAAAGAATGAGAAAAAATATGCAAAAAATAAATAAATAAATAAACAAAAAAATTGTAAAAAAATAAGACAAGCAAAAAGAAGAAGAAGACAAGTAAAAAGAAAAAAAGACAAAAGAGGAAAAAAGAAGATTTAAACTGAAAACCTAAAAATGTGATTTAAATGAAGATGAAAACTTGAAAAAAATAACTTCATGTGAAGGTCCCAAGAATGAGGATGATGATTAATTTAAAGAAGATATTAATGGAATGTGTTTTTGAAAGATGATCTTGAGTTTGAGTTCAAAATTATCTGAACAATCATTATTTTGGATATTAATATCCTATTTGAATAAATCATAACATTTTACTTTTGTTCGCCTTTGAATTGTTCTTGACCCAACATTTTGTTCTTTCAATAATAAAGATTCATTTTTCTTACCTTTCACCAAATAACATTACCTGAATGAACGGAAGAAAATATATCATATTTGTCACTGATTTAAATGATGACAAATAATTATGACATTTTTCATAAAGAGTTTTTCATTTTGAAAGAAATCCACCAGATGAGATAAATTGAAAGAGCATGAGAAAATGATTTATAAGGGGGCAAACAAGGTGACCCAATGATAAATTCAGTGATAGATTAGTTGACACGACTTGTGAGTTATGATAAAATGAAGAGAATGAATAGATCAACTGATAAAATCTGCTTTGAGAAGCCAAAAATGACTAGTGAAGTCTTGAAAATTTTACTACCACAATTGAAATTTCATGGCATTGGTACATTGTGTGATATGACATGCATTTGCATCATTGCATCATTACATCATATTCATCACTCATTTTTTTATCTCGACTTAGTCTAGATCATTTTTTTAACTCGCAACATCATCTCGATCATTTGGCTTCGATCTCGACTCGGTCCTAGTCGCTTTCATATTCACAGCATTTTTTTCAGTCATTCGATCTCGGTTCAGGCCAAATTACTTTACTGACTTACAACATCAATCCGGTCATTTACTTATGACCTTGACTCAGTCTTAGTCACCTTCAGACTTATAGTATCGTCCCAATCATCTGATCTCGACTTAGGTCAAATCATTTTTAGACTCACGACATTAGTCCGATCATTTACCTATGACCTTGACTCGATCTTAGTCACTTTCAGACTCGTGGATCTTCAATCATCTGATCTTGACTTAGGTTAGATCATCTTCAGACTCTTTTAAACTAGCGGCAATCATCCCAATCATCTGATCTCGACTCAGGTTAGATCAACTTCAGACTCGTGGCATTAGTCTAGTCATTTACCTAAGACCTCGACTCAGTTTTGGTCGTTTTAAGACTCACGGTATCGTCCTAATCATTTGATCTTGACCCATGTTAGATTATCTTCAGATTCACAGCATCAGTCCGATCATTTACTATAACCTTAATCGATCTTAGTCGTCTTCAAACTCGCCACATCGTTTAGTCATCTAATCTAGACTCAAGTCAGATCATTTTACACGCGACATCAGTCTGATCATTTATCTATGACCTTGACTTGATCTTGTCACCTTCAGACTCGCGGCATCAGTCCTCTCATTTACCTACGACCTTGAATCGATCTTGGTCATCTTTAAACTCGTGACATCATCCCAATCATCTGATATTGACTTAAGTCAGATCATTTTTAGACTCGTGGCATCAGTTTGGTCATTTACTTACGACCTTGACTCGATTTTGGTCATTTTCAAACTCACGGTATATCCTAATCATCTGATCTCAACTCAAGTAAAATCATCTTCAGACTCACAGCATCAGTCCGATCATTTATTTATGACCTCGACTGAGTCTTGGTCACTTTTTGACTCGTGACATTATCCCAGTCACTCAATCTCAGCTCAGGTCAGATCATTTTACTTTTTTGGCTTGAGATTCACTCCTAGTTAGTTTTACTCGCTGATTTGACTCGAACAAAGTGAGTGTTTAGGTCTTTGCATCATCTTTGTCTAACAGAGATGTGTAAAGAAGGGCAACTGTAGATACCCATATATGTCTAAGGTCAATAGGTTATTTTTATTATTTTATTATATTATATTATTATAGTATATTAACATAGTATATGGCAATATATTATATTACTATTATTATTATTATTATATGTTGTACACATTATTTATTATTTATTATTATTATTATTATTTTATTTTCTTTCTTTTCTTGTTTCGAGTTTGGCGTGAATTTTGAAAACTGAAATCTGATCGGAGGAATTCAACACAATCAATGGTTTTATTAGGGTTACAGATTTAATCCAAGAAATCAGCCAAGAACCTGGACTGATTTGAGGTCCAGGCAAAATCCAATCCAAGATTCAAGTCTGGGATTGATCTTATCTATTTCTTAAAATCGATTCCTAAGAGGCTTATAAATTGGACAAGAAATCACAAAACAAAGAGGGTGGATTTTTGGGGGGAGAAAACGGTTGATTTAAGAAAATTGGTGATCTGAAAAATTTTTGGTAGAATACAATTTTTTGGGATTTTGATATTTATTTTGGGTTCATTTGAAAATTTTTGGGTTAGATTTGGGTTTCTAAACTTAGGTAAGGATTCTGAAGAGTTTCTAAAGGAATCTAGGCAAAATTTGGAGAATCTAGAAAAATTTTAGAATTTTTGGAAAATTTCTAGCTTTTTTAGGTTTTTAGGATGAACACGATGAACATATGAATTTTTCGATCGTTTTTCTGGCGATCGATTGAATTTTTTGACCATTTTAGGTCATATTTCTAGAAACGATAGGTTTTCAGTTTTTGATTGAATTTTTGATGACTTTCCCAAAAATCAGTGGAATTTTAGTTTTTGGTTAAATCTCCAATGGTGTTCTTAGTGATTTCCTAAAGAGAAGTCAGAGCTTCTATGTCTAGAAAGAGAGGGCTAGCTTTTTTAGAAGAAAGGCTGGGAATTGCCTTTTCTACAAGGCCAAAACGATAGCATTTTAGCAACCTAAGATCCGCGCGCTGACTCGTTGACCTACGCGCTGACCTTACCCGATCATAGGTTTCTTTTTTCCATTTTTATTTTATTTTTTGATTTGATTTTCTTTTATTTTTTTTCTTAAGTTTTTATTTTATTTTCATTTTCTTTACTTTACCAGTTTTCAAAAAAAAAATCTTTTCTGGAAAACAGAAAAAGAAAAGAATAAAAAAAAAAGAGAAAGAAATAAAAAAAACCATAAAAAAATCTTTTCAAATAAGTTTTCTAAATAATAAAAAAATATATTTTTAAATTTTCAAAAAAATATTTATAAAAAAATCCTTTCAAAAAAAATCTTTTTTAAATAAAATAAATTTGTGAATTCTACCAAACTATTGGAGAATTTTCATGGATTTAATTTTTAATGGAATCTATCAAACTATTAAGAAATTTCATAAATCAGTTTTTTTATCCTCCAAACTATTGGAGTGTTGTTTCAAAGTAAGTCCTATCAAATTATTTGAAGAGTTTACTAATCTTTCTATAATAAATAAATTAACAAATCCTACAACGAGCTTCTTTAGAATGGACACTAGTCCCTATGAATACTCTTGAGGTGAGAAAATTATCTTAAATTGCTACCAAACTATTAGGATAATTTTAAGACTAATTTTTAATATTAAATTATTTAGTAAATCATAAAAATGATTAAGGCTTGGATAATTTGAAATCAAATTGATACTATTTTGGATGGGCGTTATGGGTGCTACAACCTTCCCCATGTGTAATCGACTTCCAAACCTAACATTTATTTTTGCAAATCAAAATATGTTTTAGGTGACCAATCATACCTAAACAAAAAAAAAAGATTGGTGGCGACTCCTTTCAACCATGTCTAGCGGTAGGTATACGGATCTATACGTTATGACAAAGATTTTGTATTATCACAAATCATAACATTTATCTATTACAAATTAAATCCAACTACAATTCTGCTAACACCCATTCAAGGCAAAAATTTTATTTTTTTAACCTCTTTTTTTAATAAATTATTATCACTGTTATCACTTAATTTGATAATACAAAAAAGACTAAAGATAAATCAAATGAAAAAACACAAAATGAAGGATAAACAAAAACCAAATAAATGAATAATCAACAAAAGATAAAACCCAAAAATAAATAAATAAATAAATAAATAAAATAATGGATAATCGGGCCTACAGTCTGAACTTTATTGAACCAGGTCCAAGTGGTTCGGATCCGAACCAAATAGGGTGCCTACACTTATATGTGATTTTGTGGTTTCCATCATGGTTTAGAAGAAAGGTGCCTAATATTTCTGCATTACTAATGGACTGCAGATTTGGGACATAAATGTGATTTATATTTTTGACAAATCTATTACTTTTAAAGATTTGTGAATAAGGATTATAGATACAATAAATAAACAAATAATAATATAATTATTTTTCTTAAATTATAATGCATAAAATTAAATTAAAAATAATAAATAAAATTAACAAATAACAAATTAACAAATAATGACATCTGTCCTTATAAATATATATAAAGAATCCCAAAGGATTTTGGAATTGCCATTCTTCTTTTGTTTTTTTTTAGTTTTTATAGTTTTTCCTCATCTTTTCGTTTTGTGGGTTTAGTTCTGAAAAAGCTTTCTTTTAATTTCTTTGTATAGTTCAAGAGGAGACATCTGTTTTTCTTTTTTCTTCTTTTAAAATTTTATGACTAATATTAAATGAGATCTGACCAATATTAACAAGCTGTCCATTTAAAAATTTTTAAATTAATTTAAACGTTTACATGGAATAAAATTTGGCATTCATGCCATATATCAAAGGTCATGTGGCAAGTCAATGAAAATTTGTTAAAATGTTTGGGAGAAAGTAAGAAACAAGATGCATGAAAAAAAAAAAAAGAAAAAAATTAAGAAAAAAAAAGGTAGTGTTATGTTTAAAAAGCTCTCTATTTAAGTGGTTGCCAGCGTTTGGTCCAATAACGGTGCAACTTAGCTAGAGGCAACTACCCAGTTTGAAAAACTGCTTTCAATTGGCATTTCTATGCATCTCCGTTTGTATTTCTTTTAATTTTATCTGAATTTAAAAAAAAAAATTTGTTTTTTTTAAAACAGAGAGGAGTGCTCCAATTGAGGAAGTGATAAAATCCACAGCTTCAGGTATCAGTTCTTAATTGCTAAAAACTATTTTTTTAGGTGTTTAATTTATATGCGAATTTTGGTAATATATTTGGAAAATCTGTAGCTTGAGGCTGCTTGGGCACTTACAAATATTGCTTCTTGAACTCGGAGAACACAAGGTAGTTATTGATCATAAGGCTGTTCCAATTTTTATGAAGATTTTTGGTTCCCCAATTAGTGATGTTCGTGAGCAGGTATATTTAGAAGTCCTTTGAGTTAAGTTTGAGACTTGCAATTATGGGATAATTGAGTTTACCTATCAAAGAGAATAAAACAAAAGCTTTGCCATGCGGAGTGCCGTTAAAGTCATTGCAATCAAATAGGGACACGACCACGCGATCTTTACTCCCTGTTCGAGTTTGTTTTGATTTTTTATTTTTGAGTTTAGTTTTTTAGAGTATGACAATTCGATTTTCCATGGCGATTGTTAATTTATCCTCCTAGAAAGTTTAGCTATGTTGGTGTGACTAATAGACTCAATGTTGATTGGTGTGAATCTTACAAAACAGAAATAATTCGCACCAATGTGGCTGGAACCTTGATGTTGACAAATGTTTGCAAAGAGCATGGGCTTTTGATGATGAATTTTGCTACTGGGTGTATATTTGAGTATGATGCTGCACATCCTGAGGGCTCTAGCATTAGTAGTGGAAGCAAGAAAGGGTAATGTTTCTAATTTAGGGTTCTTTCTAGCAACCTTTTTGTGAAATAATGTAATTCATTTATGAATTTGCAAATGTTATTGCCTATGTAGGAGGAAATTGAGATAGAAGCAAGGGCATTGCATGTTCAGAAGGATGGTGCTATTTTCAGTGTTGAATTGAGGAAGAAAGATACTGGGAAAATTATTGCTAAAGGCCGTCATACTAAGTATCTTCCTCTAACTCTACCAAGTAAAATGTAGATGACATTTGAATTTGAGTAATTAGAAACCAATAAAATGAATTGTTTCATATATATTCAGAAATATGCTACTGATCCTCGCAAACTTTTATAAGACACCTTTAATTGAGTTGTACATGAAATTACTTCGTCCTTCCTCTATCTTGTCACAACTTGCCATAAATTGCCTGCTATCATTAATCATTACATCTTGGATCTTTTCAGTAGTTGATTTTTCTTTTGTATGAATATGCCATGTTGATCGCTACTCAAATAGCATAAAAAAGAATAATGGTTATCTTGGGTAAATATCATTGAGTTGGTCTTCAACTTTGATTTGGAAGTTTGTAAAATTAAGGTTTGATCTAACATCAAAACATGGGAGAACGACATTCGCGGTCGTTGCTAGACCATTACAATTCAAGGTTATGTGGAAGATTACTAGGCGAAGACAAAATTTGTATAGGAGGGGCCGACAATATTTTTAATCTAAGTATTAATGTGTTATAGTAAAACAGTAAAAAATAAAAGAAAGTAATCACACACAAACTAATAAATTTTATCTTAGTTTTTTAACTCAATTTTTTATTATTGTTTTCAAAATATTGTTTGCGTGCCAAACTTTTATTCTGTATATCCAGAGGCGAAGTCGGGTATGGCAGAAGGGGCGGATAATAAATTCGAAGGAAAAAAACAAAGCCGAATAGTAAACTCTTTTAACCAGGAACTGAAGCCCAATTCAGGTCTATACACCCCATTTGATGTATATTGGGCTTGGTTTGAGTGGGGAGAACTCAGCATGCAAAAGCAGACAATCACAGCCCAATTCTAACTACAACTAATTAAAGTTTGTCAAAGGTTCATCCAATTTAGAAAGAGTTCATTCAATTTGCTTCATCAATTTAGTTTCAAATTTTTGTATTTGTTGACATGACATAATTAATAGATAAATTCAAATATGGGTCCACTATCTTATGATTAAGCCAACTAATAATTTGCATGCATACTAATTAAGGGAAAAATAGATAGATGAGGCTGTTCCAAAATAATTTCAAGAAACCCAACTCAATAAAAACAAAACAAAAAAAATCCTTCTGATCCAAGAATTTCGAAATAGTCTGAATTCTTTACTAAATTAATAATTATTAATTTTAATAATAATTAACCTAAAATTAATTACTATCAACATAAATATGCTGGCGCTTTTAATTTTTGGTAAGTCGCACAAGGAAAAGAAATTGGCAGCTTAACCAGAAGCCGGCAACCATATTGAGATAATACTAAACTCGAAAATTAGTTTATAATACTAGCTAATTTGGATTTTTTTAAAAAATTTTGGGTTCAAAGTGAAGTTTCCATGGACTTAGGACTTTGGAAAATTTTCTTTATGGCAGTGAAAGTATAAAAAACGATCATTTACTACTTTAGTTGAAAATGAAATATTTATGGACAGTTGTAATGAATGTTTCTGAAAATGATCAATAAATTGTTCAACAAGGAGATTACTGGAAATTCCTAAAACAAGTATGATCACTTATTTTTGGAAATTCAGATTATTATTATTAAAGTAGGTAATTCTAAATTTATTAATTTTCTAACACTTAAACGTAACTTCAAATTTGTATGAGCTCCCTAATGCTAAAAATACTACAAAATTCAGGATCGTTGAAAAAAAATTAAATCTAATATTTAATATGTTATGATTATTGTTTTTGTTATTGACTTTTAGTATTTTATTAAGAGCATTCTATTTTTTTGTTTTGTTCTATTTTCCTTTTTCATTCCTTTTTTTGTAATTTTTTTTATGAAAAGTATTAGGGTGATACTATTTTATTTTTTAAAAAATATATAAACTAAAATATACATATATCTTTTATTCAAAGATTTGAATACTAATATCCATACAAAAAAAAAATCATAATTGACACATATTTATATTGTTTCAATCTTTTAAATTATTTGAAATCATAATATTTTTAGAAAATATCTATAGAAATTAAGTTAAAACTTTAAATTAAGAAAATAAATTCTAATAGAATTTGAAAATTGTTACTCCCAATTAGCCTTTTTTTTTCATTTTTTATTTTTTTAATATCTTTAAGAAAAAAGTAAAAACACAATTATAAAATTTTATAAAAATTTTCAATTTGGTTTCTAGACATATTTATTTTGTATTGTATCTTTACATTTCTTTGTTTATTATTAGTAGATTTTCTTAAGGTTTTGATTTTTATTTAATAATTAAAAATAAATAGAAACCTTTATATTTTAGAGTGGGTTGTGTTGGGTTTGAAATCCCTTGTTTCGAGTCTTTTTGAACTTTGGGCTAAATTATTTTTAATTGCCAAGATAATCTATTTTTTTTTCTTTTCTTCTATAAAATAAACTATACTATTTAAAATCAATACCCTAGATTTTTTTTTATTGTCTTCTTTCTTTCATTTTTTTCCAGTGGTGCGTTTTTTTTTTTCATTTTTCTCTAGTCAAAAAAATGTTTTTAGTTGAAAAACTTGTCCCCCAACCCTTTTTTCTTTCCTTTGTTCGTTTTTAGTCTTAGTTTTTGCTAAAACTCGTCTTAGAATCCTAGATCTGAACCTAGAGGTCGCAGTTTTCAACCCTTTAAATACTTCTTTTCGCTGTTTCACTAGCCACCAAGTCCAATGATGTTCTTTATCTTGTCTTGACATTCATCATTCTTTTAAGATCAAGCCCCAAAACAAACTCAAATTGAAAATTTTTTTGGTATTTTTCTATCGCTGCTTCTCCCCTTTCAGGGGATGTGATTTTTTTTTTTTTTTGTTATGTCTATGATTTTATAATTTGTGTGTGTCTAGGAGAATGTTATGGAGGATTTAGGTCTTGGTGGGAGAATGGTTTTTTTTTTTTTTTGGCTTATTTTTCTATTATATTTGAGTTTGATATATATTTTTTATTTTGGGTTAGTTGATGCTGAGTTTAAAAAATTTTAAAATTTTGGTTTATTTGTCCATTATATTTAAGTTTGATTTATGTTTTTTATTTTAGGTTATTTAATATTGAGTTTGGGAATGTTAGAGAAATTTTATTGAAATTTAGAAGATTTTAAATTTTTTATTTTAGTTTCTGTTTCATCACCATACTTCCAAAGATGGTAGAGAGCTCGGCTTTGGTACCACCACTAGTGTCATGGTTCTTTTCATCCTCCATTTTTTCTTGTCCAATATATTTTGTTATAAAATATCCTTAATACCCTTTAATAATTACAATAATATCAACAATACCTCAAATGAATAGTAAAATTATCGATGTGGTAGAGAAATTAAGAATTGAATTGCAGGGGACTACTTTTTATATTAAGTATAGATTTGTGGAGGTTAAAAAAATTTCACTTTTACCAATGTAAAAGATAATTGCTAGTACTAAAAACTTGCCATTTTTGAAGAGTATTTAGTAGTAGAATCGTTAACTAATGAATTTATACGAGCAAGGATGAATATCAAGCCCTGAAGAGTAGATGTTAAATTCTTCAGCATTGCTTGAAACTTGTTATTAAAATATGAGACAATTTGGTTTGTTTTCTTCATGACATTTTCCTTTTGATTCATATTTCCTTGTGTAATGTGGATGCATCCAATGGGGTGATTTTGAGCATTATTATCTTCCTAGCTCCTAATCTTTATAGTCTCTACAATTGCAATAATATGGGGAAAAAATACAAGAGGTTATTGATGAAACATGCATAAATAAGAAAGAAAGTAATCTAGATCTTAGCTTAATTAGTTCATGCAATCACCATTAAAGATGATATTAGTAAGTTTAAATTTAATCTCAATATCTACAACTCCATCTCATATTCTCAACTTTTTTTAAAAAAAGATATAATTGCAAAGGGATTTGTGGAAAACCTCAAAGTGCTTGGAGAGAGCATTTATGAGAAGCTGAGCAAATGTTTAAGGACCATAATCTTAGCTTCTGCTCAATAATGGTGGTTCTAAATAGTTTTGAATGTAATATCATTACTGCCTATGTGTCAATATAAATATTAGACTTTAACAAGTAGTTAGAAAGCTCCTTAGAGCTTTTAAAGTGCGTAGGCATTTTCAACTCAATTGTCATCGAAACAAATCAATTTGGTCACCCAAAATCAAGCACTTACTTTATAATAGAAAGATTTTTTTTTCTAATTAAAATAATCATTTTAATTGGAGGTTAAAAATATGAAATTATATATACATTTTTATTATAATAGTGCAATATGAATTACTCATAAAAAATGATAATTAACTAGTGGGTCAGTTGCCAATTTTCAATGCTATGAAAAGAGTATAGTAAATTGAAGGCACTTACAAATCAACTTCTAGTCTTAAGAGGAGAATTCCACAAGTTGAAATGCATAATTCCTATCTGTTAGCTTTACTAATTCTTGTATACGCAGGTATGGTGAAGGGTGTCATAACATATAGATCTGTGGACCTATCGCTAGACATGAGTTAGAGGAGTCGCCACCAGTCTTTTTTGTTTATGTGTGATTGGTAACCTAATTGACTCTGATCTGTAAAACCAAAATTTAAGTTTGAGAGTATAGGTATGCTTGAAGAAGGTTATAATACCCTCATAGTGCCTATCCAAATGATGGTACCAGTTAGATTTTAGATTATCCAAGCCTTGATCATATTTGTGATTTACTAGATAATTTAATATTAAAAATATATCTTAAAATTGTCCTAATAGTTTGGTAACAATTTAAGATAATTTTTTTATCTCAGAAATATTCATGAAGACTAGGGTCTCACTTTAAAGAGGCTCCGTCATCATATTTGTTAATTTATGTTGTTTCAAAAAAATTAGTAGAGTATTTCAAGAGTTTGGTAAGACTTACTTTGAAACAACCCTCCAATAGTTTAAAGAATAAAATTATCTTTTATTTATTTATTTTTTAAAACTGATTCATGGAATTTTTCAATAGTTTCGAGGATTCCATTTCAAAAATTAAATCCATAAAAATTCTCTAATAGTTTGGTAGAATTCTTGAATTTATTTTGCAAAGATTTTTTATTTGAAGAAGATTTTCTTCTTTTTTTTTTTCTAAAAACTTATTTGAAAAGATTTTTTTTTGACTTATTTGAAAATGTCTTTTCTTTATATAATTTTTTTTTCTTTTTTTAAACAAAAAAATTTTTTACAAAATAATAATATTTCTTAAAATAAAACCAAAAAAATAAAAAATAAAAAACCTAAAAATAAAATGAGCTAAAATAAAATAAATTAAAAAATTAAAATACAATGAAAAAAGAAAACCTTGTGATCAGGTTGGGTTAACGCATAGGTCATGCGCAAGTCAACGGGTCAGAGCGCGAATTTGGGTGTGGCAAAATGCTGCCATTTTAGGACGCTATATAAGTCACTTTTCAACGTTTTGTCTCAGAAGCACCCTGCTCCTCCTTTCTCTAGACTGAGAAGCTTTGACTTCTCTCTAAAAATTCCCTAAAAACATGTCAAACTTCAATTGAAAACTGGCAAACCCACCGATTTCTAGGAAAGTCATAAAAAAATTCAACCAAAAACTGGAAAACCTATTGATTTATGGAAAATTGGCTGAAATCTAGTCGAAAAATTCAATCGGTTGTCGAAAAACTCATCAAAAAATTCACGTTCTTTCTAAAAACCTAGATTTTTCATAAAATCCTAGAAATTTCCCAAATTCGCCTAGAGTTGTCCAAATCTCTTCAAAAATCCTCTAACAACTTAAACCACACCCTAGAAACCTAGATTTAAACTCAGAAACTTTTAAATGAATCAAAAATCAAAAATCAAAATCTCAGAACTTTTATTCTATCCAAAACCTATTTCCTAGAGCTATAACAATCAAAATTTTCCAAAATTTCCACCATGTCTCCCCAGCCCATTCCTTGGGTTTTTCTGTAATGTTAGTCCGATTTTCTAGGCATTCTTAGAACAAAGTTAGGAAATGGGCAGAATCAATCTAGGCTTGAATCTTGGGATTTGATTCTACTTAAACCTCAATATATGTCTATGTTCATTGCTAATTTCTTGGATTGATTGAAAAATCCCTTTGATTATGAATTAAAGCCTTTTGATTGCATTGAATTTCTAAATTTCAATTTCCTGGATTACCGATCAAAGAGAAAGGAAAAGGAAAAATAATAATAATAATAAAAAAATAATAGTAGTAGTAGTAAAGTATAATAATAATGATAATAATATAATAAAATAATAATGGTAATAATGGTAATAATAATACAATATACTATATCATATAATATATTAATATACTATACTAATAATATACTATAGTTATAATTATAAATATCATATAATATAATACACGAACCTAAACAAATCAGACCCCAGGTAACTCCCAAACACAGATGGCTGTTTACAGTTGCCCTCTTTACATATTCCTATTATACAGAGATGATGCAGAGACCTAGACACCCACTTTATTCCAAGAGTCAACTCAATAAGAAAAAATAACCGAGAATAAATTGCAAGTCAGAAAATGATTTGGATTGAGCTGAGATCGAATGATCGGGACAAAATCGTGAGTCTAAAGCTAAAACGACTAGGATCAAGCTGAGGTTAAAGATGATTGACCAGGACAAAACCACGAATCACGAAATGATTTGGATGAAACTGAGATCGAATGACCAGGATAAAACCATGAGTCGAAAAGATAAAACAACCAGGATTGAGTCAAGGTTTAAGATGGCTGACCAAGATGAAATCATAAGTTAAGAAATGATATGGCCTAATCTAAGATCGAATAACCAGGACGAAACTGTGAGTTTAAAGATAAAATGATCAGGACTGAGTCGAGGTAAAAAATGGCTAATTGGGATGGATCTGTAAGTCAAGGAAATGATC
>NW_019167893.1:15072330-15409723 GCF_002303985.1 Durio zibethinus
ATTCTATGTTTCATTGTATTCATCCTAAAAACCTAAAAAAGCTAGAAATTTTCCAAAAATTCTAAAATTTTTCTAGATTCTCCAAATTTTGCCTAGATTCCTTTAGAAACTCTTCAGAATCCTTACCTAAGCTTTAGAAACCCAAAAATTTTCAAATAAACCCAAAATAAATATCAAAATCCCAAAAAATTGTATTCTACCAAAAACTTTTCAGATCACCAATTTTCTTAAATCAACCGTTTTTTCCCCCCAAAAATCCACCCTCTTTGTTTTGTGATTTCTTGTCCAATTTATAAGCCTCTTAGGAACGATTTTAAGAAACAGATAAGATCAATCCCAGACTTGAATCTTGGATTGGATTTTGCCTGGACCTCAAATTGAGTCTAGGTTCTTGGCTGATTTCTTGGATTAAATCTGTAACCCTAATAAAACCATTGACTTGTGTTGAATTCCTCTCGATCAGATTCAGTTTTCAAAATTCACGCCAAACTCGAAACAAGAAAGAAAGAAAAAAATAAAATAAAAATAATAATAATAATAATAATAACTGTGTACAACATAATAATAATAATAATAGTAATATAATATATTGCCATATACTATGTTAATATACTATAATAATATAATATAATAAAATAATAAAAATAACCCTATTGACCTTAGACATATATGGGTATCTACAGCTGCCCTTCTTTACACATCTATGTTAGACAAAGATGATGCAAAGACCTAAACACTCACTTTGTTCGAGTTAAATCAGTGAGTAAAACTAACTAGGAGTGAATATCAAGGTAAAAAAGTAAAATGATCTGACCTGAGCTGAGATTGAGTGACTGGGATACTGTCGCGAGTCAAAAAGTGACCAAGACTCAGTCGAGGTCATAAATAAATGATCGGACTGATGCTGTGAGGCTGAATATGATTTTACTTGAGTTGAGATCAGATGATTAGGATGATACCGTGAGTTTGAAAACGACCAAAATCGAGTCAAGGTCGTAAGTAAATGACCAAACTGATGCCACGAGTCTAAAAATGATCTGACTTAAGTCAATATCAAATGACTGGGATGATGTCGCAAGTTTAAAGGTGACCAAGATCAATTCAAGGTCATAGGTAAATGAGAGGACTGATCCCGCAAGTCTGAAGGTGACTAAGATCAAGTCAAGGTCGTAGATAAATGATCAGACTGATGTCGCGTGTCTAAAAATGATCTGACTTGAGTCTAGATTAGATGACTATGACGATGTGGCGAGTTTGAAAATGACTAAATCGAGTAAGGTTATAGGTAAATGATCGGACTGATGCTATGAGTCTGAAGATAATCTAACATGGGTCAAGATCAGATGATTAGGACGATACCGTGAGTCTTAAAGCGATCAAAATTGAGTCGAGGTCTTAGGTAAATGACTAGACTAATGCCACGAGTCTGAAGTTGATCTAACCTGAGTTGAGATTAGATGATTGCGATGATGCTGCTAGTTTAAAAGAGTCTGAAGATGATCTGACCTAAGTTAAGATCAGATGATTGAGACGATGCCACGAGTCTGAAAGTGACTAAAATCGAGTCAAGGTCATAGGTAAATGATCGGACTAATGTCGGAGTCCAAAAATGATTTGACCTAAGTCGAGATTAGATGATTGGGACGATACTGTAAGTCTAAAGACGACTAAGACTGAGTCAAGGTCGTAAGTAAATGATCGGACTGATGTCGTAAGTCAATAAAGTAATTTGGCTTGAACTGAGATCGAATGACTAAAAAGATGCTGTGACTATAAAAGCGACTAGGATCGAGTCGAGATCGAAGCCAAATGATCGAAATGATGCTGTGAGTTAGAAAAATGATCTAGACTAAGTCGAGATAAAAAATGAGTGATGAATATGATGTAAATGCAATGATGCAAATGCATGTCATATCACACAATGTACCAATGCCATGAAATTTCAATTGTGGTAGTAAAATTCTCAAGACTTTACTAGTCATTTTTGGCTTCTCAAAGTAGATTTTATCAGTTGATCTATTCATTCTTTTCATCTTATCATAACTCACAAGTCATGTTAACTAATCTATCACTGAATTTATCATTGGGTCTCCTTGTTTGCCCCCTTATAAATCATTTTCTCATGCTTCTTTCATTTATCTCGTCTTGGATTTCTTTCAAAAATGAAAAACTCTTTATAAAAAATGTCATTAATTTATTTGTCATCATTTAAATCAGTGACAGATATGATATATTTTCTTGGTTCATTCAGGTAATGTTTATTTGGTTAAGGGCAAGAAAAATGAATCTTTATTACTGAAAGAACAAAATGTTGGGTCAAGAATAATTCAAAGGCGAACAAAAGTAAAATGTTATGATTTATTCAAACAAGATATTAATATCCAAAATAATGATTGTTCAGATAATTTTGAACTCAAACTCAAGATCATCTTTCAAAAACACATTCCATTAATATCTTCTTTAAGCTAATCATCATCTTCATTCTTGGAACCTTCACATGAAGCTATTTTTTTCAAGTTTTCATCTTCATTTAAATCACCTTTTCGAGTTTTCAGTTTAAATCTTCTTTTTTCCTCCTTTGTCTTTTTTTTCTTTTTGCTTGTCTTCTTCTTCTTTTTGCTTGTCTTATTTTTTTACAATTTTTTTGTTTATTTATTATTATTTTTTGCATATTTTTTCCCATTCTTTCATTTCTCTTTCCCTTTTTATTCATTAATGATACTTTGATCAAAGCTTTACACAATCTAATGGTAAATCTACCCCAATTCAATTCATGATTCTCCAAATCAAGTATTCTTATTTGATCAAAGTAGACTTTTAAGGAACATAACATAGGCTAGGGTAAAAGGTGCCAAAGAAAGGAAAAAATAAGCCTAAATTGTATTTGAAGGGTCATCAAATGAATGATCACTTCTTCATATGGGGTACTTTAACATTTTTCCATATCATTTTTCTTTTTTTTCTTTTTTTCTCTCTTTTTTTTGGTGGAGCATATTGGCATTTTACCCCATCAATTTCTCTTTTTTTTTTCTTTTTTTTTTCTTTTTGCTTTTTTTTTGTGGAGCACATTGGTATTTTGCCCTATCAATTTTTTTTTTTACTTTTTTTCGGTGGAACACATTAACATTTTACCCCATCAATTTCTCCTTCATTTTTCATCTATAAAAAAAAAAAAAAAAACTTGAACACAAAAGGGTTTTGAACAAATCTCTCAAAGTTTTCCCTCTAGTGTGGGGGTAATCCTTGGTTAGGGTTTCTCAAAAAAAAATTTTAACAAGCTCATATAGGGTAGCAAGGGATAATTTTATTTTTTGAAGGATAGAATAAATATGACCATTTCTCATTTCGAACATGAATACTCTTAGTGAAGAATTTTATTAACTAAGAGAAGACTTGTGAATGAGCAAAGATCATGTATTGCATCACTTTTGAAAATTTTTTTTCAGATTTGTGCTTTTATTTAATAGTCTAACAATCTTATATTTATCAATCAAAACATCATGAATGATGCTTTCAAAGTTAAATCCTGAATCATCATGACAACTATTTGAACATTCATTATTTGGAAAAAAAGGTAGAGAAAAAGGGTATGAAATGGTAAAAATAAATGATGGGTAATCACAAAAAAAGAGGAATGTCATGAAAATGCATTAAGCATATCACTTTATTAAAATGATGAAAAATTAGATGAAATCCAAGTACATAAAAGAATATACATATTCTCAAAAGATCCAAAATGATAAGCAGGTCCAATCAACTTCCTAAAATTATGCCCTTGGATGATTGGGCGACGAGTTATCACTGACATTGGATGCTACGTTTCTACCAGTATCAAAATTTATCAGCCCTTATTTAATCAGACTTTGCACCATATATTTCAAAGAGATGCAATTTTCAATGGAATGGCCTGCCATCCCAAAATGATAGTCACAGCAAGCAGTGAAGTCATACCATTTGAGATAGAAAGGTTCAAGTTATTTTACAAGAATCGGGGCAATCAAGTGGTTTTTGTAAAGCTCTTGATATAGTTCGATATAGCTCATGAGAATAGGGTCAAATGTAGGCTTCTTCCTATTTCATGATTTTTGTGTACCACTTGTTGGGGTAGTGGGATAAATGAAGGGCTAAAGAAGGGATAGATAAGAAGGTCATGGAGTTGACTGGTAAAGTACAACAGAAACATATTTACAAGAGAATGATATGTGGGATAGATTGGTAGAGGGTAGTTTCTAAATTGTTGCATGTCGAAACTCAAAGCTTGAGTCTCACTTTTTTTTTGCATCTTTTTAGCAGCAGATGATTCTTCTTCTTTCAGTTTACCATTCTTGATTTACATTTTCAATGATCTCTCCTGAAATCATCACGTCGATAAAATTTTTAGTTGTATTCCCTATTATCTTCTCATAGTAGGGTGACCTTAGAGTGCTTACAAATAGCACTATCATTTTTTTGTTAGGGGAAACTGAACCTAAACAGCAACATCTCGCCATCTTTGAACATATTCTTTGAAAGACTCAGATGCTTTATTCTCCATACTTTGTAATGAAAGGCGATCAGGAGTCATGTCTATGATGTGGCGGTATTGATTGATGGAGGATCAAGTCAATTTCTTCCATGACTTAATGTGAGTCCTATCCAACTGGACATACCACTTTATAGCAGACTTGGTTAAGCTATCCCAAAATACATGCATTAGTAGTTTCTCATTGCTAGCATGTGCTGTCATTTTATGATAATATATTGTGATATGTGGAATGGGGTACTGAGTACCGTCATACTTCTCAAATTTTGGTACCTTGAATTTTGAAAGAATCACAACATTTGAAACTAAAAAAAGGTTAACAACATCCATGGATCCATAAAAATTAATGCCCTCTATAACCTGTAATCTTTTCTCAATTATGCTCATGGCTTGATCGATTTTAGAGTATTTTGGGGGTACAACCATCTGTAGCTTTTCTTTCTCTCTAGTCTCATCCATTTTGGGGATTTGGATTGGTTTATTTACCTTTTCAGTGAAGATAAGATTGGTATAGCTCTGAATATTTTTTTTATTGAAATTTGGAAATGTGGTCTGTTGTTGATAAAAGCTTGGAATGACTTGAGTCTGATATGAAGCGAAACCTAAAAGAAACAGTAGCTTAGTATCTTCATGTGAGATGTTTTCTCCTGTTGCCTTTCCTCTATTTCCTTTTTCTAAAGCTTTCAAAATTTTGCTCAACTTTCTTCAAGTATCTCTTGAGCCTTTTCTATTCCTTTAAGTCGATCTATATTATTTTGCTCTATTTTTTTAGCTTTAGCTTGAGTATAGTACTGGTGTTGAGCTATCCTTTAATCTTGATTTTCTACAATTATGGTGTAAATTTAGAATGATGTTTATGGACTTATCAGATTATGCATGAGAATGAATGTGATGATGTATGAATGCATGCATACACAATAAAAAGAGGTTAGTAAGCATAATATGTAATCTACATATATGTTTATGAATGTGCATAAAAGGAAAAAATAAAAGAAGATAAAGAAATTAGTTAGTCACTTCAATAAAACATAGAATAAACATCATATAGCAAGATAAAAACATGGCCTTAAATTTTGGATTGACTTTAAAGGGTTGGAAGATAAGGCTCTATTTATGGTTAGGCTCTTAAAGTTATCTATATATGGTTTGGATCACTTCAAAAGGTTTTCAAATTATTCTTTACATCATAGTCCATCACAAACTAGTAAGGCACCCTAATCCTCACCCATCATAGGCTACAAGTGGAAATGGTCAATCTGAGTGAGAATGTTTCACATGCCTATACGGAGATATGAAATCTCACAAGGGTATAGGTACTTCACTCCCTTCTAAAGGTAGAGCCCGGATAGAGGGCTTATGTTATGCACATGCAAATGATTAACAGATATATGCAGTGAACAAATGAATAACTAAAATGAATATAAGCAATGAAAAGAAATAAAATAAGAAAGAAAATAAATTTCAGATCCTTTGAGAAACTTTCATTGCCCACTCTTTTGTCGACTTTCATATCTTTCCTTATAAAGGACATTAATAGCAAGTTCATTGTTATATCTGAAATATGTCTGACATCCTTCAAAGTTAATATGCAGCTCATACTAGTTTATATAACAATATCACTAATCCTAATAATTTACGACACACTTTTGTTTTTCATCTTGGTACAACCAAAGTCTCTTGCTTTGCAAGTCATAAACAGCTCCTTCTTAGGAACCTAATGATATGCCATTCCCATGTTAACTATCCACTCAATGTCGGGATTATCAACATGATTACAATCACTATGTGTACAAATCAAAGTAACTGAATCACTATCTAAATTCACTGTTGCAATATTGCTATCATCTGAACTCTTGCCTTTTTCATCTTTTCATTTTTGTTTCAAGATTTTGCAATATCATTTTATATGACCTGCTTTGCCACAATGGAAGCACTTCACTTTATCTTTAAACTTGGACCTATGTTTAGACTTACTATAACCTTTTGAGTTCTGACCTCTGTTGATGTTTCTACCCCTGTTCTCTATGACCAAAGTTTGATTCTCAGGGTTTGAATCTTTTTGCCTTGCTTCTTTGTTAAGCATACTATCATTTACTATCTCAAATATCACTTTGTAATCAAGAGTTAAATTAAGAACAATTACAATTAGAGTAGTTCAACTGTTTGGCAATGAACCCAAAATAAATAATGCCTTCATTTTATTATCCATTTTAATCTCTACAGTAGTCATTCGATGAAATATATCTTGAAAATCACTCAAGTGCTCTGTAATCGATCGTCCATCCTTGTACTGTAAAGTTGCAAGCTTTTTAACAAGCATAACTTTATTCATACTTATTTTTTTCTCATACAATGCTATCAATTTTTTTCAAACAGTGTGGGCATCTGTCTCTTACGCTACATGATGGAACACGCTGATATCAACCTATTTTTTTATTGTAGCCAGTGTATTTCTGGTGAACTTCTTCCAGCTTTAATCTTTTGTATCCGTTGGTTTAGCCGAATCAAATTTTTTTTTAATTTTTCTTTTTGAAAAAATCTAAAAAACTTTTAGATTTCAGCAATATTTAAGTTTTCCAACAACTATTATGACTAAAATTCCAAGTGTCGATGCATTTTTTCAAAAACGAGCAACAATCCAACCAAAGTTCATCCTTTTAAAGGGAGGAATAGAGAAAATAAAAGGAAGAGAGAGAAAATAAAAGAGAATTTTGAGGGAAAAAAATAAAGATTTGGGTCTCTTATACAAATCTTAAATAGTGCCATTTTGAATCTTAAAACCCATTTAGGATCTATATGATTTCCCATTTTTGGATTCATCATGCGCCCAACTTGACTGACAACCCAATTTTAGCACTGAATCCAAGCCGAACGAGCTGTTGAGGCACTAAGCCAAGACGTATCATCCTGAGTCATTTTTGTGTTTGCAACCGAACCGCACCTTCCAAGCTGAGCCGAGCCATCCCTTTTTTTGTAATTTTTTATTTTATTTTATTTGTTTAAATTTCACCTATTTTATGATTTAATTGGTAGGTTTTTTATTTTTATTTATTTTACTTGTGTAAATTTTATTTATTCTAATTGATATTTTAAAAAATTTTAAAAAATAGTTTTTTTTTCTTACCAAACAATTGGAGGATTTTAATTTTAAATTATGAATTCTATTGAACGATTGAAAATTTTCATAATGAATTTTGAAAAATAGTTTTTTTTCCTACTAAATGATTGGAGAATTTTAATTTTAAATTATGGATTCTACCAAATTATTGGAGAATTTCAAAATAAATTTTTGTGAAATTAAATTATTTTTTAATTCTATCAAATGATTGGAGGAATTAAATCTTGAATTGTGAATTAAACCAAATGATTGGAGAATTTCATATGAATTTTTGAGAAAAGAAAAATTTTAATCCTACTAAACGAATGGAGAATTTAAATATGGAATTAAATCTTACCAAATTATTGGAATATTTAATGACTTTTTTAAAAAAATTTCATGGAAAAGTTTTTAAATAAAAATTTGACCAAACTATTGAGAAATGTGCATCAAAATAAAATCTTACCAAATGATTAGAGGATTTTATTGATTGTTTTCAAATATTAATTTCTTGAAAAACATATTAATGAATTCGATGACGGAGTCTTTTTAGAGTGGGATACGAGTCTCCACAAATATTTTCGAAGGTGAAGAAAATTATCTTAAATTACTATCAAATAATTGTAATAACTTTAAGATCAAGTTTCAGTATTAAATTTATTTGGTAAAATTACAAATACATTTTAAGGCTTGGATAATATAAAATCAAATTGGTACCATCCTTTGGATGGGAGTTGTAAGGGTACTAAAACCTTCCTCGAACGTAACCGTATTCTTAGACCTAAATCTAGTTGTGTGGATTAGAACCTATCTTTTAAAGATACCTAAGTCAAAGTTGAGACTTCACTTTTAAAATGGGACGAATTCAATTAACTGATCAATCGCACCTAGATAAAAAATATTAGTAACTACTTCTCTTATTATATCTAGCGGTGAGTTTACAAATTTATACATTATGGCATATACAAGCTTTTATACTTGTGTAATATTGATTTGCTACTCTACCATGAATCAAGTTGGTACAAGATTCCTTGGCTTCTTTGAACCAAGCTCTGCTATCAGTTTGTTGTAACTAATCCAAGCAAGTCAAAATGACAGCAAGCAAATTCACCATAAAAGAATTTGAACTCGCAACAAAAAAATAATTTGTGAAAATAACAAACAATAATTTGTGGTTTGGCTTTAAACCTATGTCACGGATAAAGATGATGACAAATTTTACTATAAAAATAACATGACGATTATACAAAGTTTTGACACCTAAAGGCTAAAGCTTATTAGATTCCACTCTCCAAAAACCTGAGAACTACGACAAATTTTGCTTTTAAAATTGAGAGTAAATTTCACCTCTAGTCACCAATCTATCACCAAAATCCAAAATTGATTACTAAACTTTAATACGTACCAAATTGGTCACGTAAGCAGCCATGTAAGTTATTTTAAACAATTTGCCACATAAGCTTGTCTTTTTTTTTCACCCAAACCCTAATTTTCTTTGCTTTTCTCTACTTTGCTACATGATCTCTAATAGCCCCAAAGCACCCTAAAGCAAAAGAAATTTGTCATCCTTCCATAGCCGCAGTCATCGCTACACTCCCACTTTCCTTTTTTTTTTTTTTTTTCTCTCAGTTCCTCTCCTCACCGCTGCACTCTCCTCTGTTTTATGCCTTGGTTAAGGTGCATTTAGTATTTTAATAATGGGTTTTTTCCTTTTTGATTCATTTTGAGTATATGTTGTTATTCATATATTCGTATTGTGTAAAATATTAAAATTTATATCATATTTTACACGAAAATTACATATTATTTTTATGTTTTTATTTTGTATTTTGTTCTATTCTTATCATCTTACTGTATTTTAGAATGTCAGATTTATAGTGCCTATTTCGATATAGATTCTCTACCTTCCATGGCCGTATCTCCCTGATGGTGTATGCTTAAGTCTCTTTTCTTATTTTCCAATGAATATCTGTCAGCGTTTCTATTAAACAATTAACTTAAAATCAATTGGCTTCTCTTTATGCCAATTGATTTTAAGTTGAATATTTAAAAGTTTACTTCTCTTTCTCATTGCTTGTAAGTAGTCAGAACAACTTTTGTTTTTATTGCTAATAAAAAAAAAAGGGCTAATCTTTTATCCTGACTTTTTGTATAAAGAAGGAAGTGTGCATTTTTAACCATTCCTCTTGCTAGGTTTTAAAGTTATAGCCATTACGTAACAAAGAAATTACATAGTCAATTTGAAATTTCAGCGAGTTCAGGCAAGTGTAAATGCAAGTCCTCATAAATCTGGAAGGGATCGAATCGAATCCTTGGTTTTAATTTTAACGATTCATTAATTATATGTACCTTAAGATTTATGGTGGCTGAAATGAGTTAATGTACCCCATAATTTTATGGAGCAAAATAAGTTGTTTGCCTGTTTCAGCAATTCGAAACATCTGCAAGCCCCCACCTAACACAGCATATATAGTAAGAACGAGCAATAGCACGAAAGGTATTTCTTTGTTCTGTTCTCATCTTTTTTATTAATTTTAATTTTGAAATATTAAAAATATTGTTGTATAATTATTTTTCATATTTTAATAATAAAATATTATGAAATGGAAGGCTCGTTATTTTAATAATTATCAAAATTATTTGTTCAAAAACGAACCTTATAACATTTAAAGCTTGTTAAAAGCAAGTAACGTAAAGTTATTAATTTTGGAGTGTCGACATTGAACATTGTAAACCGAAAAGGCGAATGCTCAGTATAAATACTAATTTAAAGTACATAAATAAATCAATAGTACAATACCAACTTTTGTTTTTCCTAGTCAAGAAAAGATCATGAAAATAGTCAATTGCATTTTCATTTTCTTCCTCTTGCTTCAATATCAATTCTTCTCACTTGGTTCTGCAGATGTTGTTACAGTACCTCCATTTATAATAAGTAAAAAATCTATTTTGAAATATTTATCCTTAGAGAACATCAACTTTGATGTGCCAGCTTTATACGTATTTGGAGACTCTTATGTTGATGCGGGAAATAATAATTATGTTCATGTCCCGCAAATTGAAAGAAATTATACGCCATATGGAATAGATTTTGGTGGAAAACCTACGGGTCGTTACACCAACGGAAGAACGGTAGCGGATTTCATTGGTATGAAAATAAAAAATTAATGAATTACAAGTTATTGATTTTTGTGTTGTCCTCAATTTTTACTCTCGTGTAAAAATTATTGATTACTTCATTTTTTATTAATATAATTATGCAGCTCAAATTGTTGGCTTGCCATTCCCTCCTCCTGTGCTAAGCTTGTCTAAGGGAGATAAGAGAATTCCTCAAACTGGTATAAATTATGCTTGCGGTTTCACTGGCATCCTTGAAAAATTTGGAAAACTGTTTGTAAGACACCCTAATTTGCATAATTTTTCTTTCATATTATTTGTTTGTTTTTTTTTTCTTGGACATATTGTATTATCAAACACTTTTTTTTTAAGTAGAATTTGTAATTTCATCAGGAACGAATGCCAAGCTTGAAGGAGCAAGTAGATTTGTTCGAGAGCACAACAAAAGGGTTGCAGAGTCAATTTCAAAGCAAGGAAAGTTTTTCTAGATACTTGTCAAAATCACTTTTTTTTATCAATAGTGCTGCGTATGACTTGGATATCGAGTGGGATGGACTGCGCTATTTCTATGATGAGAACTATTATACTCAACTTCTCATAAAAGACTTATCCAAGCATTTACAGGTAAATTAGTCAGAACCAATGTTAAAATATTCTAAATCTTTTGATAATTTTATACATAATATGTAAATGATATGAAAAATATATAAAAGCAGTACTGTTTAAAATTAAAAAAAATATATAAATTTGATAAAAAAATATATATATATCTTATATTTAAAATATTCACAGAAATTATAACACAATAATTTTTATATTTTGTATGTGCTTAACATGAAACATATATGACACATATGCATGAATTATCAGATGTAACCTCAAATTAATTAGATGGTTGCCTTGATTTAATTATAGAGATGGAATTTTTTTCCTTTTTCTTTTTATATTTGGCAATTAGTGGCAACCATTTAACACCAAATTTGTTGTTTTTGTTTTGGTTTTTTACACATATATAGAGATTATATCAGCTTGGTGCACGTAAAATTGTGGTGAATAATGCATCTCCAATAGGATGTCAGCCGCATCTAATAAGTGGAGGTAGGAATGGACCAGAATGCGACTACTTAGCCAACAACCGGGCATTGTTATTTAACAAACGCCTGACTAATTTATTAAAAGACTTGCAATCCACCCTTTCGGGATCAAAATTTGTTCTTGGAGATCTATATAAAATTTTTCAAGATGTCTATGCATCGCCTACCTGGTATGGTGAGTATTGTTCAATATTTAGGCCCAAATTGACATTGTGATTGAAAATAGATTTACTTAATTGTAAGTAATTAAATGTTCCATCAAATTTTGGTGTTTGGGATCAAACCTTAGTAATTCTTTTGCTTTGACATTTGAGATCAAGATATATTTTTCTTTTTTTTTTCTGCAGGATTTACCGATGTAAGGAGCAGTTGTTGTACTGAAATAGATAAAGGTTTAACTAAACCATGTCTTGCAAATGTAGCACCATGCAAAGACAGAAGTAGCCATGTTTTCTTCGACCCAATGCACCCAAGCGAGAGTATGCATTTCATATGGGCAAGGCGTCTCTTAAAGGATTCATCAGTTTCTTCTCCCATCAACTTGATTCAGCTAATACAATCTTAAATCTGACCATGTGTCTTATGCTTTCTTAATGCCAACATAACAGAATAAATTTCATAGTAAGACTTGGCCCTTCAATTTTTTTTTTCCTTTTTTCCTTTAAAGAGAAAGAAATGCTTAATTCAATAAGAAGAATTGCATGTTGTCTTTCTTGGCTGTCCATTGATAATAACATAAAAGACCGCTTAGTTATGTTATTCATGAACCAGATCAGTATACATTAATTGCTTTACCTTAATTTTTATTAAAATATCCATTGT
Source organism: Durio zibethinus (assembly GCF_002303985.1). The sequence goes on from NW_019167893.1 coordinate 15,084,983, forward strand.
TGAGAAGTTCAGTCCGAGAAAGCATAAAAAGCGTAAAAAGTGTTTACTTTAATTTTTTATTAAAAAGTGTTGCAAGTCTCCTTGTTGACAAGACAGGCTGGGGATTGGATGAAGAATTTGAGTGGGGTATGAAGACTTTAAAGTGTCAAACCAGTCATTTGGTTTTCAGATTGAAGAGTAGATAGCTAATTGGTTTGTTCAGATGATGCAGTTGTCTTTTTTCTTTTGGTTTTGTAACCTGTCATGGTACAACTCCATTGCTCTTTGTAGCAAGTTTTCCCTGCTTTTTTTTTTTTTTTCTGATAAAAGAATTTTAATTATTGAAAAAAAATTAGCAAATTGCCTAAAATCTAGTTATGGCAAAGAGAAGACTAAGAATCAAATTAGAATATTTATTAGCAGCTGGGCCTGTTTTGAGCAGGGGCTGCTTCAAAAGTAACTGATTGATGGTATCTAGGATTTGTTCGCATCAAGCTAAGCATAAAAAGGGAATAAAGCATCATATTTGCAACAATGTGAAATGACTTGAACCACTTAAAAGACAATGAGTAATGAGAGTGTGATCTGATAAGCTTTAAAACACAACTTCCAACAACATTGTTTCACTACATTCTTAAAATTAAATCATTCGAAATTAACTGAAAGTATATAAACAGTACTCCTAGAGAAAATCCTTAAAGTTGCATTAACTCAAACAAGGTAAATGGAGAACAGACAGAGTGGTCCTTCAAAAAGCGCCTCATCCAAATGAAATGAAAACTCTCGGTCGGATGGAATGGGTCAAAGAAGACATGGCTCGTTCTGTCAGCGCAAGGAGCAACATTTCTGGCGCATCCTCTAGTTCCATTCCTCGCTTCGTCAATGCAACAAGAGCCATTGACATTCGTAAACCCTGCATTAACAAAGAACAAATGAACTAAATGTTTCATAATATTTTATTAAATAAGAGAGAAAATTTTGGTGTGGTATTCTTTTTCCTAACAATTCTCACCATATGCTGCTGGTTGAGTGTAAACATCTTCAAACACTTTATATAGATCACACAGCACAAATGTGGAACCCTTCAAGGATGTTTCCAACTTTGTCAACAAGTTGGGAAGGAGTCCATTGTAGAAAGCTATTCTCTGGTTAACATCTTCAACACAGGAAGTATTGTGCATTTTTGTGTTCAGATTGAAAGGTTGGCAGCCTAATGGAGAAACATTGTTAACCAGGAATTTCCTTGCTCCCAGTTGGTATATTGCCTGCATCATGATCATTAAAAATGTATAAAATTGAATATACAATTTCAATACTATGTCCCACTGACTTGAGCTCTGATCCGCGCGTTAACCTGACTCGATCGTAAGATTTTCTTTTTTCATTTTATTTTTATTTTTATTTTTTAATTTTATTTTTTAGCTCATTTTATTTTATTTTTTTGGTTTTATTTTTGAGAAATTTTATTATTTTGTAAAAATTATTTCTTTTAAAAAAATAGTTATATATAAAAAGATCTTTTCAAATAAGTTAAAAAAGAAAAAGAAAAAGAAAAAAATATTTTCAAATAAGTTTTCAAAAAAAAAAGTAGAAAATCTTTTTCAAATAAAAAATCCCTACAAAATAAATTCATGAATTTTATCAAACAATTGGTGAATTTTCATGGATTTAATTTTTGAAATGAAATCCACCAAACTATTGGGAAATGCCATGAATCAATTTAAAAAAAAAGACAAATTTGTACTCCAAATAATTGGAGGGTTATTTCAAAGTAAGTTATATCAAACTATTGAGAGATTTTACTAATTTTTTTGAAATAACATAAATTAACAAATTCGACAATGGAGCTTCTTCAAAGTGGGACTTTAGTCTCCAGGAATACTTTTGAGATGAGAGAATTATCTTAAATTGCTATCAAAATATTAGGACAAATTTAAGATATATTTTCAATATTAAATTATCTGGTAAATCACAAATATGATCAAGGCTTGGATAATCTGAAACCTAACCGGTACCATCCTTTGGATAAGCACTATGGGAATGCTATAACCTTCCCTAAGCGTAACTGTACTCTTAAACTTAAATTTTGATTTTGTAGATTAAATTCAATTAGGTGGCCAATCACACTTCAATAAAAAGATTGGTGGCGACTCTTCTAACCCATGTCTAGCGATAGGTCCACGGATATATACGTTATGACAATTTGGCTACTTTATTAGGGACATTAAGAGTCAAGCCAATAAATGATTTTTTATTATCCAAGCCTTGCTTAATAAAGTTAAGATTATTTTTTTTTATTTATTTCTTTTCATTGCTTATATTTACTTAGTTATTCATTTATTTACTGTATATATCTGTCATTTATTTGCATATATATAACATAAAGCTCTCCATTTGTGCTCTATCTTTAGGAGAGAGTGAAGTGCCTATGCCCTTATGAAGTCGTTATTTTACTTACTTTATAGTCTTTATTTTTTTTGAAGTGATTAACCAATTTCTTTGTCTTTTTATTTCTTTCTTGTGCATATTCATGAACATACATGCAGCTTGAATATTATGCTTACTAACTTTTTTTTATTATGTATGCATGTGTTCATGCATCACTGCATTCATTCTCATGCATAATCTGAAGGTCCATAAACATCATTCAAATTTTGCACCATAATTGTGAGAAATCAAGGCTCAAAGATAGCTCAACACTAGTACTACACTCGAGCTAAAGCCAAAAAATGGAGCAAGATAATGCAAGTTATCTTGAAATGATAGAAAAGGCTCAAGAGATACTTGAAGAAAAATTAAGCAAAATTCTGAAAGCTCTAGAAAAAGGAAATAAAGGAAAGGCAATAGAGGAAGATTTCTTACCTAAAGCTACTGAATCAACATATCCTCTGGGTTTCGGTCCATATCAGACTCAAACTGCCCTCAAATTTTCAACCATAATAGGTAACCATTCCAAATTAAACTACCCGAGAATGACTTATACACCCGGTCATGAGAATGTCTAGAGTTATAATAATCTTATTTTTGTCGAAAAAGCAGCTGAACCTATTCAACTACCTATTTTGGATGAGACAAAAGAGCTAGAAAAGTTGCAAGCAACTTTGTCTATGAAAAATTCTAAAACCGACTAGGCCATGAGCATGATTGAGGAAAGATTATGGGCTATTAAAGGCATTAATTTCTATGGATCCATGGATGTTACCAACCTTTGTCTGACTCCAAATGTTGTGATTTCTCTAAAATTCAAGGCATCAAAATTTGAGAAGTATGATAGTACCAAGTGCCCCATTACATACATCACAATGTACTGTCATAAGATGGTAGCATATATCAGTAATGAGAAGCTGCTTATGCATGTGTTTCAAGATAGCTTGACTACATCTACTACAATATGGTATGTCTAGTTTGATAGAACTCACATCAAGTCGTGGAAGGATTTGACTTGATCCTTCATTAACCAATACTGTCACATCATAGACATGGCTCATAATCGTTTTTCATTACAAGGAATATGCCTAAAAATGATGAGACGTCGCTACCCAAGTACAACCTCTCTTAACAAAGAAAAAAATGACGGTGCTATTTGTAAGCACTTTTAAGTCACCATACTTGAGATTTCATGCCCTCATGAAATTTCATATCTTCGTATAGGCTTGTAAAACACTTTCACTCAAATTAAACCCTTCTTATTGGTAGCCTATGATGGGTGAGGATCGAGATGCTTTACTAGTCTATGATAGACTATGATGTAAGGAACAATTTGAGAACCTTTTAGAGGTAATCCAAACCACATAGTGTTAACTTTAAGAGCCTAACCATAGATAAAGCCATGTCCTTCCACCCTTTATAGTTAACCCAAATCTAGGGTCATGTTGTAAGTTTACTTGCTTTATAGTCTTTTTTTTTTTTTTTAAGGTGATTAACCAATTTTCTTGTCTTTTTATTTCTTTCTTATGCATATTCATAAACATATATACAGCTTGAATATTATGCTTACTAACTTTTTTTTATTGTGTATGCATGCATTCATGCATCACACATTCATTTTGATGCATAATCTGAAAGGTCCATAAACATTATTCTAAATTTACACCATAATTGTGAGAAATCAAGGTTCAAGGATAACTCAACATCAGTACTAAGTAGGGCTAAAGCTAGGAAAATAAAGCAAGATAATGCAAGTTGTCTAAAAAAGATAGAAAAGGCCCAGGAGATACTTGAAGAAAAATTGAACAAAATTCTAGAAGCACTGGAAAAGGGAAATAGAGGAACAACAATAAAGAAAGATACCTTACTTGAAGCTACTAAATCAATATATTTTTTGGGTTTCGATCCACATCAAACTCAAACTGACCCAATTTTTCAACCATAACAAGCAACCATTCCAAATTATAACTACTCGGGAATGACTTATACACCTAGTCATAAGAATGTTTAGAGTTATAATAATCCTGTTTTCATCAAAAAGACAGCTGAACCCATTCAACTCCCAACTCTAAATGAGACAAAAGAGCAAGAAAAGCTACAAGCAACTTCGTCTTCAGAAAATTTTAAGATCAATCAGGCCATGAGCATGTTTGAGGAAAGATTACGAATTATAAAAGGCATTGATTTCTATGGATCCATGGATACTACCAACCTTTGTCTGGTTTTAGATGTTATGATTCCTCCAAAATTCAAGGCACCAAATTTTGAGAAGTGTGACAGTATCAAGTGTTCCATTACACACATCATAATATACTATCGTAAAATGGCAGTACATACTAATAATGAGAAACTGCTCATGTATGTTTTTAAAACAACTTGACTAGATCTGCTATAAAATAGTATATCCAGTTGGATAAGACTCGTATCAAGTCGTGAAAGGATTTGACTAATCTTTCATTAACCAATACTATCACATCATAGACATGGCTTTTGATTGCCTTTCATTACAAGAAATGGAGAAGAAAGCTTCTGAGTATTTCAAGGAATATGCCCAAAGATGGTAAGATATCGCTACCCAGGTATAGACTCCCCTAACAAAGAAGAAAATGACAATGCTATTTATAAGTACTTTAAAGTCACCATACTACTAGAAGATGATAAGGAATGTAACTAAGAATTTTACCGATATAGTGATTTTAAGGGAGATCATTGAAAATGCAATTAAGAGTGACAAACTGAAAGAAGAAGAATCATCTATTACTAAGAGAATGCCCAAGAAAAAGAAAAGTGAGACTCAATCTATGAGTTTCGACAGGCAACAATTTAGAAATTATCTGTCATAACGTCTAGATCCGAGGATCTATCACTAAATATTGATTTGAGGAGTCACCACTAATCTTTTTTGTTTAGGTGCGATTGGCCACCTAAGGAATCTATCCTTTCAAGGAACACCCAAGCTTGACTAAGGATCCCTAAAAGAATAGGTTCGGGTCTATTAACTACAATAGAGTTCGAGAGTACAGTTATGTGTGAAGAAGGTTATAGCACCCTAACAACTCCCATCGAAGGATGGTACCAACTTGATTTCATGTTATCCATTAAGCTTAAAAAATTTACCTAATAATTAATTATTAGAAATTATTCTTAATTGACTCCAATACTTTTGACAGAGAATTAAGAAAATTCCCTCACCTCAAGAGTATATAAGAAAACTACTATTTCACTTACAGGGGCTTCATCGTCGAATTATTTAATATAAAAAATTTCAAGAAACAAAAAAAAAAGAAATAAAAATTCAACTTTAAATATAAATCCTTTTCTTTAAAAAAAAAACTCATTACTTTTATACAAGAAAAATTGATACTTTCAACTTTTCCTTAAAGCATTTGGAAGTTTTAATTTTAAGAAAAATTGATATTTTCAACTTTTCCTTAAAACGTTTTTCTTGACAAAATTTTTTTAAAAAAGGAAAATCAGTACTTCTAACTTTTCCGTAAAATGTACTTTTTTAAAATTTTATTTTTGAAATTTTATTTTAAGGAAAATTGATACTTTCAACTTTTTCTCAAAATATTTTTTTGAAAATTTTATTTTAGAAATTTTATTTTAAAGAAAATTGATACTTTCAACTTTTCCTCAAAATATTTTTTTTCTTGAAATTTTATTTTAAAGGAAAATTGATACTTCCAACTTTTCTTCAAAAATATTTTTTAGAAATTTTATTTTCAAGAAAAATTAATAGTTTCAATTTTTTCTTGAAAATATTTTTTTAAAATTTTATTTTCACGAAAAATTGATACTTTCAACTTTTCTTTAAAAATATCTTTTAGAAATTTTTTTATTTTCAAGGAAAATTGATACTTTCAACTTTCTCCCAAAAATATTTTTTTAGAATTTTATTTTTAAGGAAAATTGATACTTTCAACTTTTTTTCAAAAATATATATATTTTTGGAATTTTTATTTTAAGAAAATCATTTTAAAAAAATAAAATAAAATAAAAATAAAAATAAAAAAATTAAGGAATTCCAAATAATTATAATTTAGAAATAATAATAACAACAATAATAATAATAATAATAAATAAATAAATAACCTTAACGCAGCTTAGCTTGAGACGTAAAATGCGATTCAATAACTCAGCTCGGAGGCAAAGACAATAGGACATTACAGCTGGTTGATCCACAATGCTTTACAGCCACCAAAGGATGGAGCAATGTATGGTATCTTCAACGCATCAACAAATTTGATGGTGGTCATCAAATCTCCATCGACCTCAAAACTGACCACACCACCAAAGCCTATCATTTGCTGCTTGGCAATTCCATGTTCAGGATGACTTGGCAAGCCTAGATGATAGACATGTCTCATCTTAGGATGTGCCTTTAAAACTTTGGCCATCCTTAATGCTATCGAATTCTGTTGCTATACACGAAGATGTAGTGTTTTCATGCCTCTGATGATCACATACGTAGCATTCAGGTTGAAAATACCTCCTAAAATATGATGCAAAGTATGAATTTCAGTAACCAACTTCTTAGAACCACTTATGCAACCAGCAAGAACATCATTATGGCCCCCAATGAATTTTGTTGCAGAGTGCAAAACAAGATCAGCACGAAGGGCCAAGGTCTTCTGGTTAAGAGGTATGGCGAAAGTACTATCAATGCAGACAAGTACTTCTTTGTTGTGGCACAGCTTTGTAACTTTTGCTATGTCAACACATCTTAGAAATGGATTTGTTGGAGACTCGGTAAAGAAAAGAGAAACTTTGTTCTTGTTAAGTGCAGCCTCTAAGCCATCCACATCTGCAGGGTCAATAACAGTAGCCGAGAATCCCATTTTAGGTAGAATGGTCTCAATAAATATCCTAGTTTTTTTATAGCAATCTGTTGTTGTCAAAATATGTCCATCAGTAAGAACCAATGCCACCTGCATAACTGTGTTAGCACACATTCCTGATGCCATAGTCAAGGTCGATTTAGCCCCCTCAAATGCACTTATCTTCTCCTCGGCAACCATTATAGTTGGATTTTCATAACGCCCGTATTCAAAACTGATGTTTCTCCTTGAAGTCAATAAGCTCCTCTCACCAGCATGAACAGTGATGCTCCCATCGGAGCTAAAAAATGATGTCTTGGAATTATCTGAACCCCTAATCTGTACACTATAGTTGTCAATACAACTTTCTACAATCGCCACCTCATCAGCGAAGGAGACATCGATGGCAGTTGCCTAAGCAGCAACCATCGTCGAGAAGGGTAAATCTAAAGCGGGATCATTCGATCACAAAGTAGCAACTACTTGCGCTACACCGATGTTACTATAGTTACGACAAGCTTTGATGCTGAGCTAGTACACGAAGTCAGGCGGGAAACGAAATATCAGAGACAATAAACCCTCGTCATCAGTTCCTTATCCAACACAAAACAAAGATGCTGTCACCCGTCATGTCGACCCAACACGAGGCTTGTCCCCTATCGGTACGCTAGAGAAGTCAGGATCGGAATGGCATTCAAATGAAGAATAAGTCTGATTTTTGTGATTTCCTCTCTGTCTCCCAGCAAGCTTGGTTAGGATCTATATTTATAGAATAGAATCTAAAGCCGAATGGGAATCCCAACTCCTCTGGACTTTTAGTCTCATCCAACTTCTCCCAATTCAATCCAAACTCTTTAGCCCAATTTTACACCAATTCATCTACCTTTTTTCATTTTTATTTTTTAATTAATCAAAAGGTAGACCCCGGACTCTCGGTTTTTCTCTAACAGAGTCTGCAAACTGTCATAACGTCTAGATTTGAGGGATCTATTGCTAGATATTAACTTTAAGGAATCGCCACCAATCTTTTTTATTTAGGTACAATTGGTCACCTAAGAAATTTATCCCTTCAAAGAACACCTAGGCTTGACTAAGGGTCCTTAAAAGAATAGGTTTGAGTCTGTTAACCAAAACAAGGTTTGAGAGTACAGTTACGTGTGAGGAAGGTTATAACACCCTCACAATGCCCATCGAAAAATGGTACCAACTTAATTTCATGTTATCCAATAAGCCTTAAAAATGTACCAAATAATTAGTTATTGGAAATTATTCTTAATTAACTCCAATACTTTTAGCAGAAAATTAAGAAAAATCCCATAACCTCAAGAGTATACAAGAACACTATTGTTTTACTTGTAGATGCTCTATCGTCGGATTGTCAAAAAAATTTTCAAAAAGATAAAGAAATAAATAAAATAAAGTAAGAATAATTATTCAATTTTTGGTATAAATCCCTTTTTTATAAAAAGAAAACTCATTTTTGCTTTTGTACAAGGAAAATTGATACTTTCAACTCCTCCTTAAAATGTTTTTCTTGATAATTTTTCCTTTTAAGGAAAATTGATACTTCCAAGTTTTCCTAAAAATGTTTTTTTTATAATTTTTATTTTTAGAAATTTTATTTTCAAGGAAAATTGATACTTTCAACTTTTTCTCAAAATATTTTTTTAACTTTTTATTTTCAAAAAAATTGATACTTTCAACTTTCCCTCAAAATGTTTTTGAAAATTTTTATTTTAGAAACTTTATTTTTAAGGAAAATTGATGCTTTCAATTTTTCCCTAAAAATATTTTTTTAGAATTTTATTTTTAAAGAAAATTAATACTTTCAACTTTTCCTAAAAAATATATATACTTTGAAATTTTTATTTTAAGAAAATCATTTAAATAAATAAAATAAACATTAAAATTAAAATTAATGAATACCAAAAATTCTAATTTAAAAATAATAATAATAATTAAAATAATAAATAATAAATAATAAATTAAAAAAAAAAAACCTTAAGGTAGCTCGGCTCAATGGCTTGGAATCTACTTGACTTCAGAAAGAAAAATGGCTCGAAAACAAAGCTCGGGAGTGTACGACCTGGTTCAGTTCGACTGTAGGGATCCGCTGGCACTCGGGTCAGACGCGGGTCAAAAGCGGGTTATGCTATGGGTAGGGTCGAACATTGGCAAAACTCGCGGATCTTAGGTCTTTTTAAATGCAAAACGACGTTGTTTTCAATTGGTGTAAAAGGCAAAAGCTTTCGATTTTCTTCATATGCTTTCCTTCCCTCTCTCTCTCTTCCCTTTTTTTCTCTTCCCTCTCTCTAGCAAAATCCAGTTTTCGATTGAAAATTTAACCAAAAACTGGAAAAGTAGCTGAAAACTGGAAAAATTGGCTAGAATATGGGTTTTTCATTAGAAAAGTCGTCAGAAAACTTAAATTTTATCGAAAAAATTCGTCGGATTTTGGAAAATTTCCAGAAAAAAAACTCCAAAAAATTTGAAAAATATTTTTTAAAAATTCTAAACAGCCTCTAAACACATTTTGCCTTTGTTTCACATCTCTTTCCTATTTTTTCCCCATTTTTGGGTTCTGTTTCAGCATATATTTATAAGGATTGATCAGAAGAATTTTTGATCAATCTCAATTCCATCTGGGATTAGGATTCAAAGTTTGAATCCAATCCCAACTCTGCTAGCCCCCTAATTGACGTCCAAATTCACTTCCACCATTTTTTTTATTATTTTTAATTAATTTAATCATTATCTCCTAATTAATCAAGAAAAGATAAAATCAATCAAAAAAATAATAATATAAATAATAATATAATAGTAAATAATAAAAATAAATAATAAACAAAAAATAATAAAACAATAATAATAAAAATAAAATAGAAACAAAATTAAATTAAATTAAAAATAAATAAATAAATGGGCCCATCTTGCCCATTTGGACCAAGCCCAATTGATCCAAGCCTGGACCAAATTGGGTGTCTACACTACCCTCAGCCAATCTATCCCATATATCATTCTCCTGCAAGTCATGTTTCCACTGCACTTTACCAGTCAACTCCACGACTTTCTTATCCATCCTTTCTTAAGCCCTCAATTCGTCCCACTACCTTATCGAGTGGTGCACAAAAATCACAGAATAGGAAAAAGATTACATTTGTCCCTATCTCCATGAGCTATGTCGAACTATACTAAAACTTTATAAGAACCACTTGATTGCTCCAATTCTTACAAAACAACTCAAACCTCCCTATCCCAAATGGTATGACTCTATTGCTCACTATGACTACCATTTTGGGGTGGCAGGCCATTCCACAAAAAATTGTATCCCTTTGAAACATATGGTGCAAAGTTTGATTAAAGAAGGGTTGATAAATTTCAATACTAGTGGAAATACGGTATCCAATGTCAGTGATGACTCGTCGCCCAATCATCTAGGGGCATAATCTTGGGAGGTTGATTGGAACTGCTTATCATCTTAGACTTCTTGATAATGTAGACCTTTTTATGTACTTAGATTTCATCTTATTTTTTATCATTTTAATAAAAGTGACATGTTTGATGTATTTTCATGATATTTCTCTTTTGTGTGAATACCCAATATTTATTTTTACCTTCTTATACCTTTTCTCATATCCATTCTTTAAATCCAAATAATGAATCTTCAGACAGTCATGATAATACTTTAAGATTCAATTTTGAAAACTTCATTCATGATGATCCATTTGGTAAATTGAGAATATTAATTCATTGGACTACTGAATAAAAAAGGATAAATCTAATGAAGAGTTTCAAAAGTGATGTAACACATGATCTTTGTATCTGTTCATTCACAAAACTAGTCTTATTCAATAAATATTCTTCATTGAGAGTATTCATATTCGAAATGATAAATGGCCAACTTTCTTTTATCCTTTCAAAATAAAAATAAAATTATCTTTTGTTACCCCATTTGAGTTTGTTGAAAAATTCTTTTGAAAAACCTTAACCAATGATCACCCCCACACTGAGGGCAAAGTCGAAAAGTCTGCTTACCTTTAGTAATTTCAGGGGCAAAGTCCTTTTTGTTGAAAAAAAAAAGAAAAAGAAAATTGATGGGGTAAAATACAAATATGCTCCACCAAAAAGAAAAAAACAACACAAACAAAAATTAAAAAAATGAAAAGAAATTATTAAGGCAAAATGCCAATGTGCTCCACAAAAAAAAAAAAAAAAGAGAAATTGATGGGGCAAAATGCTAATCCACTCCACATGAAGAAATTATCATTGGTTTGATTACCTTTCAAATACAATTTGGGCCTATTTTATCCTTTTCTTTGATACTTTTTACCCTAGCCTATGCTATGTCCCTTTAAAGTCCATTTTGATCAAACGTGAATACTTGATTTGGAGAATCATGAAATGAATTAGGGTAGGTTTGCCATTGGATTGTGTGAAGCTTTGATCAAAATGTCATTAATGAATAAAAAGAAAATGAGAAATGAAAAAATGAGAAAAAAATGTGTAAAAAAAAGGAAAAAATAAAAAGCAAAAAAAAAAAAAAGGCAAAAAAAAAAAGAGGCAAAGGAGGAAAAAGAAAGACTTAAATTGAAAATCCAAAAGGACAGTTTAAGTAAAGATAAAAACTTGAAAAAATAACTTCATGTGAAGGTCCTTGGAATGAGGATGATGATTCACTCAAAAGATTGAAGGTATTAATGGAATGTGTTTTTAACGGATGATCCTGAATTTGAGTTCAAAATTGTCTGAACAATTATTATTTTAGATGTTAATATCCTATTCGAATAAATCATAGCATTTTGCCTTTGTTCACCCTTGAGTTGTTTTTAACCCTACCTTTTGTTCTTTCAAATATAAAAACTCATTTTTCTTATCCTATATTTAATGAACATCCCTTGAATGAAGCAAAGAAATCTATCATGTTTGTCATTGATTTGAATTATAGCAAATAAATAAATGACACTTTTCATAAAAAGTTTTCATTTTTTGAAAGAAGTCTAAGATGAGATAAATGAAAAAAGCATGAGAAAATAAGGTAGCTCAATGATGAATTTAGTGATAGATTAGTTGACATGACTTGTGAATTATGATCAGATGAAAAGAAAGACATGAAACAACTGATAAAATTTACTTTGAGACTAGTGGCATCTTGAAAACTTTGTTACGATAATTGAATCTCATATCATGATTTAGTAACATCTGCATTACACACACTGTGTTTACATTTGCATCCTAGATAGGATGTGCATCGTTGTAATATCACTTATCACTCATTTAGTCTCAGCTTAGGCTAGATCATTTTCCTAACTCACGGTTTCATCTCGGTTAGCCATCTTTGACCTTGACTCAATCCTGGTCGCTTTATCTTATCGACTCATAGTTTTGTCTCGGTCATTCGATTTTGATTTCATCCAAATCATTTTCTTGACTTGTAGTTCTGTCTCGGTTAGTCATCTTCAATTTCGACTTTGTCCTGGTCGCTTTATCTTTAGACTCGTAGCTTTATCCCCATCATTCGTTCTCAGCTCAGGTTAGATCATTTTTTTTACTTGTAATTTCGTTTTGGTTAGCCATCTTCGACCTCAACTCGATCTTGGTCATTTTATCTTTAAACTCGTAATTTCATCCTAGTCATTTAATCTCGACTCAAGCCAGATCATTTTCTTGACTTACGGATCCATCCCAATTAGCCATTTTTAACCTCGACTCAGTCTTGGCCATTTTATCTTTAAACTCGCAGTTTCATCCTGGTCATTCGATCTTGGATTAGGCTATATCATTTTCTTAACTTGTGATTTCATCCTAGTCAGCCATCTTAAACCTTGACTTGATCTTAGTTGTTTTATCTTTTCAACTTGTGGTTTTATCCTAGTTATTCAATCTTAGTTTCATCTAAATCATTTCATGATTCGTGGTTTTGTCCTGGTCAATCATCTTTAATCTCGACTTGATCCTAGTCGCTTTAGCGCTAGACTCACAATTTTATCCCACTCATTCGATCTCAGCTCAATCCAAATCATTTCCTGACTTATGGTTTAGTCTCAGTCATTTCTGCTTATTGAGTTAACTCTTAGAATAGAGTGGGTGTCTAGGTCTCTGCATCATCTCTGTATAATAAGAATATGTAAAGAGAGGTAACTGTAGACACTCATCTATGTTTGGAGTTAGCTGGGGTCGATTTGTTTTAGTTTGTGTATTTATATTATATGATATTATATTATAGTATAGTATATTAATATAGTATAATATATTAATATATTATATGATATAGTATATTGTATTATTATTACCATTATTATTTTATTATATTATTATCATTATTATTATACTTTACTACTACTACTACTACTACTATTATTTTTTTATTATTTTTATTTTTCCTTTTCCTTTTTCTTTGATCGGTAATCCAAGAGATTAAAATTTAGAAATTCAGTGCAGTCAAAAGGCTTTAATTCATAATCAAAGGGATTTTTCAATCAATCTAAAAAATTAGCAATGAACATAAACATATATTGAGGTTTAGGTAGAATCAAATCCCAAGATTCAAGCCTAGATTGATTCTGTCCATTTCTTAACTTTGTTATAAGATGCCTAGAAATTGGATTAACACTACAAAAAAACCCAAGGAATGGGCTGGGAAGACATGGTGGAAATTTTGGAAAATTTTGATTGTTACAGCTCTAGAAAATAGGTTTTGGATAGAATAAAAGTTCTAGGATTTTGATTTTTGATTTTGGGTTTGTTTGGAAGTTTCTGAGTTTAAATCTAGGTTTCTAGGGTGTGGTTTAAGTTGTTAGAGGATTTTTGAAGAGATTTGGACAACTCTAGGCAAATCTGGGAAATTTCTGGGATTTTTTGAAAAAATCTAGGTTTTTGGAAGAACATGAATTTTTTTAATGAGTTTTTCGATAACTGATTGAATTTTTCGACTAGATTTCAGCCAATTTTCCAAAAATTGATGGGTTTTCTAGTTTTTAGTTGAATTTTTTGATGACTTTCCTAGAAATTAATGGATTTGCCAGTTTTTAATTGAAGTTTTCGACATATTTTTAAGGAATTTTTAGAGAGAAGTCAAAGCTTCTCAGTCTAGAGAGAGGAAGAGCAAGGTGCTTCTGAGGCAAAATGCTGAAAAGTGACTTATATAGCGTCCCAAAATGGTAGCATTTTGCCACACCTAAATCCGTGCTCTGACTCGTTGACCTGTGCACCGACCTATGCGTTAACCCAACTGATAACAAGGTTTTATTTTTTCATTTTATTTTTATTTTTTCATTTTATTTTATTTTAGCTCATTTTATTTTTAGGTTTTTATTTTTTATATTTTTTTTGGTTTTATTTTTTAGAAATATTATTATTTTGTAAAAATTATTTTTGTTTAAAAAAAAGAAAAAATAATTATATAAAGAAAAGACCTTTTCAAATAAGTCAAAAAAAAAATCTTTTCAAATAAGTTTTTAGAAAAAAAAAAAGAAAATGTTTTTCAAAAAAAAAATCTTTGCAAAATAAATTCATGAATTCTACCAAACTATTAGAGAATTTTTATGGATTTAATTTTTGAAATGGAATCCTTGAAACTATTGGAAAATTCCATGAATTAGTTTTAAAAAAAAAATAAAAGATAATTTTATTCTTTAAACTATTGGAGGGTTGTTTTAAAGTAAGTCCTACCAAACTCTTGAAATAGTCTACTAATTTTTTTGAAACAACATAAATTAACAAATCTGATGATGGAGCCTCTTTAGAGTAGGACCCTAGTCTCCATGAATATTCCTGTAATGAGAGAATTATCTTAAATTGCTACCAAACTATTAGGACAATTTTAAGATATATTTTCAATATTAAATTATCTGGTAAATCACATATATGATCAAGGCTTGGATAATCTAAAATCTAACTGGTACCATCCTTTGGATAGGCGCTATAAGGGTACTATAATCTTCCCCAAGTGTACCTGTACTCTCAAACTTAAATTATGCATCTTCAACTTATGGAATTCTCCTTAAGATTGGAAGTTGATTTGTAAGTGCTTCAATTTACTATACTCTTTTCATAGCATTGAAAATTGGCAACTGACCCACTAGTTAATTATCATTTTTTAGAGTAATTCATGTTGCACTATTAGAATAAAAATGTATATATAATTTCATATTTCTAACCTCCAATTAAAATGATTATTTTAATTAGAACAAAAAATCTTTCTATTATAGGGTAAGTGCTTGAGTTTGGGTGATCAAATTGATTTGTTTCGATGAACCATTAAGTTGAAAATGCCTAGCCACTTTAAAAGCTCTAAGGAGCTTTCTAACTACTTGTTAAAGTCTATATTTATATTGACATTAGGCAGTAATGATTACATTCAAAACTATTTGGAACCACCATTATTGAGCAAAAGCCAAGATTATGGTCCTCAAACATTTGTTCAGCTTCTCATAGATGCTCTCTCCAAGCATTTTGAGGTTTTCCACAAATCCTTTTTCAATTATATCATCTTTTAAAAAAACTTATCAATGGGAGTATATCACCTACAATAATTATTATAGTATAATTAACTAATCATAATTTAGTATTATGTAGGATGTATCAAAAAATTATGTAAAGCCCATACTTTTAAATGGTGAATTCCAAAATAATTGTTGATTGTAATTGATTAATTGTAGTATTATACTAAAAAGAATTTTAGGTGAAATACTTCCCAAATTAAGGAGATCGCAACTTGAGAATACGAGATGGAGTTACAGATATTGAGATTTAAATTTCAAACTTACTAAATATCATCTTTAATGGTGACTGCATGAACTAATTAAGCTAAGATCTAGATTACTTTTTTATTTTTTATGCATGTTTCATCAATAACTCTTTTTTTTTCCCCATATTATTGCAATTGCAGAGACTATATAGATTAGGAGCTAGGAAGATAATAATGCTCGAAATCACCCCCATTGGATGCATCCCACGTTACACAAGGAAAAATGAACTCAAAAGGAAAATGTCATGAAGAAACAAACCAAATTGTCTCATATGTTAATAACAAGCTTCAAGGAATGCTGAAGAATTTAACATTTACTCTTTAGGGCTTGATATTTATCATTGCTTGTATAAATTCATTAGTTAACAATTCTACTACTAATCCTTCAAAATATAGCAAGTTTTTAGTACTAGCAATTATCTTATACATTGGTAAGAGTGAAATTTTTAACCTCCACATATCTATACTTAATATAAAAGTAGTCCCCTGCTGATCAATTCTTAATTTCTCTACCACATCGGTAATTTCACTATTTATTTGACGTATTGTTGATATTATTGTAATTATTAAGGGTATTAAGGATATTTTATAACAAAATATTGGACAAGAGAAAAAATGAAGGATGAAAAGAACTATGACCACTGGTAGTGTTACCAAAACCGAGCTCTACCATCTTTGGAAGTATGGGTGATGAAACAGAAACTAAAATAAAAAAATTAAAATTTTCTAAATTTCAATAAAAATTCTCTAACATTCCCAAACTCAATATTAAATAACCTAAAATAAAAAAAAAAACATAAATCAAACTTAAATATAATAGAAAAATAAACCAAAATTTAAAATTTTTGAAACTCAACATCAACTAACCCAAAATAAAAAATATATATCAAACTCAAATATAATAGAAAAATAAGCCAAAAAAAAAAAAAACCATTCTCCCACCAAGACCCAAATCCTTTATAACATTCCCCTAGACACACACAAATCATAAAATCACAGACATAAAAAAAAAAATCACATCCCCTAAGAAAGGGATAAGCAGCGATAGAAAAATACAAAAAAAAAAAATTTCAGTTTGAGTTTGTTTTGGGGCTTAATCTTAAGAGAATGATGAATGTCAGGACTAGATAAAAGAACATCATTGGACTTGGTGGCCAGTGAAGCGAAGAAAAGAAGCATTTAAAGGGTTGAAAACTACGACCTTTAGGTTCAAAGCTAGGATTCTAAGATGAGTTTTAGCAAAAACTAAGACTAAAAACGAACAGAGGAAAGAAAAAAAGGTTGGGGGACAAGTTTTTCAACTAAAAACATTCTTTTGACTAGAGAAAAATGAAAAAAAAAAAAAAAAAGCACCACTAGAAACAAATGAAAGAAAGAAGACAATAAAAAAAAATCTAGGATATTGATTTTAAATAGTGTAGTTTATTTTATAGAAGAAAAGAAAAAAAATAGATTATTTTGGCAATTAAAAATAATTTGGCCCAAAGTTCAAAAATAGACTCGAAACAAGGGATTTCAAACCCAACACAACCCACTCTAAAGTATAAAGGTTTTTATTTATTTTTTAATTATTAAATAAAAATCAAAACCTTAAGAAAATATACTAATAATAAACAAAGAAATGTAAAGATACAATACAAAATAAAAATGTCTAAAAATCAAATTGAAAATTTTTATAAAATTTTATAATTGTTTTTTTTTTTACTTTTTACTTAAAGATATTAAAAAAATAAAAAATGAAAAAAAAAGCCTAATTGGGTGTAACAATTTTCAAATTCTATTAGAATTTATTTTCTTAATTTAAAGTTTTAACTTAATTTCTATAGATATTTTCTAAAAATATTATGATTTCAAATAATTTAACAGATTGAAACAATATAAATATGTGTCAATTATGATTTTTTTTTGTGTGGATATTAGTATTCAAATCTTTGAATAAAAGATATATGTATATTTTAGTTTATATATTTTTTAAAAAATAAAATAGTATCACCCTAATACTTTTCATAAAAAAATTACAAAAAAAGGAATGAAAAAAGGAAAATAGAACAAAACAATATTTGAGTTTTTTTCATTTTCTCTCTTATAATCTTTCCTATAATTACCATTCATGAAAAAAATTATAAAACTAAAAAAATGAAAATATCGATAATTAATAATTACCAATAAATTAATCATAACCAATAATAAAAAATAATAATTATAATAATAAAAAAATAATTAAATTTACCATCGAGTGGGGATAAATCCCAATTAATTGTCAAGAAAAGAAAAGTTGAAATCATAAAAATTTTTATGTAATATTTATAAAAAAAAAGATTAAAATCTTAAAAATATATATAGTAATAATAAATAAAAATATAAAAATAAATAAAAATGATAATATAAATTGTTTCATTAAAAATTATAATTTTTATACTATTTATATTTTTCTTTGTTTTTACCAAAAATTATTATATAAAATAAATTAGAAAGATGATGCAATTAATAAAAGAATTTTGAAAAAATATAATGCTCTTAATAAAATACTAAAAGTCAATAACAAAAACAATAATCATAACATATTAAATATTAGATTTAATTTTTTTTCAACGATCCTGAATTTTGTAGTATTTTTAGCATTAGGGAGCTCATACAAATTTGAAGTTACGTTTAAGTGTTAGAAAATTAATAAATTTAGAATTACCTACTTTAATAATAATAATCTGAATTTCCAAAAATAAGTGATCATACTTGTTTTAGGAATTTCCAGTAATCTCCTTGTTGAACAATTTATTGATCATTTTCAGAAACATTCATTACAACTGTCCATAAATATTTCATTTTCAACTAAAGTAGTAAATGATCGTTTTTTATACTTTCACTGCCATAAAGAAAATTTTCCAAAGTCCTAAGTCCATGGAAACTTCACTTGAACCCAAAATTTTTAAAAAAATCCAAGTTAGCTAGTATTATAAACTAATTTCCGAGTTTAGTATTATCTCAATATGGTTGCCGGCTTCTGATTAAGCTGTCAATTTCTTTTCCTTGTGCGGCTTACCAAAAATTAAAAGCGCCAGCATATTTATGTTGATAGTAATTAATTTTAGCTTAATTATTATTAAAATTAATAATTATTAATTTAGTAAAGAATTCAGACTATTTCGAAATTCTTGGATCAGAAGGATTTTTTTTGTTTTGTTTTTATTGAATTGGGTTTCTTGAAATTATTTTGGAACAGCCTCATCTATATATTTTTCCCTTAATTAGTATGCATGCAAATTATTAGTTGGCTTAATCATAAGATACTGGACCCATATTTGAATTTATCTATTAATTATGTCATGTCAACAAATACAAAAATTTGAAACTAAATTGATGAAGCAAATTGAATGAACTTTTTCTAAATTGGATGAACCTTTGACAATTGATATTTGTCACTTTAATTAGTTGTAGTTAGAATTGGGCTGTGATTTTCTGCTTTTGCATGCTGAGTTCTCCCCACTCAAACCAAGCCCAATATACATCAAATGGGGTTGAATAGACCTGAATTGGGCTTCAGTTCCTGGTTAAAAGAGTTTAAGTTTACTATTCGGCTTTGTTTTTTTCCTTTGAATTTATTATCCGCCCCTTCATCTGCAAGAAAAATGTTAAGAGGCTTGTAATTGATTATCAATCTTAATTTTTCACGAACTTGGCTTAACGTCGAACTGGGGGCTTGACTTTTATGAAGATATGTCTTTCACTATAGTAACTTACTATTAGTATGATCTTGAGGTGGTATGACTTTTCTTTGGTTGAGAGAAAGGGATCAATGATCTGTTTAACAGATTAACAAGATTTTCTGATGCAGAGGATCCATAATAATATGGCAACTCCAAAGAAGCAAAAGAAGAAAAAGTCTTCCCAGCAAAAGCTCAAAGAAAGATATGAAAATGGAAACCCTGAAGTTGATCTCCTTGGTGAACCCTCAGGAAAGTTTGACTACTATATCATATATCCTAAGAAAGGCAACCCACACCCTCAAATCTACTCAAATCAACCCACACAAAAACCAGATTCCACCCAAAATTCCACCCAACCTTTACCCACACCTTTACCACAAATCTCCATGATGCAACCAACTTACCCCAGCTCAAATTTCCCTCCTTTTGAAGAATTTCATAAAGACCAATACAAACACATTCCAAAAATCCCCACTCCCACTGACAGAGATGAATATGGAAACCAAAAAAGTGTTTCTCGTGCTGAAGCAGTTTTAAACTGGCAGGCTGAAAATTCTCTCCAGCAGAATTTATACCTGCATAGAATTGAACATAAGTTTGACCAAGTCAGTCAACACTTTGATCAGAGCCTTGTCAATCTCCAAAATATTATTCTTGAAATTCAGCCAAGGATAATCACACTTGATCAAGAACTCAGATACATGGCTTATACACAGCGGCAGGTAGTACGACCAAGGCTCTGGCAACTGACACGGCTTCAGTTTCGGGCTTTTCGGGTGGTAGAGTCAACTGAAGCCGCGTCAGTTGCCAGAGCCTTGACCGTACTACCTGTCGCTGTGTATAAAAATGGTATCAGAGCTTGCAGCTTGCCAAGATAGCGAGAAAAAAGTCATGTTTCTAAAGTTTTGATTATTGAAATTGGAAAAGGAAAAGCCAAAAGAGAGTCTTATTTTCATGGATCTATCCACTCTTAGCAATTCTAGTTCTCAACCTTCTTCCCCCAGATCTTCTTTTAGTTTGTCCTCTCCTCCATCTCCTGTACTTAAAAAGTCCTCATCTTCTAAGCTTAAGTTTTTATATGAAGTAGATTACATTCCAGAAGAAAAGAAAACCCAACAAACAGTTCTACCTCTTGTAAATCCTTATACAGCTTTCTCAAACTCCTCCCCTTCTCTTACTAGATCTTTAAAAACTCTTTTAAAACCCAAATATCCAGCTCCAAAAGAGTATGTTCAAGCCACAAACTTTGATCAATGTATTCTTCCAACAGGACCTCAAAAGCACTTTGTTACTCTTCAGATCCCAGAAGAATTTCCTCACCAGTGGTTAGAACAAGGATACACTCACATTCACTTTGGTGCTATCAGAATCGCCTTAACCTTCCATGGCAGAAATGAAATTCTTGTCTGTACCATAATGGTCTTATTGGACACCAGATTTAAAGATTACAAGCATGCAGTCTTTGGAATCGTTGAGACGACACTCAATGCAGAAACTGTCTTCTTCACAGTCTTCCCAAATTATAATATGTCTCTTCATTATCCAACCTTGTTAGATACTTTAAAAGTTCAAGTTCAGATTGTAGGCACAGAAATGAAAGGCCTCCAGGCAACCTTTCACTATCAGATGGCATATAGAGTTCAAGATCATGCCATTAACTTGCCTCTTTCACACTCCAGTGATGCAGTCTTTGTTAAAATGGAAACAGCAGATAGAACTCCTAAACATGTTCATATTCCAAAGCAGATTTCCAATGAAAAACTTGCCACCCTTCTCCCAAAGACATGGACGACAAGTTATCAAAAGATTTGGAAACAAGATGAACCAATTGAACACTTTGATCCAACCTACAAGACAAATCAGGATGGTACTGTCACAATTGAATTTGACTTCGCCTCTGGATATACAGAATAAAACTTTGGCACGCAAACAATATTTTGAAAACAATAATAAAAAATTGAGTTAAAAAACTAAGATAAAATTTATTAGTTTGTGTGTGATTACTTTCTTTTATTTTTTACTCTTTTACTATAACACATTAATACTTAGATTAAAAATATTGTCGGCCCCTCCTATACAAATTTTGTCTTCGCCTAGTAATCTTCCACATAACCTTGAATTGTAATGGTCTAGCAACGACCACGAATGTCGTTCTCCCATGTTTTGATGTTAGATCAAACCTTAATTTTACAAACTTCCAAATCAAAGTTGAAGACCAACTCAATGATATTTACCCAAGATAACCATTATTCTTTTTTATGCTATTGAGTAGCGATCAACATGGCATATTCATACAAAAGAAAAATCAACTACTGAAAAGATCCAAGATGTAATGATTAATGATAGCAGGCAATTTATGGCAAGTTGTGACAAGATAGAGGAAGGACGAAGTAATTTCATGTACAACTCAATTAAAGGTGTCTTATAAAAGTTTGCAAGAATCAGTAGCATATTTCTGAATATATATGAAACAATTCATTTTATTGGTTTCTAATTACTCAAATTCAAATGTCATCTACATTTTACTTGGTAGAGTTAGAGGAAGATACTTAGTATGACGGCCTTTAGCAATAATTTTCCCAGTATCTTTCTTCCTCAATTCAACACTGAAAATAGCACCATCCTTCTGAACATGCAATGCCCTTGCTTCTATCTCAATTTCCTCCTACATAGGCAATAACATTTGCAAATTCATAAATGACATACATTATTTCACAAAAAGGTTGCTAGAAAGAACCCTAAATTAGAAACATTACCCTTTCTTGCTTCCACTACTAATGCTAGAGCCCTCAGGATGTGCAGCATCATACTCAAATATACACCCAGTAGCAAAATTCATCATCAAAAGCCCATGCTCTTTGCAAACATTTGTCAACATCAAGGTTCCAGCCACATTGGTGCGAATTATTTCTGTTTTGTAAGATTCACACCAATCAACATTGAGTCTATTAGTCCCACCAACATAGCTAAACTTTCTAGGAGGATAAATTAACAATCGCCATGGAAAATCGAATTGTCATACTCTAAAAAACAAAACTAAAAAATAAAAAATCAAAGCAAACTCGAACAGGGAGTAAAGATCGCGTGGTCGTGTCCCTATTTGATTGCAATGACTTTAACGGCACTCCGCATGGCAAAGCTTTTGTTTTATTCTCTTTGATAGGTAAACTCAATTATCCCATACTTGCAAGTCTCAAACTTAACTCAAAGGACTTCTAAATATACCTGCTCACGAACATCACTAATTGGGGAACCAAAAATCTTCATAAAAATTGGAACAGCCTTATGATCAATAACTACCTTGTGTTCTCCGAGGTTCAAGAAGCAATATTTGTAAGTGCCCAAGCAGCCTCAAGCTACAGATTTTCCAAATATATTACCAAAATTCGCATATAAATTAAACACCTAAAAAAAATAGTTTTTAGCAATTAAGAACTGATACCTGAAGCTGTGGATTTTATCACTTCCTCAATTGGAGCACTCCTCTCTGTTTAAAAAAAACAAATTTTTTTTTTAAATTCAGATAAAATTAAAGAAATACAAACGGAGATGCATAGAAATGCCAATTGAAAGCAGTTTTTTCAAACTGGGTAGTTGCCTCTAGCTAAGTTGCACCGTTATTGGACCAAACGCTGGCAACCACTTAAATAGAGAGCTTTTTAAACATAACACTACCCTTTTTTTTCTTAATTTTTTTTTTTTTTTTTTCATGCATCTTGTTTCTTACTTCTCCCAAACATTTAACAAATTTTCATTGACTTGCCACATGACCTTTGATATACGGCATGAATGCCAAATTTTATTCCATGTAAACGTTTAAATTAATTTAAATAATTTTTAAATGGACAGCTTGTTAATATTGGTCAGATCTCATTTAATATTAGTCATAAAATTTTAAAAGAAGAAAAAAGAAAAACAGATGTCTCCTCTTGAACTATGCAAAGAAATTAAAAGAAAGCTTTTTCAGAACTAAACCCACAAAACGAAAAGAAGAGGAAAAACTATAAAAACTAAAAAAAAAGAAGAAGTGGCAATTCCAAAATCCTTTGGGATTCTTTATATATATTATATAAGGACAGATTGTCATTATTTGTTAATTTGTTATTTGTTAATTTTATTTATTATTTTTAATTTAATTTTATGCATTATAATTTAAGAAAAATAATTATATTATTATTTGTTTATTTATTGTATCTATAATCCTTATTCACAAATCTTTAAAAGTAATAGATTTGTCAAAAATATAAATTACATTTATGTCCCAAATCTGCAGTCCATTAGTAATGCAGAAATATTAGGCACCTTTCTTCTAAACCATGATGGAAACCACAAAATCACATATAAGTGTAGGTACCCTATTTGGTTCGGATCCGAGCCACTTGAATCTGGTTCAATAAAGTTCAGACTGTAGGCCCGATTATCCATTATTTTATGTTTTATTTATTTATTTATTTATTTATCGATTTTATCTTTTGTTGATTATTCATTTATTTGGTTTTTGTTATCCTTCATTTTGTGTTTTTTCATTTGATTTATCTTTAGTCTTTTTTGTATTATCAAATTAAGTGATAACAGTGATAATAATTTATTAAAAAAAGAGGTTAAAAAAATAAAATTTTTGCCGTGAATGGGTGTTAGCAGAATTGTAGTTGGATTTAATTTGTAATAGATAAATGTTATGATTTGTGATAATACAAAATCTTTGTCATAACATATAGATCCGTATACCTACCGCTAAACATGGTTGAAAGGAGTCGCCACCAATCTTTTTTTTTTTTTTGTTTAGGTATGATTGGTCACCTAAAACATATTTTGATTTGCAAAAATAAATGTTAGGTTTGGAAGTCGATTACACATGGGAAAGGTTGTAGCACCCCCATAACGCCTATCCAAAATATAGTATCAGTTTGATTTCAAATTATCCAAGCCTTAATCTTTTTTATGATTTACTAAATAATTTAATATTAAAATTTAGTCTTAAAATTGTCCTAATAGTTTGGTAGCAATTTAAGATAATTTTTTCACCTTAAAAGTATTTATAGGGACTAGTGTCCCATTCTAAAGAAGCTCCGTTGTAGGATTTGTTAATTTATTTTATTATAGAAAGATTAGTAAAGTCTTCCAATAATTTGGTAGGACTTACTTTGAAACAATACTCCAATAGTTTGGTGGATAAAAAAACTTATTTATAAAATTTCTCAATAGTTTGATAGATTTTATTAAAAATTAAATCTATGAAAATTCTCCAATAGTTTGGTAGAATTCATGAATTTATTTTATTTAAAAAAGATTTTTTTTGAAAGAAATTTTTTTATAAATATTTTTTTGAAAATTTAAAAATATATTTTTTTATTATTTAGAAAACTTATTTGAAAAGATTTTTTTATGGTTTTTCTTATTTCTTTCTCTTCTTTTTTATTCTTTGCTTCTTTTGTTTTCCAAAAAAAGATTTTTTTTTCAAAAACTAGCAAAGTAAAGAAAATGAAAATAAAATAAAAACTTAAGAAAATAAAAATAAAAGAAAATCAAATCAAAAAATAAAATAAAAATGGAAAAAAAAATCTACGATCGGGTAAGGTCAGCGCGTAGGTCAACGAGTCAACGCGCAGATCCTAGGTTGCTTAAATGCTATCGTTTTGGCCTTATAGAAAAGGCAATTCCCAGCCTTTCTCCTAAAAAAGCCAGCCCTCTTTTTCTAGACGTAGAAGCTCTGACTTCTCTTTAGGAAATCACTAAGAACACCATTGGAGATTCAACCAAAAACTAAAAATTCCACTGATTTTTGGGAAAGTCATCGAAAATTCAATCAAAAACTAAAAAACCTATCGGTTTCTAGAAATATGACCTAAAACTGATCAAAAAATTCAATCGATTGCCAAAAAAATGATCGAAAAATTCATATGTTCATCGTGTTCATCCTAAAAGCCTAAAAAAGCTAGAAAATTTCCAAAAATTCTAAAATTTTTCTAGATTATCCAAATTTTGCCTAGATTCCTTTAAAAACTCTTCAGAATCTTTACCTAAGCTTTAGAAACCCAAATCTAACCTAAAAATTTTCAAATGAACCCAAAACAAATATCAAAATCCTAAAAAATTGTATTCTACCAAAAACTTTTCAGATCACCAATTTTCTTAAATCAATAGTTTTCTCCCCCCAAAAATCCACCCTCTTTGTTTTGTGATTTCTTGTCCAATTTATAAGCCTCTTAGGAACGGATTTTAAGAAACAAACAAGATTAATCCCAGGCTTGAATCTTGGGATTGGATTTTGCCTGGACCCCAAATTGAGTCTAGGTTCTTGGCTAATTTCTTGGATTAAATCTGTAACCCTAATAAAACCATTGACTGTGTTGAATTCCTCCGATCAGATTTCAGTTTTCAAAATTCACTCCAAACTCGAAACAAGAAAAGAAAGAAAATAAAATAATAATAATAATAAACTATGTACAACATAATAATAATAATAATAGTAATATAATATATTGCCATATACTATGTTAATATACTATAATAATATAATCTTATAAAATAATAAAAATAACCCTATTGACCTTAGACATATATGGGTATCTACAGCTGCCCTTTTTTACACATCTTTGCAAGATAAAGATGATGCAAAGACCTAAACACTCACTTTTTTATTTTTGAATATAGTGATGGTCAACATAACTTGTGAGTTATGGCCAAATGATGGAAATAACGAGATCAAGGGACATAATTTGTTCTACTAAGTGCTTGTGAGCTTATGAGTTGTGATCAAGTGATGAAAAAGAATGTGGATCAGTTGATGAGATAACTAGTGTTGAGAAGCTAAAAAAGGGAAAAATGTGAGATGGTTAGGACTTGAGAACCATGTTATCAAATTTAATTAGAATTTCATGACATTATTGACATCTACATTACATGCAATATGTTTGCACATAATTTGGTTTGGCTATGCACTTGCATCATGATTCAGAATATGGCATTTGTAGTATTGTGAGCATCTAGATTGTTGCATTTGCATCGTTAAGAAAGCATTTGCATCATTGATCATGACATTCATTACATACAAAATTTTGATTTTGATAAAAGTTTAAAAGTCATCTAAAAAAGAATTTTGAATATTTTGATAAAGCCTTTTAAAACAAGATTGTGAATCTTCAAATGAGAATCTTTGAACTTTTGAATTCTCAAATGAGAATCTTTGAATTTCAAATGAGAATCTTTAAGATGTGAAATTCTAAGATTTATTGAATTTGAACTTTTGAACTCAAATGAGAAGCATTGAACTTTTGGATGTGAATCTCCAAAATTCGAATGAGAATCTTTAAATGTTAGATGTGAGCCTTGTAATTTGTATGGGAATCCTTGAATTAAAACTTTGGATGAGAATCTCACAAATGCGAATCTTCAAATCTTGCAAATCTGAATTCTTACATATATGAAATTTTACGAATCAAATTCTTATGAAATTGGAATTTTGAGAATCAAATTCAATGAATTCTTGTGAAGCTAAAAGGTTCATGCGAATCTGAACCTTTGAATTTTGAACTCAAATTGTGAATCTTTTAGTTTCCATTACAAATTTCATCAGACTTAATCTATGACTCCTCTAGGCATGATTTTCGATGAGCATTTATTTTTTAAAGTTGTTGAGTCTCTGCTCAGAAGAGCTTTTATTTTTCAAAAGTCATTAAGCCTTTGATTAGAGGAGCTTTATTTATTGAAGTTGTTAAGCCTTTAATTAGTGGAGCCTTTATTTTTCAAAGTTGTTGAGCCTCTGTTTAGAGAAGCCTTTATTTTTTTCAAAGTTGTTGAGCCTCTATTTAGAGGAGCATTTATTTTTCCAAAGTTGTTAAGCATTTATTTAGAGGAACATTTATTTTTCCAAAGTCATTTAGCCTATGTTTAGAGGAGCTTAGTTTATTTTTTTGAAAGTTGTTAAGCCTCTGTTTAAAGAAGCTTTGTTTACTTTTTCAAAGTTATGGAGCTTTTATTTAGAGGAGTTTTTATATTATGCAAAGAGTCTGAGTAAAAAACAAAAAAACAAAAAATGTGTCAAGTTGATTGACTTGTCTATGTCTTTGCACAATTCTTGTTTCATAGAAAATGTGCAAAAAGGGGTAGCTATAGACACCCCAATCTATCTAGGGGTCTATTAGGATTAATTCTGTTAATAAAAAAATAAAAAAAATGAAAAAATAGGTGGTTGAGTTTGATTGAAGTTAGGTGTTTAAATTTGAATTGAATTTGGGGGTTGAAGTTGAAATTTAGAATGAATTGAAATTTCTATTCGGATTGGGATTCTGTGGTTTTAATCCTATAAATACAAACCCAAATCACAAATCATATGGCAACAGAAAACAGAGAGACATAAAAACACAAAAATCAGGAAAAGCATATGCAAAAGCATTCAAAATTTGTAGGAATTTTTTTGGTAAAAAATTTTTTTGGAAGATTTCTTGAAAATTTTCAATTTTTGGTTGAATTTTTTGGCAGGTTTTCCAGAATCCAATCGAAGATTCCAACGTTGATTGAATTTTTTGATGAACCAACCCAGATTCTTGTGACTTTTTCTAAAATCTAGTGAAAATTCAATCAGAGTTCATCCGATTCTAGAGAGAATGGGAAAAAAGAGGGAGAAGAAAGAGAGGGGGAAAAGAGAAATTTGAGGAAAAAAGAAGGAATTTGGCCTTTTATACTCACTCCAAAATGACGTCGTTTTTACCTTAAACTATCCTAGGATCCGCATGTTTTTATTTGGGCCAACCCGACCTGAGTGCAACTCACTTCTACCAACCCACATTCTAGCCAATTCCTACAACTAGGCCAAGCCAAGCCGTTTCCTTATTTTGATAATTTTTTTATTTTTTTAAATTTTAAATTTATTTTTTTAAGTTTTTTTTTTTTTTTGCATGAATAAATTTTGAGAAAATTTTTAAAAAAAGTATAAAACAAGAATAAAATGATTTTTTTGAGAATAAATATTAATTATCCAATAATGAAATTTATAGAAATTTCAAATGGTAAATCTCTATAAAATTCCTAGGTGAAAAATTTTATCTAAATTTGTCTCAAATAGTGGAATAATTTAGATAAAGTTTCAATAACAATAATTAATATTTTTTTTCAAACAAAAAAAGAGAATAAAATAAAGAATAAAAATATTAATATTAATAAAAATTTTGGAAAATACTAATTACTTAAGGATAAGATCTTTAGAAATTTCAAATGATAAATTTCTTAAGAAATCTCTAAGTGACAAATTTCTCTAAATTTGTCCCAAATTGTGAAATAATTTAGAAGAAATTTCAATAAAAGTAATTGTATTCTTTTTCAAATTTGGTTGAAAATATTTGATAATTATCCAATGATGAGATTTGTAGAAAATTTCAAATGGTAAATCCCTAAGAAATCTCTAGGTGAGAAATTTCTTTAAATTTGTCCCAAATGGTGGAATAATTTAAATGAAATTTTAAGAAAAATAATTGTCATGTTATTTTCTTTCTAAAAAATAAATAAATAAAGAGAATTTCTAAATAGGCCCAAATGGTAGAGAATTTAGAGATTTTTAAAGAAAAAATATTTTTAATTTGGCCCAAATGGTGGAATAATTAGATGTATTTTCAATAAAAAAAATAATTAAATCTTTTTTCCGATGATGGAGCTTCTTCAAGAAAACAAATGAGATTCTTGAATACTCTTGAGGTAAAGAAATATTTTTAAGAATTCTACTAGAATGATGGAAGAATTTTATGAATTATTTCCAATATTTAATATAAAAATTTAAAACTATTAGAATCAAGACCCTAGGATAAATTTAAAATAAAATGGTACCATCCTTTGGATGGGCATGTGGGGGTGTTATAAACTCCTCCACTTGTAACCGAATTCTTGAATCCTGTTCTGGTTATTAAACCCGAACCTATCCTTTTAAAAATCCTTAGTCAAGTTTAGGAATTCTTTAAAAGGATAGATTCATTAGGTAGCCAATACACCTAATTAAAAAATATTAGTGGTGACTCCATTTGTTACATCTAACTACAGATTTTTGGATCTATATATTATGATACCTAAAGCAAGGGCAAATTGCAAAAGATCTTTTCCTATAGCTCCTCTTCCTAATTAAATGGTATGGTGTGTCAAATCTCAACCTTATAATTACTAGTTATTGAATCCAATTAACGGATATTACCTAGACTTCATTGTACCAAATTAAAGAAAAATATATATCACATGGTCTTCATTATTGTTGATGTTATAGAAACTCATACTATGAAGAAAAAAAAGTGATTTTGATGATATGTATTCATCCAAACTTTAATTCCTTACTATGAGACTGATTCTGCAAAACCGTTATTGTTGTATTCTCGAACAAGTCTATTTGTTCATTCAAGCTAAGGTAGGTCCTTGTGGGTGCAAATTACAAACTCTAACTAAAACAATTTACATATCAAATAAACTTCATTTCTATACATAACATGGTTAATTTCAATTCGACGAGCTATTATATATATTTCAGTCAAAATTTATAATTATCAACCACCTATGATTGATCCTTTCTAGTAGTCGTCCTATTTTCATTTTTATTTGTCTAATTTCATTCCTTTCAATTGTAGCGTTTTGCAAGTATATCGAGTTCATCCATTTGTCAACTAAGGTAAGTATTTTTTGTTGAATCATCGTGTTATTCTTCGTTTATCTCCAAAATTCCTCTCTCTCTCTTTCTCCTTTTTTTTTTTTAAATTTAATTTTACATATAAAACCCCCCGACGCTTGACTCAAATGTTAAGTGCTTGTATCTTCTTATTTAATGAATCAAAATCAAATATTCATCTTTCTTGCAACAAAATAAACAGGCATTTCTACTAGAGGTGACTGTCAATGAATTAAAGTTGATTTGAATCAAATTATTTTTGAGTTTGAATTATTTTACATTTAGATCTGCTTTTATTTTTGTTTGGATCATTTTCATTTTAGGCTTTTGAAATTTGGGTAATCTCAAACTCAGACTATCTCGAATTTGCTACTCGGGTTCGATTCGAAAAAAAACTCGAATTCGGTTCGATTATTGTCGAGTCGAGCTCGAGCTCGAGTAGCTCGACTTATCGATCGAGCCGAATTCGAGTATTCTTATATCTGACTCGAGTAGCTCGCGAGCCTAATCGAGCTTTTATATTTAAATATATTTTTATTTTTTTTAATTAAAAAAATATTTCGAATCCGAGTTCGAGTTCGAGTTCGAGCATGAATAATCGAACTCTTGTCGAGTATACAAATCGAGCTTATTTTTACATATTAATCGAGCTTAATCGAGCGAGCTCGAGTAGCTCGAATTCGATCACGAATCGAGCTCGAGCTTGAAAAATAAAACTCGAGCGAGCTCGAGCCGGTATCGAGCCCCGAGTTGTGAGTCGAGCTCGAGCTCGAGCTTCTCACTACTCGGCTCGGCTCGGCTCGTTTACAGCCCTAATTTTGGATACTTTTGGATTTGGATTATTTTAGGTATCGAATAATTTTGGATTGGGAGTTTTAGAATTATTAGTATTTTGGAATTTTATAGGTTATAAAAATTTTTTTGGTAAATTTTATTAATTAATACAATAATTAGTTTCTCTTTTCACTATTTCACATAATAATTAATTGTTTAATAAATTTAAGAAAAAAAAGTGACAAACATACTAATGTTAAATTTTAAAAATTGATAAATATATATAAATATAATTATATTATATTATAATTTTATTTATTGATAGACTATATTGATTTTTTTATTTTTTTATTTTCCTTTATGTTTTTTTAGTTTATCTTTTAAGCTCAAACAAAACTTAAATATAAAAGTCCAATATATTTACTTATAGCATGAATAAAGGAGAATTTGTGTATTTCAGTATCTTTTTATTTGGCAATAATTAACGTACTTATCTCTCTTAAATTTCTATGATATTTGATATTGAGTATAATTATAATTAATGATTAAATAAAGCTTTGTTATGTTTTTGTTTTATAAATGAGCTAAAATAACTATAAACTAACACTAAAAAAAAATAAAAATCCACAATCATTAGCTACATAAATGTACATATATATATATATATATATCAATAAAAGGGTACAGCTTACAACTAAAACATATTATTATTGGTTTATTCTTAATCCATTGGATCCATAATTATTAGAATCGATTTAATCAGTGATTTGGCACATAAAATGGTTCAATCTATTATTAGATCAGATTTACAATTAATCCACTTTATGCTGTATTAAATTAACAATTTAATAAATAAATAGAACCGATCGGATGTTATCGAATTGGACAAGTTTTAAAACTTTTAATAAAATGCCCTTAAAAATTACTATTAATTTAGTTTTTATAATTAAAATTATGGATGATTGTGCTATTTAACTAAAATAATGCGTTTAAAGTAAATTAAAAAATTAAAAATTAAATAAAATGGTGTTGCCCTTCCTTACACTTTATGCTCACTAAAGAATCAACTTAAAAAACGTAGCCCTTTTCTTATTTCTATTTTTAAATGACACACTCAAATCAAATTAAATGACAAAGACATGGTTGGTTAAAATTAAAACTTTATCCATCAATTTGGAGCTTAATTTGTTTTACAGCAAATATCATTTTTTTTAAAGCATTTATTTTTTTATTTTTATATTTTATATGAGCTTTCTCTTTTTCTTTTCTTTTTTTTTGTGTTTTAAAGTTCTTTCATGTATTTATTTTTGTTTGTTTTTAAATTAATATAGTTGAATTATTTGACATTTTTGCTAATATTTTTAGAATTTGTGTTGAGAGTTGGAGTTTGAATTTTAAATTTATTTTATATTTTGAAATATATTTTTTCACACTTATATATTATAACATGTTATTTATTTTAATTTTTATGTATGAAATTATCTACAATAAAATTTTATTATATATTATGTCACGAATTAAATTTTAAATATCTTTAAAATTTGATAATTTTTATTAATAATTGAATAATCGCCCAATTAACTCAATGTTTGAACCAATAATCTAATAATCTGACACTTTGAACGGTTCATCATTTGATCCAATTCTGATAACTTAGTTGGACCACTAAATAATAAGAGTAATTATAAAAGGACGAATTTTTTACCAATTACAAGGTGGCAAATATACTTTCAAAATTTTCTTTTAATTATATCTAGTGATTAATTAAATTTTTGAGTGTTATTAAATAAATTAGTTGAAAATTTATGAAGACATTTAGAAAATCAGGATGGGACACATAATTTAGCTAATTAAATTTCAAAGACTCATAATCCAGCTAATCGAAATTCTTCAATGACTCATCATTTTATCTTTAAATAAATTAAAATAATTTAAAGATAAATTAAAATTTCAGCCAATCAAATTTCAAAGGTTTATGAACTATATAATAAAATTTCATATAAGAGTCATTCTTTATCCTCAATTAAATTAAAATAACCTAAGGATAAAATAAAAAATGTTTATTTCTCTTAAAACTTGCTTGCCTAACATTATAAATAAAGAGTTCTTTCAAATTATTTGACACCAAAGAATATCAAAATATCCCATATGAAGAACAAGGAATAATAAAATCTCTCATCCGCCTATTAACATAGCAATAAATCCCAATGCCTATAAAAAAAATAATAATAATAATAAAAACAAACAAACAAAGAGTTATATAGGCCTAAAGCCTTAAACCATACGGTCTACAGAAATATATTTATGAGCTAAAAACATATACGGATCTCACAAATAAATGTAAGATGACTAATGACCTTCGTTTGACAAACCAAGCATTATTCGAAAAGGGAATGGAAAATTGGCGACTTAAGCTTCATATGGCATATTTTAATCAGAATTCTAAAAAATAAAAAATAAAAATCATCCAACAAAGAATAAAAAATATTATAAAAATCGTTTTATATTTAAATAATTTATAATTTTGCAATAAATCTAAATAAAATCAGTATTCTAATTAAACTGAAAGGGAAGAGGAAGAAATATAAAATGATAAAAGAATTAAAAGTTATGCCTACTAAGAAGCCATTGCAAACTTATAAATTATTTAAATATTAATTAATTTTTTTTAGCTAAACTTTTTAAGGTAAATAAGACAGGATAATAAAATAAATAAATAAATAATTAATTAATTAATGCTATGTACCAAGGTGCATGCCTCCCTACATATCTACACTACTTTAAACTTTTGATTTCCATTATTAGCCCTAGACATTTTTCTTACTTACTTCGATCATTTACCGTCTAAAGATAGTAGCAAAATAAAATCTTTGTTGACTATCAAAATTATCAAAATCATGGCCAGTACTTGCGGTGAAAGAAATCATAAAGCATAGAAAAAAAATCTCATCTAATCACATCACATGAATGTTAACATCAATAATTATTTATGTGAAAACAAAAGTAATAAAAGAAAACATTTATACTTTATCCTTTTTAATCGGCATATGCAAAGGGAAAAATATGTACAATTGCCATATCCAGGAGAGCAATATTTAAATAAAGTATTTTAAATACAGTTTGTAGAATTTTTTATTAACAATAATTTAATAAAATTATAATAAAAATTTTAAAATGATAAATTGATAAAATTCAATAAAAAATTAATAATATGTAAAAAATAATGAAAATATTATTTATAATTTGAATTTGATTAATATTTTTAATGATAAAATTAATGTCAAATTTTCACTAAAAATACTTATTTAAAAAATATATCAAAATTTATTAATTTTTTAAAAATGTATATATTTGATCTATATGACAAAAATTTTTATTTTATTGATTTTGAGTTTTAATTCTGATTTTTATTTAATTATTTTTAATAAAAAATTGCATCTAAAAATTTTATCTAATTCTTTTTTATCCATGATATATATATTAAATAATTTTTAATAATAATTGACAATTTTCAATATTGTATAATAATATAATAAAAAATTATATGAAAGCGACGTAGCATTTTTTACTCCAGCCCTTATGCTTATCATCTTGAAGAAACTGTCTATTCAGAAATAGCACGTCATTGCATCAATGAAAGTACTGTTTGCTTTCCCCTCAATTTAAAGCAGCAAGTTAATTAATATGTGAAGACGTATAAAAGTTTACAATAATTCGATGACAGGATTATCAATTTTAATTTGGAAAAAAAAAATCATGCAACATTTAGTAAGAATGTTGTAGACACCCGTTTTTCCCTTCTTTTTTTTTTTTTTAATCAAGTTTTTTGGTGAATTGATAAAAGCATAGTTTTTATTCTGTTATAACTTTAGGATAAAGGAATTTTAATTTTGAAATTGAGATCAAAAGAGATTTTTTTTTTAAAAAAAAAGGGATAATAAAAGATAAGAGGATTCTGATTTTTGAATCCTCAAATAACCTTATATAAACTCACAGTGATCACAAAAGACACACAGACAAAGAGGAAAGATAAAAGAAGAGGCAATCAAAATAAAAAAAAATTTAAGAGGCTATTGTTTGCAGTAGGAGTTTTGGGATTTTCCATTGATTGGAGGATTAGTTTTTTTTTTTGGGGGAATTTTTTGTATTTTTTTTTGCAAATTTTTTGAAAATTTCAGAATTCGTTGAATTTTTTTGTGAAAATTCAAGTTTTCCAACGACTTTTCTGATAAAAAATCTAGCTTCCAACAATAAAACCCAAAAATCGACGAGAATTTTGTCAACATTCTTTGCATCTAGAGAGAGACAGAGAAAACTAAAGAGAAGAGAGAGAAAAAAAGAAGGAGCATCTAAGGACAAAAGGATTTCTTTGCCATTTATATTGCCTTAAAATGATGACATTTTGAGCTAAGAATCCAATAGGATCCACATGCTTTCTTTTGGTCCGACCCAACCCACAGCACCTCAACTCGCTTACCCATATCACTCAGCCCTTGTTGAGTCATCAAGTTGAGCCACACACCAAGCTGTTTCAGTCGCTACTGTTTCTGAAGCCGCACCCATTTTAGTTAAGCCAAGCTGTGTCAAGATTTTTTTTTAATCTATTTATTATTATTATTGTTGTTGTTGTTGTTTATTTATTTATTGATTAAATTAGAATTATTTATTTATTTAAGTTAGCATTCTTTAATTTTTCAATGATTTTCTTAAAATAAAAATTTTTAAAAAAAGTATTTTTGAGAAAAAGTTGAAAGTATCAATTTTTCTTGAAAATAAAGATTTCAAAATAGTGATTTTTGAGGAAAAGTATCAATTTTCCTTAAAAATAAAATTTTCAAAAAATATTTTTAAAGAAAAGTTGAAAGTATCAAATTTTCTTGAAAATAAAATTCTCAAAAAAAGCATTTTTAAGAAAATGTTGAAAGTATCAATTTTTCTTGAAAATAAAACTTTTCAAAAAAAAAAAAGCATTTTTGAGAAAAAGTTGAAAGTATCAATTTTTCTTGAAAATAAAATTGCTTTAAGAAAAACTTGAAAGTATCAATTTTCCTTTCATAAAGGCATGTATTTTTTTTAAAAGTAAAAAAAATAATAAAAGAGATCCCTACGAAAGGTTTAGTATTACTCCTTTTTTTTTCTTGAAAATTTTTAACGTTAAATAATTCGAAAACGGAGCCTCTGCAAGAGAAACAATAGTTTTTTTGTATACTCTTGATATGAGGAACTTTTTTAATTTTCTACCAAAAGTACTAAGTCAATTAAGAATAATTTTCAATAATTAATTACTTTGTAAAATTTTTAAGGCGTAAAGGATAGCACAAAATCGACCTGGTATCATCTTTCGATAGACGTTGTAGGGGTGCTATAACCTTTCTCACACGTAATCGTACTTTCAGACCTAGTTCTGGTTTTGTAGACATCGAATCTATCTTTTAAAAATACCTAAGTCAAACTTAAGATTTTTCTTTAAAAAGGGACAAATTCAGTCAGGTGCCTAATCGCACCTAAATAAAAAAGATTGGTAACGACTCCTTAAGTTAATGTCTAGCAATAGATCCACGGATCTAGACGTCATGATAGTTTTAACAGATTAGAAGATAAGAGGATTCTGATTTTTGAATCCTTAAATAGCCTTAAATAATCTCCTAGTGATCACAAAAGACACACAGACAGAAAGGAAAGGGAAAAGAATAGGCAATCCGAATCAAAAATTTTTTTTGAAGAAGTTATTGTTTGCAGTAGGAGTTTTTGGGATTTTTCCATTGATTGGAGGATTAGTTTTTTTGAGAATTTTTTTGTATTTTTTTGCAAATAATCTAGAAATTCTAGAATCCGTTGAATTTTTTGGTGAAAATTCAAGTTTTTCGATGACTTTTTCGATGAAAAATCTAGTTTCCGGTGATAAAACCCAAAAACCAATGAGATTTTGTTGGCATTCTTCGCATCTAGAAAGAGATACAGAAACTGAAGAAAAGAGAGAGAAAAGGGAAAAAGCATCTGAGGATAAAAAGATTTCTTTACTTTTTATACTGCCCTAAAACGATGTTGTTTTGAGCTAAGAACCCAATAGGATCTGCGTGCTTTCCTTCGGTTTGACCCAACCCGTAATGTCTTGACCCGTTTACCGTATCACTCAGCCCCTGTTGAGCCGTCAAGCCGAGCCATACACCCAGCCGCTTTAGTTGTTCTTATTTTTGGAGTCGCACCCATTCCGGCTAAGCTGAGCCGCGTCAAGGTTCTTTTTTCCTTTTATTATCAATTTATTTATTTATTTATTATTATTATTGTTGTTGTTGTTGTTGCTTATATATTTATTGATTAAATTGAAATTATTTATTTATTTAAGTAAGCATTCTTTAATTTTTCAATGATTTTCTTAAAATGAAAATTAAAAAAAAAAGTAGTTTTGAGGAAAAGTTGAAAGTATCAATTTTCCTTAAAAATAAAGATTTCAAAAAAGGATTTTTGAGGAAAAGTTGAAAGTATCAATTTTTTTTTGAAAATAAAATTTTCAAAAAACATTTTTAAGGAAAAATTGAAAATATCAATTTTCCTTGAAAATAAAATTTTCAAAAAAGCATTTTTAAGGAAAAGTTAAAAATATCAATTTTCCTTGAAAGTAAAATTCTCAAAAAAGGTATTTTTAAGAAAAAGTTGAAAGTATCAATTTTTTTTAAATAAAATTTTCACAAAAAAGCATTTTAAGGAAAAAGTTGAAAGTATCAAATTTCCTTGAAAAAAAATTTTCAAAAAAGCATCTTTGAGGAAAAGTTGAAAGTATCAATTTTCCTTCCATAAAGGCATGAATTTTTTTTTAAAAGTAAAAAAATAATAATAAAAGAGATCCCTATGAAAGGTTAAGTATTATTCCTTTTTCTTTTCTTGAAAATTTTTAATGTTAAATAATCCAACGATAAAGCCTCTACAAGAAAAACAACAGTTTTCTTGTATACTCTTAAGGTGAGAGAACTTTCTTAATTTTTTATCAAAAGTATTGGAGTCAATTAAGAATAATTTTCAATAACTAAATACTTGGTAAAATTTTTAAGGCTTAATGGATAACACAAAATCGAGTTGGTGCCATCTTTCGATGGATGTTGTGGGGGTGCTATAACCTTTCTCACACGTAACCTTACTCCCAGACCTAGTTTTAGTTTCGCAGACATCGAATCTACTTTTCAAATATACCTAAGTTAGACTTAGAATTTTTCTTTAAAAAGGGATAGATTCAGTCAGGTGCCTAATCGCACCTAAATAAAAAAGATTGGTGG
Source organism: Durio zibethinus (assembly GCF_002303985.1). Next base: position 15,123,343 of record NW_019167893.1, read on the forward strand.
CGACTCCTTAAATCAATGTCTAGCGATAGGTCTATGAATCTAGATGTCAAGACAATTTTGGTGACTCCATTGGGGACAAGCCAAGGTCAGGCTAGCAAATAAATTTGTGTTATCCAAAAGCCTAATAAAATTGAACTTTTTGTAAAGATTTTTCATTCATTCATTCTATTTATTTATTTTGCTTTTGATGTTATTCATATGCATATGCATGACATGAGCTTTATACTCGAGCTCTGTCCCTCTAAGAGGGAGTAAAATACCTATGCTTTTGTATGGTTTTAATGCTTCCGCAGTGGCTAATGAATACTCTCACTCAAATTGAACTTTTTTCGCTTGTAGCCGATAATGGGTGAAGATTAAGGTGCCTTACTAGTTTGTGATGGATAATGATTTAAGGAGCAATTTGGGAACCTTTAGATTTTCAACCTTTAAACCACATATAATGAACCTTAGAAATGCCTAACCTATAGATAGAGCCATCTCCTTCCCTTTAAAATTAACCAAAAGCTTAGGATTCATTCTTTTATTATGTATAATGTTTTAATTTATTTATTTATATGTTTTTTCTTATCTAGTGTACTAACCGTCTCTCTTATTCATTTTTGCATGATTCATACACATATCATGAAGTTGCATAAAAAATATTTGCTTGAAAAGACAGTCTTCAACAAAGAGTTTTTCATGGACTCTACAGAATGATTGGTTTGCTCTTCATCTGTATTAGCTCCTTATGAGTTACCAAATGAGGTAAAGGTTTAGTAAAAAAAAATCCAACAAAAAAAAAGGGATTGTCTACCAATCGGCTATGCTTCTACCTTGTTTCAAGAAACATCCATCCTTTTCAAACAAAACAATCTAGAAGATTTAGTCAATATATGGAAGAAGATAAATCTATCAAGATAAGAGGAGTTTTGTCAAAGACGTGGACAAATAGCATACCTTCTTATAATGAATGTTGAGAATCAACTAATTAGAGCTACAATGCAATTCTGGGATCTTTCATATAAGTGTTTTATCTTCAATGAAGTTGATATGACACCAACCATTGAAGAATATTTGACTTTGTTAGGTTTGCACATCAAAGCTCCTGACAAGATATTTGTCAAAAAACACAAATCAAGATTTTGTAAGAATCTGGCCCATCTTATAGGGATAAACAAGGAGATTGTGGATTCTCACACAAAGAAGAAACAAGAATAGGCTTGCTTACCGTGGAAGTTCTTTCATGATTTTCTAGTACAACATGCCTACGAAAGGAAGGGGTTAAACGTGTTTGCTTTAGCTTTATATAGAATGGTGATTTTTCTGAAAGTTTTAGGTATATTGAAATAGCAGTGGTTGACTTCTTCAAAAGCATGATCAATGGCTACAACCTTTCAACGGTGATATTGGCAGAAACTATCAGATCATTGAGTTATTGTTGCCATAATGGAAGGCATTTTACAGGCTGTATATAGCTATTATATTTATGGACGAAAAGCTATTTTGAGTGTAAAAGAAGTGAAGTGCATTCTCGAAACTATATTTTCACAATTGAACTTCGATTAAAGAATTTTATGAAAGCGAGTGACTAGAACAAATGTCTAAAAAAAAATGAGTAGCATTCTTATAAAAGCTTACTAGCACTGAGGTAAAATGGTTAGTCCCATAGATGAATAGGAAACTCATGTTATATCAGTGTGGAGATAACACCGTGGTTCCACTTTTTGGTTTGTGGGGAGCAACAAGTTATGCACCACTATTAGTAAGAAGATAATTTTGGGCAGAACAGTTCATTCCCATGACACATAAACTTCATCAGTCATATTTCTTTTATAATGAGCCAAAAGCATTTAAGAGGATGAACGATGTGATTAAAGCATGGAAAAACCCCCACAAGGTGAGTCCTGGACCTTTCACTAATAAGGTCACTCATGGGTACTTGGTTTGGAAAACAAGATGAGGAAAGGAAATGGTATTCACTCCTAAAGGTTTTAACAACCAACAAGAGAAAAGCTTGAAGAAAATACCATCAAAATTAGAGCTTGGAAAAAAAGAGTTCAAGATCGAAAAAGATAAGCTAAAGTAAGAAATCCAAAAGCTTCAAAAGGAGAAGGATCAAGGAAAGATAGAGCTGAAAAACATGAAGTTAAAGTTTGTAAGATTGCTAGAGAATGCGATATAGCTACTAAAGACCAAGCGGAGCTACATCAAGAACATAAAAGGTTTTGTGTAAAGGTAAAAGCCAAAGAGATAACAATTGCTGACCTAACTGATAAGAATGAGCGATTGAAGCAAGAATATGCTGAATTGAAGGAAGAAAGTACCCAAGTGCAAACAAAAAATAATATGCTAAAAAATTACATAAGCAAGTTGCGATAAAGGTTGAATGAATAAGAAGAGTATATCACTGTATTGGCCAGAGAGCATAGAGAATTATCGTACCAAGTATAGTGTGGTAAAAGGGAAAACTTAGGAAGATAGAGGAATATTGAGCACTTAACAGCTCAAATTTGCAAACGGGTGTGCAAGGCAAGAGAAATGGTTGAAGAGATAGAAGCATTGAAGTAAGTGGTGGGCCCAATAGGGAAACATGGATAGTGTTTGCTGAATTTCATTGAGGAAGCAAAAGATCAGTATGGGCAGATCAAGCGTTTTATGGCTATAACTCTAGGATGATAAATTCTATGTAAACAGAGTTCTTGGAATAAATAAAATCTTTTGGTTGAACACTATCTTAAGGTAAATGTTTTTGCATGCATGCATTTACATTCATTACATTTAGCAAAATAAAAACCTTAGGTTTTCATGATATAGTCCTATAAACTTGCTAATTTTGAGATATGGTATTAAAGGTTCAAGGATAGCTCGATTGTCGATAAATTCAAGCTAACCTGGACGTCACCCATATAATACTCGATCGCAAGCAAGGCAAATGGAACAAGAACAAAATACTCGTATAGATAATATCAAGAAGGCTTAGGAAGAGATAAAAGAGGAGTTGACCAAGATGATGGAAATATTGAAAAAATTGGATAAAGGTAAAACAGTATAAAAAACCCCTAATCTGAATGAAAGATAAGATATTATGGATCTTTTATACCCTCTTGAGTTTAGTCCAAACCAAGGTCAATCTTCTCAGGAGACACAGGCCCCACACATACCATTTTCTGGGGCATATGCTTACACCTATCCTAAAATGCCATATCGTAGTTACAATAACCCCACATTTGGGGTAAAAATAGCAGACCCAATTGAAGTATTTGATTTTGATGACCTAAAGGAGAAAGATAGGTTGAAAGGAAAAACCTCTAAGGTAATAGAAGAGTCAAACTCCTAACAGAAAATGAACATTTTAGAGGAGAGAGTTTGGGCCATTTAGGGTATAGATTATTTCAGCTCTATGGACTCAGCCCAACTATGTTTAGTCCCATACGTGGTCATTCCATCGAAGTTTAAAGTCTCTGAATTTGAAAAATATGATGGGACTAAATGCTCGGTAACCTATGTTACCATGTATTACCGTAAATGGTCACCCATGTTCATGATGAGAAACTGTTAATGCATGTCTTTTAAGATAGCTTTACAGGCTCTGCGATGAGATGGTACGTGCAGTTGGATCGATCTCGTCTCCAATCTGGAATGATTTGGCAAAAGCATTTGTAACCCAATATAGACATATAATGGACTTAACACCTGACCGTCTCTTCCTACAAAGTATAAAGAAAAAAACCACAAAAAGTTTTAAGTAATACGCTCAAATATAGAGAGATATTGCTTTTCAAGTCCAACCACCCTTTACAGAGAAAGAGGTGACAGTGCTTTTTTTCAGTTCTCTTAAATCTCTTTATTATAAAAAATTAATAGGAAATGTTATAAAAAACTTTACTGACATGGTTATATCAAGTGAAATGATTGAAAATGCCATTAAAAATGGCAAAGTAGATGGAAGAAAGACAACTAATGCAAAGAAAAATGGCCCGTCCAAGAAGAAGGAAGGAGAAGCTCATGTTGTGAGTTATGAGGGCCAATAATTTAGAAGTTATGTTTCTTTTTATAACCAACCTATGTATCTAGCCCAAGTAGCCACTAGCCACTAACCCATATCAACCATTATACCAATAGGTTTACCGACCCATGCTTCAACCACAACTACCCGTTCACATATATAACTCATCCACCATACCCCAAGCAAGATTTACCCCTAAACCAAATACCTAGCCAAGCAACTTAAAAAGATCACAGCACAATCGAGAAAAGATCACATTTGACCCAATCCTCATGCCCTATGTAGACTTACTCCTACAGCTCATGGAAAAAAATTTAGTAGCCTGTGTCCCTATAGATCCCATGAAACCACATTTCCCTAAATGGTATAACCCAAATGCTCATTGTGATTACCACTATAGGGTCATAAGCCATTCCATTGAAAATTGCATTTCTTTGAAACACAATGTGCAAAACTTGATAAAAAAGGGTTTAATAAGCTTTGAAGAAGAAGGGGCACCTAATGTTAATGGTAACCCTTTGCCAACCCATGTTAGAACAACAATCAATGGCATATATAAGGATCAAGCCAACTAGATCAAAAAGAGAGTAGATGAGATCAAGACCCCTTTAACTAATCTATTTAATGCCTTGTTTGAGGTAATAATGTAGTATCCGTAGAGCCACGTACTTATCATAAAGAATATAATTTGACCCAAAAGTGTAAATACCATAAGGGAGCTATAGGGCATTTGATTGAAAATTTTGATTCGTTTTGCCAAAAATTGCAACAATTGATGGACTCATTTCAAATTGAACTCTACAAAGATGAAAAGGGCTAAAAGAATGAAGAGATATCCACCATCGAATAGGTTCTAAAGCTCATCCTAAAACTAGTAACCATATACTATAAGAAGTCAAAGCCAATGGAGAGTCAACCCACCTATAAATCGGTTATAACCTTCAAAATTCCTTATCCTTTCCCATACCATAGTGATAAGGTGGTACCATAAAAATACAATTGTGATATTGTAACACTAGGATCAAATAAAAGAGATATGATAAGCAATTCTAATACTGTAAACATAATCGGAATAGGTGGCATGACTAGAAGCAGAAGATGTTACTTTTCAAAAATGTTAGAAAAAGCCAGAAATGAGAAAGTAAAAGTTGGAGAGGAAAAAGAATAGGAAAGATTCTGAGGCAGTGTAAGTCAAGAGTATTAGAAACTCATTTTTGAAAAAGACGCTTGTGAATTCCTAAGGTTAATCAAACATAACGAGTATAGTGTGGTAGAACAGCTAAATAAAATGCTAGCTAGAATCTTACTTTTATCACTATTGTTGAATTCAAAGCCTCACTATAATGCTTTATTGAAGGTCCTGAATCAGGCGTGCGTATCCAATAATGTATCTGTGGTATACGTAGATAACCTTGTAAGAAATCTGGTAGCCTTAAACTATATTACTTTCAATGATGATGAGATTTCTTCAGAGGCGAGAGGAAGCACTAAGGCTCTTCATATTGTGGTCAGATGTAAAAGCCATACAATGGCGAAGGTTCTTATTAACAATGGCTCAATGATTAATATGATACCTATGTCTAGCCTAGCTAGGTTGCTCGTTGACATGTTTTACATGAGAACTAGCCACATGGTAGTCAAAGCTTTTTATGAAGCTAGGCAAGAGATGGTAGGTGATATTGAAATGCAACTACAAATCGAACCATATAATTCAACGTCAAGTTTCAAGTGATGGATATTTCACCATCATATAGCTGTTTATTAGGAAGGCTATGGATCCATATGGCAGGTGTTGTCCTATCCTCGCTACACCAAAAAATAAAGTTCATTGTTGAGGGAAGCTAGTGTGTGTGTTAAGAGAAAAAGATCTATTTGTGACCCAACTAACAAATACCCCATATGTGAAAGTTACAGATGAAGTTGCAGAGTGTTCTTATAGATTCTTTAAGTTTGTTAATGCAACTTATGTCAGTGAAGGATCTAGGCTATATGCACCACAATTATCAGCCACTACCAAGATAGTTGTTAAGCATACGATTGGGAAAGGGTGGCATCTCGAAAAAAGACTAAGAAAGAAACAACAGGGAATTCGAAAGCTACCAACTGTGATCAACAACTAGGAGAGATTTGGCTTAGGGTATAAGCCTACAAAGGTGGATAAAGAGAAGCTGATAGAAAGCAAGAAAGATAAAAGGATAGCCAAATTTAAAAAACAAAAGATAAAGTCAGAAAAAATGATTATTCCCTATCTTTATGATACATTTCAATCAAGGGAATGTATTTATCCTGGAGATGATAATTGGGATGTAAGGCTGGAAGAGCCCTTTTCTGAACTTACCATTCAAATGGTTGAAAGGGAGGCATTTGATAGTCAAGATAAAGAGCTGCTAGTGTATCCAACCCCACAAGGTTCAGAATTAAAGAAATTGGGATATCATAGAGCTGCCTATTGTCCTTAAATTTTTTCAAAAGTATTGGATTTATTTTCTTTTGCATAGGCCATTCATTCATTTTAATTAAAAGATCGATGTGATACATTTTCATTTCTTCTATCCATTTTTTAATTTCATTTCATACATCTTGCCAACATTTCTCTTTTCTTACTTACTCTTAGGTACCCAAACAATAATATATGAAGATAATCATGATAGTAACCTAGGGTTTAACTTCAAAAATCCAATCTATACCAGTGAACTTGATCATGAAGATGACTCAGATGATGACACTTTACCTCTTAACCTAGTGAAATTGGTAGAACACAAGAAGAAACCAATTGAACCTCACTAGGAAAATACAAAATTAATAAATTTAAAAGATGATAATAATAATAAAAAAAGTTAAAATAGGCATGCCATTACACTTGAATGATAGACAGAGGTTAAAAGAGTCGCTTTATGAATATGTGGACGTCTTTGCATGATCTTACCAAGACATCCTTGGATTTAGTACCAAAATACTATAGCATAAGCTACCTTTAAAGCCAGATTGTAGGCCAATGCAACAGAAATTAAGACGAATAAAGCTTGAAATGTTATTGAAGATCAAAGAAAAAGTGAAAAAATAGTTTGATGCAAGTTTCTTAGAGGTGGCTAAGTGTCCACAATTGGTAGCAAACATAGTCCCAGTAGAAAAAAGATGGAAAAGTTTGAATATGTGTTGATTATCAAGATTTGAATAAGGCAAGCCCAAAGGATAACTTTCCCTTGCCTCACATTGACACTTTAGTAGACAACACGGCCAAACATTCCATATTTTCTTTTATGGATGGATTTTCGAGGTATAACCAAATCAGGATGGCTAGGGATGACATGAAGAAAACTATTTTTGTAACTATATGGGGAACATTTTGCTATAAAGTGATGCCTTTTAGGTTGAAAATTGCTAGGGTCACTTACCAAAGAGCTATGATAACTCTATTCCATGACATGATGCATAAAGAAATAATGGTGTATATGGATGATATGAATACGAAGTCTAGGGAAGGAGAAGATCATGTTGCCAAACTTCGAAAACTATTCGAGAGGTTGTGAAAATTTTAGCTTAAATTGAATCTATCTAAATGCAAATTCAGGGTTAAGACAAGGAAGCTATTCGATTTTATAGTTAGTGAAAGGGGAATAGAGGTGGATCCCAATAAAATCTAAGCCATCTAAGATCTGTCACCTTCGTGCACACCAAAAAAGGTATGAGGATTCTTGGGGAGGTTGAATTATAAATCCAAATTCATTTCCCAGCTCACTCTTAAATGTAATCTTATTTTCAAACTTCTCTATAAAGATTGCTTTGGAAAATGGGATGATGAATGTCAGGAAGCTTTCGACAATGTCAATGAATATCTATCAAATCCACCTATACCGGTATTGCCTATCCCAGAAAAACTATTGATTTTGTATTTAACAGTGAAAGAAAGTTCAATGGAATATGTGCTAGGGCAATAAGATGAAACTAGCAAGGAAAAAAGAGTTATTTACTATTTAAGCAAGAAATTCATTGACTATGAGTCAAAGTACTCCTTATTGGAAAAAATGTGTTGTGCCTTAGCTTGGACAACTAGTCTGTTTAGGCAATATACACTATACCATACCACATGGCTCATAGCAAAATTGGATCCTTTCAAATATGTTTTCGAAAAATCTTCACTATTTGAAAGAATTGCATGATGGTAAGTAATGCTTTTCGAATATGATATTATTTATGTAACTCATAAAGTGATTAAAGAAAGTGTCATAGCTAAATTTTTGGTGGAACGGGCTATTGATGATTATGAACCAATGTGGCTCGATTTGCTAGATGAAGACCTAATGGTTGTTTCTCAAGTTGATGAGGAAACTATGGAGTAATCTTTGAAGATGTACTTTGATGAAGCTCTAAATGCCTTAGGGCATGGAATTGGGGCAATCTTGATATCCCCATAAGGAATTATGTCCCCATTATAGCAAGACTAAACTTTAATTACACTAAAAATGTGGCTGAATATGAAGCCCACGTTATGGGCTTACAAGTGGCAATTGAAAGAAAAATCAAAGTATTATAAGCCTATGGAGACTCAGCTTTGGTTATTTACCAATTGAGAGGATAATGGAAAACAAGGGATGGAAAGCTAATTATATACTGCAAGCATGTCACTGATTTGGTTAAATAGTTTAAAAAAGTTCAATTTGAACATTTACCTAGAGAAGATAATCAAATTGCTGATGTCCTACCCACATTGGTAGCTATGATCAAGGTGAAAATGGATATTGAAATTCAACCCATTAAGCTTGATGTAAGAGAATTCCCAGTGTAGTATTCAAATGTCGAATAAAATATTGACAGGAAGCCTTGGTATAATGACATCTTACAGTATCTATAGAGTCAACAATACCCAAAGCATACAACTAAAAATGACAAGAGGATCATTAAGAGATTGGCCATGGGTTTTTTCCTTGATGGGAATATTTTATATAAGAGGAATCGAGATCTATTTCTCTTGAGATGTGTGAATATAGCTGAGGCATGAAAAATTATAAAAGAAGTTCATGATGGGAATTGTGAAGCTCATGCAAATGACCATATGATGGCAAGACAAATTATAAGAGCAAAGTACTACTGGTCGACCATGAAAAGTAACTGCATAAATTATGTTAAAAAATGCCATAAATACCAAATCTACATAGATAAAATACATGCCTCTCCAAATGCTCTACATGTTATAGCACCCTCATGGCCATTTTCAATATGAGGCATGGATGTTATCGGACCCATCGCATTGAAGGCTTCAAGTAGACATAGGTTCATTTTTGTGATGATTAACTATTTCACTAAATAGGTTGAAGTTGCATCATATGCTAGTGTGACATGATCGATAGTATGTAAGTTCATTAAGAAAGAAGTAATATGCAGATATAGGCTTTTAAAAATAATTATTTCAGATAATGCCAAGAATCTTAATAGCAAGATGATAAGGGAGATATATGCCCAATTTAAGATTAAGTATCATAATTCGACACCCTATCATCCGAAAATGAATGGGACAGTAGAAGCAGCAAATAAGAATATTAAAAAGATTTTTGAGAAAATGGCTGAGACCTATAATGATTGGCATAAGAAGTTGCCTTTTGCTTTGCACGCTTATCAGACATCAATACGTACCTCTATCGGGGCAACCCTATTTTCTTTGGTTAATAGGATAGAAGTAGTGTTACCAATGAAAGTATAAATTACCTTTTTGAGAATCCTAAAAGAAGTTGATTTGGAAGAAGCCGAATAGATTCGAGAGCATTATGAGCAATTGAATTTTATTGAGAAGAAAAGATTGACAGCACTATGTCATGTGTAGTTATACCAAAAAAGAATGATGTGGGCGTATGACAGGAAAATTCAACCTCGATGTTTTTATGAAAAAGAATTAGTTCTGAAAAGGATTCTCCCAAGTCAACATGACAATTAAGGAAAATGGACTCCAAATTGGAAAAGGTCCATATGTTGTTAAGAAAGTATTCTCAGAAGGAGCTTTAATCCTGACATAAATGGATGGAGAAGACTTATCCAATCCAATAAATTTAGATGCTGTAAAGAAGTATTTTTCTTAACAAAAAATAAAAGCTTAAATTGAAAACCCGTAAAAGGCAGTTTGAATTCAAAAAAACAAAGAAAAAAGAGCTCAAATTGAAAACCCATAAAGCGTGGTTTCAGTTTAAAAAAAAAAACAAAAAGAAAAAGAGCTCAAATTGAAAACCTGTAAAGGGGAGTTTAAATTAAAAAAAAAAGTGATTAAACTGAAAACTTGTAAAGGGCAATTTTACTTAAAAAAAAAAAAAGAAAGCTCAAATTGAAAACCCATACAAGGTGATTTAAGTTTTAAAAAAAAGGGGCTCAAATTGAAAACCCACAAAAGGTAATTGGAGTCACAAAAGGATATCTAAGTTGAAAGCCTGAAAAGGCAGCATAAAGGTTCAAGATATTACTTTCATAGTGCAAAGGGTAAGTGTGATTTAATGAACTTGAACAGATTAAGAACTTCAGTTGGATGGTTTTTGAAAAGAACTCCAAGTTACTTTGATCATGATTATTCGATAGCCCACTTTCACCCATTTTTGTAACCCAGTCCCATTCGATCAATAAAATCTATTTCTTTCATGATGTCAACATTAACCTTTTTTTTTATTTTTCTCATTCATTTTCTTTCTTTCGTCTGCCCCTTTACATGGGTCAGAAGAAATGTGTAATTGCTTTACATCTATTATTTTATTGAATCGATAATGAATAAAAAAATACTGATAAGAAAATTCTCTTCATTACTCTGGAAAGCTAAGAGTGGCATGGGCAAGTGAAATGAAAGCAATGAGAGCTTAATAGAATGTTGATCTTAGATTGGCTGAAACTAAAAAATAATGATAGTTTGATTCTTTAACTAAATGTGTCCAGAAGTTGAAGGATCCATAATGGGCAAGAAAATGAAAATAAAAAAGAGCTTGAGAATCTTTTTACCATAATCAGATAAGCTTGACATCTTATAACATTTCATGCATTCCAATAAAATTGGCATTTCATAGCATTTCATGTATGCATGTCATGAGATTTGCTTTTACAAAAAGATGGTTGACATCACAAATGATTGAAGTTGTCAAGAATGAGGCAGCAATCATTTCAATTTTTTTTGATGTATTACGACTTAGTCTAAGTTACTTATTTCAAACTTCAGTTCAATGTAAGTCATTTTGTTTTGGATTTTGGCCTATGCCAAATCCTTTTTCAGCTTAGTCTAAGTTATTCTTTTTAGACTTTGGTTTAGTCCAGGCCATTTTATTTTAGATCTCAACCTATGCTAGATTCTTCTTTAGTTATTTTAGACTTCGGTTCTATCTAGGTCATTTTGTTTCAAATTTTGACATTTGTCAAATCCTTCTTCAGCTTAGTCTAAGTTATTCATTTTAGACTTCGATTCCATCTAGGTCATCTTGTTTTAAATTTGTACCTATGCCAGATCTTTCTTCGATTCAGTCTAAGTTATTTATTTCAGACTTTGGTTTCATCTAGGTTATTTTGTTTTGGATCTAGACCTATGCCAAATCCTTATTTGATTTAGTCTAAGTTATTTATTTTTAGACTTTAGTTCCATCCAGGTCATTTCGTTTTGAATTTCAACCTATGCCAGATCCTTCTTTGATTTAGTCTAAGTTACTTATTTTTAGACTTCGGTTCCATCCAAGCCATTCTGTTTTGAATTTCAGTTTATGCAAAATTCTTCTTTAATCTGGTCTAAGTTATTTATTTTAGACTTCAGTTCAATCCAAGTAATTACATTTCTAGATTTTGACCTACGCCAAATGCTTCTTTGACTTAGTTTGAGTTGTTCATCTTGAATTTTGGTCCAATCTGAATTCTTCTTGGACTTTCTATTAGTTTAACTTGTTCTTTTTCCTAGAATAAGATTGTGATGGGTGTCTACGTCTTTGCATAATCTCTGCTTCATAGAAAATATGCAAAGAGAGGCAACTGTAGACATCCATTTTTTTTTAATCAAGTTTTTTGATAAATTGATAAAAGCAGAGTTTTAATCCTGTTACAACTCTAGGATAAAGGAATTTCAATTTTGAAATTGGGATAAAAAAAGGTTTTTCAAAAAGAAAGGGATAACAGATGAGAAGATAAGAAGATTATGATTTTTGAATCCTTGAATAGCCCTATAGAAACTCTCAGTGATCACAAAAGACACACAAACAAAGAGGAAAAGAAAAAGAAGAGGAAATTAGAATAAAAAAATTTTGAAAAGGCTATTGTTTGCAATAGGAGTTTTTGGGATTTTTCCATTAATTGGAGGATTAGTTTTTTTTTGGAAATTTTTTGCATTTTTCTATAATTTTTTTCTAAATTCCAAAATCCATTGAATTTTTTGATGAAAATTCAAGCTTTTCGATGACTTTTTTGATGAAAAATCTAGCTTTCAATGATAAAACCCAAAAACTGGCAAGAATTTTACCAGCATTCTTTGTGTCTAAAGAGAAACACTGAGAAAACTGAAGAGAAATGAGAGAAAGGGGAAGGATCATATGAGGACAAAAGGATTTCTTTGACTTTTATATCACCCTAAATTGATGGCATTTTGAGCTAAGAACCCAACAAGATCACATGCTTTCCTTAGGTCTAAACCGACCCACAGTGCCTTGACCCGCTTATCCATATCACTTAGTCCCTGTTGAGCCGTCAAGCTGAGCCACACACTAAGCCGCTTCAACCGTTCCTGTTTTTAGAGTCACACCCATTCATGCCGAGCAGAGCCGTATCAAGGTTTTTTTTCATTTTTTATCTATTAATTAATTATTATTATTATTATTGTTGTTGTTGTTGTTGTTTTGTTGCTGTTGTTGTTGTTGTTGTTGCTTATTTATTTATTGATTAAATTGAAATTATTTTATTTATTTAAGTAAGCATTCTTTAATTTTTCAATGATTTTCTTAAAATAAAAATTTTCAAAAAGAAAAGTATTTTTAAGGAAAAGTTGAAAGTATCAATTTTCCTTGAAAATAAAATTTTCAAAAAATATTTTTAAGGAAAAGTTGAAAGTATCAATTTTTCTTGAAAATAAAATTTTCAAGAAAAGGCATTTTTAGAAAAAGTTGAAAGCATCAATTTTTCTTGAAAATAAAATTTTTAAAAAAGTATTTTTGAGAAAAAGTTGAAAGTATCAATTTTCCTTCCATAAAGGCTTGGATTTTTTTTAAAGTAAAAAATTAATAATAAAAGAGATCCTCATGAAAGGTTAAATATTTTTCCTTTTTCTTTTCTTGAAAATTTTTAATGTTAAATAATCCAACAACACAACCTCTGTAAGAGAAACAATAGTTTTCTTATATACTCTTGATGTGAGGGAACTTTCTTAATTTTTTACTAAAAGTATTAGAGTCAATTCAAAATAATTTTCAATAATTAATTACTTGGTAAAATTTTTAAGGCTTAATAGATAACACGAAATCGAGTTGGTACCATCTTTCAATAAACATTGTGGGGGTGCTATAACCTTCCTCATATGTAATCGTACTCCCAAACCTAGTTCTAGTTTCTCAGACATCGAATTTACCTTTCAAAGATGCCTAAGTCAAACTTAGGATTTTTCTTTAAAAAAGGACAGATTCAGTCAAGTGATCAATCATACCTAAATAAAAAAGATTGATGGTGACTCCTCAAGTCAATATCTAGCGATAAGTTCACAGATCTAGACGTCATAACAGTTTTAACAAATGAGAGGATAAAAGGATTCTGATTTTTAAATCCTTGAATAGCCCTAAATAAACTCACAGTGATCACAGAAGACATGCAGACAGAGATAAGAGGCAATTAGAATAAAAAAATTAAAACAACTATTGTTTGTAGTAGAAGTTTCTAGGATTTTTCCGTTGATTGGAGGATTAGTTTTTTTTATGAATTTTTTTGTATTTTTCTAAACATTTTTTAGAAATTCCAAAATTTATTGAATTTTTTTATGAAAATTCAAGTTTTTTGATGATTTTTCCAATGAAAAATCTAGTTTCTAGCAATAAAACCCAAAAACTAGCAAGAATTTTGCCAACATTCTTCGCATCTCGAAAGAGACGCAGAGAAAATTGAAGAAAAGATAGAGAAATGGGAAGAAGCATCTAAGGACAAAAGGATTTCTTTGCCTTTTATATCACCGTAAGATGACAACGTTTTGAGCTAAGAACCCTACAACATCCATGTGCTTTCTTTCGGTCTAACCTAACTTGCAGTGGCTTGACCTGCTTACCCATATCACTCAGCCCATGTTGAGCCGTCAAGCCAAGCCATACACCAAGCTGCTTTAGTCGTTCCTGTTTTTGAAGCCACACCCATTTCAATCAAGTTGAGCTGCATCAATGTTTTTTTTTTATCTATTTATTTATTATTATTATTATCATAATTGTTGTTGCTTATTTATTTATTGATTAAATTGAAATTATTTATTTATTTAAGTAAGCATTCTTTAATTTTTCAATGATTTTCTTAAAATAAATTTTTTTTAAAAAAAAGTAGTTTCGAGGAAAAATTGAAAGTATCAATTTTTCTTAAAAATAAAAATTTTTAAAAAAAATTTTGAGGAAAAGTTGAAAGTATCAATTTTCCTTGAAAATAAAATTCTCAAAAAAGGCATTTTTAAGGAAAAGCTAAAAGTATCAATTTTCTTTCAAAATAAAATTTTAAAAAAAAAAAGCATTTTAAGGAAAAGTTGAAGTATCAATTTTTCTTGAAAATAAAATTTTCAAAAAAGCATTTTTGAAGAAAAATTGAAAGTATTAATTTTCCTTCCATAAAGCCATGGATTTTTTTAAAAGTAAAAAAATAATAATAAAAGAGATCCCCATGAAAGGTTAAGTATTATTCCTTTTTTCTTTTCTTGAAAATTTTTAATGTTAAATAATCCGACGATGGAGCCTTTGTAAGAAAAATAGTAGTTTTCTTTTATACTCTTAAGATGAGGAAACTTTCTTAATTTTCTGCCAAAAGTATTGGAGTTAATTAAGAATAATTTTCAATAATTAATTACTTGGTAAAATTTTTAAGGCTTCCATCTTTCGATAGGCGTTGTCAAGATGCCATAACCTTCGTCACACATAACCATACTCCCGGACTTAGTTTTATTTTCACAAACATTGAATTTACCTTTTAAAGATACCTAAGTCAAACTTAGAATTTTTCTTTAAAAAGGGACAGATTCAATTAGGTAGCTAATCACACCGAAATAAAAAAAGATTGGTGGTGACTCCTTACGTCAATGTCTAATGATAGGCCCACGGATCTAGACATCATGATAATTTTGGCGACTCCATTGGGGATAAGCCGAGAGTCAGGCTAGCAAATAAATTTGTGTTGTCCAAAAGCCTAATAAAATTGAACTTTTGTAAAGATTTTTCATTCATTCATTCTATTTATTTTTTTTGCTTCTGATGTTATTCATATGCAAGTGCATGACATGAGCTCTATACTCGAGCTTCATCCCTCTAGAAGGGAGTAAAGTACCTATGTTTTCGTGAGATTTTAATGCCTCCGTAGTAGTTAACAAAATACTCTCACTTAAACTAAACATTTTTTACTTGTAGCCTATAATGGGTAAGGATTAAGGTGCCTTACTAGTCTATGATAGACAATGAGTAAGGAGCAATTTGGGAACCTTAGATTTTCAACCTTTAAACCACATATAATGAACCTTAAAAATGCCTAACCTATAGATAGAGCCATCTCATTCCCTTTAGAATTAACCAAAAGCTTAGAATTCATTCTTTTATTGTGTATAATGTTCTAAATTATTTATTTATATGTTTTTTATTATCTAGTGTACTAACCATCTCTCTTATTCATTTTTGCATGATTCATACTCATATCATGAAGTTGCATAAAGAATATTTACCTGAAAATACACTCTTCAACAAAGAATTTTTCATAGACTCTATAGAACGATTGGTCTGCTCTTCATCTGTATTAGCTCCTTGTGAATCACCAAATGAGGTAAAGGTTCAATAAAAAAAATCTAACAAAAAGAGAGGGATTGTCTACCAATTGACTATGCTTCTACCTTGTCTCAAGAAACATCCATCCTCATCAAACAAAACAATCTAAAGGATTTGGTTGATATATGACAGAGGATAAGTCCATCAAGATAAGGGGAGTTTTGCCAAAGACATGGATAAATAGCATGCCTTCTTGTAATGAATGTTGAGAATCAACTAATTAGAACTGCAATGCAATTCTAAGATCTTTCATACAAGTATTTTATCTTCAATGAAGTTGATATGACACCAACCATTGAAGAATATTCAACTTTGTTAGTTCTACACCTCAAGGCTCCTGACAAGATATTTGTCAAAAAATACACATCAGGATTCTGTTAGAATTTGGCCCATCTTATGGGGATAAACAAGGAGATTGTGGATTTTCACATAAAGAAGAAACAAGAATAGGTTTGCTTACCTTGAAAGTTTTCTCATGATTTCATAGCACAAAATACCGATGAAGAGTGGGGGTTAGACATGTTTGCCTTAGCCTTATACAGAATGATGATTTTTTCAAAGGTTTTAGGTTATATTGAAATAATAGTGGTTGACTTCTTCAAAAGTGTGATCAATGACTGCAACCCTTCAATGGTGATATTGGCAAAAACTATCAAATCATTAAGTTACTGTCGCCAGAATAGATGGCATTTTACAAATTGTATACAGCTATTGTATTTATAGACGAAAAGCCATTTTGAATAAAAAGAAGTGCATTCTCAAAATTGTATTTTCGCAATCGAACTTCAATTAAAGAATTTTGTGAAAGTGAATGGCTAGAATAAAAGTCTAAAAAAAAGTGGGAGCATTCTTACACAAGTTGACTAGCATTGAGGTAAAATGGTTGGACCTATGGATGAATAGGGAACTCATGCTATATCAGTGTGGAGACAACACTACGGTTTCAGTTTTGGGTTTATGGGGAGCATCAAGTTATGCACCACTGTTAGTGAGAATATAATTTGGGGTGGAACAATTCATTCTCATGACACATAAACTTCATCAGTCAAATTTTTCTTACCGTAAGCCAAAAGCATTTCAGAGGATGAACGATATGATTAAAGCATGGAAAAATCCCCACAAGGTGAGTCCTGGACCTTTCACTGATAAAGTCACTCATAGGTACTTGGTCTAGAAAGTAAGATGAGGAAAGGAAGTGGTATTCACTCCTGAAGGTTTCAACAACCAATAGGAGAAAAGCTTGAAGAAATACCATCAAAATTAGAGCTCGTAAAAAAAGAGTTCGAGATCGAAAAAGATAAGCTAAAGCAAAAAATCCAAAAGCTTTAAGAAGAAAAGGATCGATGGAAAGATAGAGCTAAAACATGATGTCAAAGTTTGTAAGATTGCTAGAGAACACGATACAGTGGCTAAAGAGCTAGTGGAGCTGCACCAAGAACATAAGAGGTTATGTGTGAAGGTAAAAGCCAAAGAGATAACAATTGCTGACCTGATTGATGAGAATGAGCGATTGAAGCAAGAATATGCTGAATTGAAGGAAGAAAGTACTCAAGTGCAAAAAAAAAATAATATGCTGAACAATTACATTAGTAGGTTGCGACAAAGGTTGAATGAACAAGAAGAGTATATCACTATATTGGCCAAAGAGCATAGAGAATTATCGTACCAAGTATAGTGTGGTAAAAGGGAAAACCTGGGAAGACAGAGGTATATTAAGCACCTAACAACCCTAATTTGCAAACGAGTGTGTAAGGCAAGAGAAATGGTCGAAGAGGCAAAAGCATTAAAGCAAGTGGTGGCTCCAGTAAGGAAATGTGGACAACACTTGTTGAATTTCATTAAAGAAGCAAAAGACCATTTTGAGCAGATCAAGCGATTCTATGGTTATAATTCTAGGATGATAAATTCTATGTAAATAGAGTTCTTGGAATAAATGAAATCTTTTAGTTGAACAATGTCTTAAGGCAAATGTTTTTGCATGCATGTATTTACATTCATTGCATTTAGCAAAATGACAACCTTAGGTTTTTATGAGATAGTCATATAAACTTGCTAATTCTGAGATATGGTATTAAAGGTTCAAAGATAGGTCAACCGTCAATAAATTTAAGCCAACCTGCACGTCACCCATATAATACTCAATCATAAGCAAGGCAAATGGAACTGGAACAAAATACTCATATGGACAATATTGAGAAGGCTTAGGAAGAGATAAAAGAAGAGTTGACCATGATAATGAAAGTGTTGAAAAAACTAGACACAGTTAAAATAGTATAAGAGACCACTAATTCAAATGAAAGATAAGATATTGTGGATCCTTTATACCCTCCTAGGTTCGATCTAAACCAAGGTCAATCTTCTCAGGAGATACAAACCCCACACATACCATTTTCTAGGGCATATGCTTACACCTATCCTAAAGTGCCATATCCAGTTACACTAACCGCACCTTCGAGGTAAAGATAGCAAACTGAATTGAAACCCTTGATGACCTAAAAGAGAATGAGAGGTTGAAAGCAAAAACCTCTAAGGTAATAGAAAAGTTAAGCTCCTAATAGAAAATGAACATTTTAGAGGAGAAAGTTCGGGTCATTAAGGGTATGGATTATTTCTGCTCTATGGACACAGCCCAACTATGTTTAGTCCCAGACGTGATCATTCCACTAAAGTTTAAAGTCCCTAAATTTGAAAAATATGATAGGATTAAATGTTCGATAACCCACGTTATCATGTATCATCGTAAAATAGCCATCCATGCTCATGATGAGAAACTGTTAATGCATGTCTTTCAAGATAGCCTTACAGGCTCCACAGTGAAATGGTACGTACATTTGTAACCCAATATAGACATATAATGGACTTAGCACCTGATCGTCTCTCCTACAAAGTATAGAGAAGAAAACCACAAAAAGTTTCAAGCAATATGCTCAAAGATGGAAAGATATTGCTTCTCAAGTCTAACCACCCTTTATAGAGAAAGGTGTAACGTGCTTTTTATCAGTTCTTGTAAGTCTCTTTATTATGAAACATAATAGGAAATGCTACAAAAAACTTTGCCAACATGGTTATATCAGGTAAGATAATTGAAAATGCCATTAAAAATGGCAAATTAGATGAAAAAGAGACAACCGGTGTAAAGTAAAGTGGCCCATCCAAGAAAAAAAAAAGAGAAGCTCATGCTTTGAGTTTTTAGGGCCAATATTTTAGAATTTATTTTTTTTTTATAATCAACCTATGTATCCAACCCAAGTAGCCACTACTCGCTACCCATATAAACCATCATACTTGCAGGTTTATCAACCCATGCTTCAACCACAACTACCCGCTATATATACAACTCATCCACTATACCCCAAGCAAGATTTACCCCTAAACCAAATACCCAACCAAGCAACTTAAAAGGATCACGAAACAATCAAGAAAAGATCATATTTGACCTATTCTTCATGCCCTATACAAACTTACTCCTATAGCTCATGGAGAAAAATTTAGTAGCCCGTGTTCTTGTAGATCCCATGAAACCACCTTTCCCTAAATGGTATGACCCAAATGCTAATTATGATTACCACTACAGGGTCGCAGGCCATTCCACTAAAAATTGCATTTATTTGAAACACAAGGTGTAAAACTTGATAAAAAAAGGTTTGATAAGTTTTGAAGAAGAAGGGGCACCTAATGTTAATGGTAACCCTTTGCCAATCCATGTTGGAACAATAATCAATGGCACATAAAGATCAAGCTAATTAGATCAAAAGAGAGAAGATAAGATCAAGACCTTTTTAACTAATGCTTTTGATGCTTTGTTTGAGATAAAATTGTTGTATCCAATAGACCTACTACTTATCATGGAAGAATATATTTCGACCTAAAGGTGTAAATACCATAAGGGAGCTATAAGGCATTCGATTGAAAATTATGATTAGTTTCACCAAAAATTGCAACAATTAATGGACTTATTCCAAGTTGAACTATATGAAAACGAGGGGGGCTCAAAGAATATTGAGATATCCACTACCGAGCAAGTTCCAAAGCTCATCCTAAAATCAGTGACCATATATTATAAGAAGTCAAAGCCAATGGAGAGTCAATCCACCATAAACCAATTATAACCTTCAAAATTCCTAGTCTTTTTCCATACTAAAGTGATAAAATGGTACCATGGAAATACAACTGTGATGTTGTACCACCATAATCAAATAAAGGAGAATAACAAGCAATTATGTTACTGTAAACATTATCGAGGCAGGTGGCATGACTAGAAGCGAAAGATGTTACTTTCTAAAAATGTTAAAGAAAGCTAGGGAGGAGAAAGTAAAAATTAGAGAAGAAAAAGGGAATTGGAAAAATTTTAAGGTAACGTCAAGTTAAGAGTACTAGAAACCTATTTCTAAAAAAGAGGCTTATAAATTCCTAAGCTTAATCAAACATAACAAGTATAGTGTGGTGAAATAACTGAACAAAATGCCAGCTAAAATCTCGCTTTGATCACTATTGCTGAATTCAAAGCCTCATCGTAATGCTTTATTGAAGGTCCTAAATCAGGCATACATATCCCATAATATATCTATGGAATACATAGATAACCTTGTAGGAAACCTGGTAGCTTTAAATTACATTACTTTCAATGATGATGGATTCCTCTAAAGGGGAGAGAAAGCACTAAGTCTCTTCATATTATGTCAGATGTACTAGCCACACAATAGCGAATATTCTTGTTGACAATGGCTCCACGATTAATGTGATGCCTATGTCTACCCTAGATAGGTTACTCATTGACATGTCTTACATGAGAACTAGCCACATGGTCATTAGAGCTTTTGATGGAGCTAGGCGAGAGGTGGTAAGTGATATTGAAATACAATGTAATTTCAAGTTTCAAGTGATGGATATCTCACCATCGTATAGTTGTTTATTAAGGAGGCCCTGGATCCACATAGCGGGTGTTGTCCCATCCTAGCTACACTAAAAACTAAAGTTCATTATCAAAGGGAAGCTGGTGTGTGTGTCAAGAGAAAATGATCTACTTGTGACCCAGCCAACAAATAACCCATATGTGAAAGCCGTAGATGAAGTTGTAGAGTGTTCTTATATATCCTTTAAGCTTGTTAATGCAACTTATGTCAGTGAAAGATCTAGGCTGTATGCACCACAATTATTAACCACTGCTAAGATGGTTGTTACTCAGATGATTAGGAAATAATGGCATCCTAAAAAAAGACTAGGAAAGAAACAACAGGGAATTTGAAAGCTACTAGCTACGATCACTAACCATAAGAGATTTGGCTTGGGGTATAAGCCTACAAAGGTGGATAAAGAGAAGCTGATAGAAAGTAAGAAAAAGAAGATGATGGCTAAATTTAAAAGACAAGAGATAAAGTCAATCCTTATGATACCTTTTGATTAGAGAGATATATTTATCCTGGAAATGATAATTGGGATGTAAGGCTAGAAGAACCCTTTTTTGAACTTACCATTCAAATGGTGGAAGGGGAGGCATTTGATAGTCAAGATAAAGAGCTATTGGTGTATCCAACCCCATAAGGTTTAGAATTGAAAAATTAGGATATCATCAAGCTGCCTATTGTCCTTGAATATTTCCAAAAGTAATGTAGTGAATAAAATTCCTATACTTTTGCCTAAAAGTACTAGGATTTATTTATTTTTTGTATGGGCATTTATTCATTTTAATAAAAAGATCGATGTGATGCATTTTCATTTCTTCTATCCATTCTTTAATTTCATTCCATACATCTTGCCAACATTTCTCCTTTCGCACTTACTCTGAGGTACCTAAACAATAAATATGAAGATAATCATAAGAGTAACCCAAGGTTTGACTTTGAAAATCCAATCTATACTGGTGAACTTGATCATGAAAATGACTCAAATGATGATGTTTTACCTCATGACCTAGTGAATTGGTAGAACATGAGAAGAAACCAATTGAACCTCACTAGAAAAATACAAAATTAATAAATCTGAAAGATAATAATAATAAAAAAAGAAGTTAAAATAGGCATGTCATTACCTCCGAATGATAGACAAAGGTTAAAAGAGTTGTTTTGTGAATATGTGGATGTCTTTGCATGGTCTTACTAAGACATCCCTTGATTTAATACCAAAATAGTAGAGCATAAGCTACTTTTAAAGCCAGTGTGTAGGCCAATACAACAGAAATTAAGACCAATGAAGCTTGAAATGTTCTTGAAGATCAAAGAAGAAGTGAAAAAATAGTTTGATGCAAGTTTCTTAGAGGTGGCTAAGTATCCAAAATAGGTAGCAAACATAGTCCCAGTACCAAAAAAAGATGAAAAAGTTCGAATGTGTGTTGATTATTGAGATTTGAATAAGGCAAGCCTAAAGGATTTTTCCTTGCCTCACATTGATACTTTAGTAGATAATACGGCCAAACATTCCATATTTTCTTTTATGGATGGATTTGCGGGGTATAACCAATTCAAGATGGCTAGGGATGACATAGAGAAAACTACTTTTGTAACTTTGTGGGAAACATTTGCTAAAAAGTGATGCCTTTTTAGGTCAAAAAATGCTGGGACCACTTACCAAAGAGCTATGGTAACTCTCTTTCATGACATGATGCATAAAGAAATAGAGGTGTATGTGGATAATATTTTTGCGAAGCCTAGGGAAGGAGAATATCATATTGCCAACCTCTGAAAACTATTTGAAAGGTTGAGAAAATTTTAGCTTAAATTGAATATATCTAAATGCACATTAGGGGCTAAGACAAGGAAACTATTGGGTTTTATAGTCAGTTAAAGGGGAATAGAGGCGGATCCTGATAAAATTTGAGCTATCTAAGATCTGTCACCTCCATGCACACCAAAAGAGGTACTAGGATTCTTAGGGAGATTGAATTATATATCTAGATTCATTTCTCAGCTCACTCTTAAATATGATCCCATTTTGAAACTCCCCTATAAAGATAGCTTTGGAAAATGGGATGATGAATGTCAAGAAGCTTTCGACAAGGTCAACGAATATCTATCAAATCAACTTGTATCGGTATCCCCTATTTAAAAAAAACCATTGATTCTGTATTTAACATGGAATGAAAGTTTGATGGGATGTGTGCTAGGGCAACAGGATGAAACAAGCAAGAAAAAGAGAGTTATTTACTATTTAAGTAAGAAATTCACTAACTATGACTCAAAGTACTCCTCATTGGAAAAAATGTGTTGTGCCTTAGCTTGGATGACTCGTCAACTTAGGCAATAAATGCTATACCATACTACATGGCTCATAGCAAAATTGGATCCTTTCAGATATGTTTTCGAAAAATGTTTGCTATCTGAAAGAATTGCTCAATGGCAGGTAATGCTTTTCGAATACAATATTAGCTATATAACTCAAAAAGCGATTAAAGAAAGTGTCATAACTAAATTTTTTACAGAATAGACTGCTGATGATTATGAACCAATAAGGCTCGATTTCCCAGATGAAGACCTAATGGTTGTTTTTCAAGTTGATGAGGAAACTATGGAGCAATCTTGGAATATATACTTTGATGGAGCTATAAAATGCCTTAAGGCATGGAATTAAGGCAAACTTGATATCTCCATAAGGAAATTTTGTCCCCATTACAGTAAGACTAAACTTCAATTGCACTAATAATGTGGCTGAATACGAAGCCTGTGTTATGGGCTTACAAGCAACAATTGAAAGAAAAATCAAAGTATTATAAGCTTATGGAGACTGAACTTTGGTTATTTACCAGTTGAGAATGGAATGGGAAACAAGGGATGCAAAGCTGATTAAATATCATAAGTATGTCACTGATTTGGTTAAACAGTTTGAAAAAGTTCAATTTGAATATCTGCGTAGAGAAGATAATTAAATTGTTGATGCCCTACCCACATTGGCAACTATGATCAAGGTGAAAACAGATATTGAAATTCAACCATTAAGCTTGATGTAAAAGAATTCCCAGCACATTGTTCAAATGTCGAAGAAGAGATTGATGGCAAGCCTTGGTATAATGACATCTTACAGTATCTAGAGAGTCAACAATACCCAAAGCATGCAACTGAAAATGATAAGAGGATCATTAGGAGATTGGCCATGGGTTTTTTCCTTGAAGGGAATATTTTGTATAAAAAGAATCAAGATCTATATCTCTTGAGATGTGTCAATATAGCAAAGGCATGAAAGTTCATGAAAAGAGTTATGACGGGAATCGTAGAGCTCATGCAAGTAACCATATGATGGTAAGACAAATTATGAGAGTAAGGTTCTACTGGTCAACCATGGAAAGTAATTGCATAGATTATGCTAGAAAATGCCATAAATGCCAAATCTATGCAGATAAAATACATGTCCCTCTAAATCCTCTACATGTTATAGCACCCCTATGGCCATTTTCGAAGTGGGGCATGGATGTTATCAGACCCATTGCGCTAAGGCTTCAAATGGACATAGGTTCATTTTTGTGATGATTGATTATTTCACTAAATGGGTTGAAGCTACATCGTATGTTAGTGTGACACGATCGATGGTATATAAGTTCTTTAAAAAAGAAGTAATATGTAGATATGGGCTTCCAGAAAAAATTATCTTAGATAATGCCAAGAATTTTAATAATAAGATGATAAAGGAGATATGTACCCAGTTTAAGATCAAACATCATAACTCGACACCCTATCATCCGAAAATGAATGGGATAGTAGAAGCAGCAAATAAGAATGTTAGAAAGATTCTTGAAAAAATGATCGAGACTTATAAAGATTGACATGAGAAGTTGCCTTTTACTTTGCATGCTTATTAGACATCAGTACATACCTCTACCGAGACAACCCTATTTTCTTTTGTCTATGGGATGGAAGTAGTGTTGCCAGTGAAAGTAAAAATTTTCTCTTTGAGAATCCTAAGAGAAGTTGATTTGGAAGAAGCCGAATGGATCTAAAAGCGTTACGAGAAATTAAATTTTATTAAAGAGAAAAGATTGATAGCACTATGTCATAGGCAATTATACCAAAAGAGAATAATAAGGGTACACGACATGAAAATTCAACCCCAATGTTTTTATGAAGGAGAGTTGGTTCTGAAAAGGATTCTCCTAAGTCAACATAACAATAGAGGAAAATGGACTCCAAATTGGAAAGGTCCATATGTTGTCAAGAAAGTGTTTTAAGGAAGAGCTTTAATTCTGACAAAAATGGATGGAGAAGACTTGCCCAATCCAATAAATTCACATGTTGTGAAGAAGTACTTTTCTTAAGAGAAAGAAAAAGGGCTCAAATTGAAAACCTATAAAAGGCAATTTGAGTTCAAAAAAAAAAAAGAGCTCAAATTGAAAACTTGTAAATGGCGATTTGAGTTAAAAAAAAAAAAGAAAAAGAGCCCAAATTGAAAACCTATAAAGGGCAGTTTTAGTTCAAAAAAAAAAGAAAAAAAAAAGCTTACATTGAAAACCCGTAAATGGCGATTTAAGTTCAAAAAAAATTAAAAAAAAAAAGAGCTCAAATTGAAAATCCATAAAAAATGGTTTGAGTTAAAAAAATTAAAAAAAAAAAAAAGCTCAAATTGAAAACCCACAAAGGGTAATTGGAGTCAGAAAAGGATGTCTAAGTTGAAAGCCCGAAAATGTAGCATAAAGGTTCAAGATATTATTTTCATAATGCAAGAGGCAAGTGTGATTTAATGAACTTGAAAAGATTAAAGACTTCAGTTGGATGGTTTTTGAGAAGAATTTTAAGTTACTTTGATCATGATTATTTGATAGCCCACTTTCGCTCATCTTTGTAACCCAGTCCCATTCAATCAATAAAATCCATTTCTTTGCTGATGTCAACATTAACCTCTTTTATTTTTCTCATTCATTTTCTTTTTTTTGTCTGCCCCTTTACATGGGTCAAAAAAATGTGTAATTGCTTTACATCTGTCATTTTATTGAATCGATAATGAATGAATAAATAATGATATGAAAATTCTTTTTATTACTCTAGAAAGCTAAGAATAGCATGGGCAAGTGAAATGAACGCAATGGGAGCTTAATGGAATGTTGATCTTAGATTGACTGAAACTAAAAGACAATGATAGTTTGATTCTTTAACCAAATGTGTTCAAAAGTTGAAGGATCCATAATGGGCAAGAAAATGAAAATAGAAAAGAGCTTGAGAATCTTTTTACCATAATCAGATAAGCCCGACATCTCATAACATTTCATGTATTCTAGGAAAATTGGCATTTAATAACATTTCGTGTATGCATGTCATGAGATTTGCTTTTACAAGAAGGTGGTTGACATCACAAATTATTGAAGTTGTCAAGAATGGGGCGGTAATCATTTCGATTTTTTTTTTATGTATTACGACTTAGTCTAAGTTACTTATTTCAAACTTTAGTTCAGTCCAAGTCATTTTGTTTTGGATTTTGGCTTACGCCAAATCCTTCTTCGACTTAGTTCAAGTTATTTTTTTCAGACTTTGATTCAATCCAAGTCATTTTATTTTAGATCTCAGCCTATGCTAGATCATTTTTTAGTTATTTTAGACTTCGATTTTGTCCAGGTCATTTTATTTTGGATTTTGACTTTGTCAAGTCCTTCTTTAGCTTAGTCTAAGTTATTCATTTTAGACTTCGGCTCCATCTAGGTCATCTTGTTTTGGATTTCGGCCTATGCCATATCCTTCTTTGATTCAGTCCAAGTTATTTATTTCAAACTTTTGTTCCATCCAAGTCATTTTGTTTTGGATCTCGATCTATGCTAGATCCTTCTTTGATTTAGGCCAAGTTACTTATTTTTAGACTTCGATTCTATCTAAGTCATTTTGTGTTAAATTTTGGCCTATGCCAGATACTTCTTTGATTTAGTTCAAGTTACTTATTTCTAGACTTCGGTTCCATCCAAGTCATTTTATTTTGAATTTTGACCTATGCCAGATCCTTATTTGATTTAGTCCAAGTTACTTGTTTTTAGACTTCGTTTCCATCCAATTCATTTTATTTGGGCTTTCGACCTATGCCAGATTCTTCTTTGATCTGGTCCAAGTTGTTTATTTTAAACTTCAATTCAATCCAGGTCATTACGTTTCTGGATTTTGGCCTGTGCCAAATCCTTCTTTGACTTAGTTCGAGTCGTTCATCTTGAATTTTGGTCCAATCCAAATTCTCCTTGGACTTTCTATTAGTCCAACTTGTTCTTTTCCTCGAATAAGATCGTGATTGGTGTTTACATCTTTGCATAATCTCTACTTCATAAAAAATATGCAAAGAGAGACAACTGTAGACACCCATTTTTCCTTTTTTCTTTTGAATCAAGTTTTTTAATGAATTGATAAAAGCGGAGTTTTAATCCTATTACAACTCTAGGATAAAGGAATTTCAATTTTGAAATTGGGATAAAAAAAGGTTTTTTTTTTTTAAAAAGGGATAATGGATGAGAGGATAAGAGGATTCTAATTTTTGAATCCTCGAATAGCCCTATATAAACTCTCAGTGATCATAGAAGACACACAAACAGATAGGAGAGGCCAAAGAAGAGGCAATCAAAATCAAAAATAAAAATTTGAAGAGGCTATTGTTTACAGTAGAAGTTTCTAAGATTTTTCCATTGATTGGAGAATTAGATTTTTTTTTGGGAATTTTTTTTGTATTTTTTGCAAAATTTCTATAAATTCCAAAGTTCGTTGAATTTTTCGATGAAAATTCAAGTTTTTCGGTGACTTTTCTGACAAAAAATCCAACTTCGGATAATAAAACCTAGAAATCGATGAGAATTTCATCGACATTCTTTGCATCTAAAGAGAGACTCAAAGAAAATTGAAGAGAAGAAAGAGAAATGGGAAAGAGCATCTGAGGATAAAAAGATTTCTTTGCCTTTTATACCACCCTAAAATAATGTCGTTTTGAGCTAAGAACCCAATAGGATATCGTGCTTTTCCATCTGTCCAACCTGACCTGCAGTGCCTCGACCCACTTACCTGTATCACTTAACCCCTGTTGAGCTATCAAGCTGAGCCACTCACCAAGCCACACCCATTCCAATCGAGCAAAACTGTATCAAAGTTTTTTTTTTCTTTTTTTATCTATTTATTATTATTATTATTATTATTATTATTATTATTATTATTATTATTATTATTATTGTTATTGTTATTATTGTTGTTGTTGTTGTTGTTATTGTTGTAGTTTTATTTATTGATTAAATTGGAATTATTTATTTATTTAAGTAAGCATTTTTTAATTTTTCAATGATTTTCTTAAAATAAAAATTTCAAAAAAAAGTATTTTTGAGGAAAAGTTAAAAGTATCAATTTTTCTTGAAAATAAATATTTCAAAAAAGGGATTTTTGAGGAAAAGTTGAAAATATCAATTTTCCTTGAAAAAAAAATTTTCAAAAAGGGCATTTTTAAGGAAAAATTAAAAGTATCAATTTTCCTTGCATAAAGGCATGAATTTTTTTTAAAGTAAAAAAATAATAATAAAAGAGATCCCCATGAAAGGTTAAATATTATTCCTTTTTCTTTTCTTGGAAATTTTTAATGTTAAATAATCCAACAACGGAGTCTCTATAAGAGAATAGTAGTTTTCTTGTATACTTTTCAGGTGAGGGAACTTTCCTAATTTTTTGCCAAAAGTATTAGAGTCAATTAAGAATAATTTTCAATAATTAATTACTTGGTAAAATTTTTAAGGCTTAATGGATAACATGAAATTAAGCTGGTACCATCTTTCGATAGATGTATGGGGGTGCTATAATCTTTCTCACATTTAACCGTACTTCTAGACCTAGTTTTGGTTTCGTAGATATCGAATCCACCTTTCAAAGATACTTAAGTCAAACTTAAGATTTTTCTTTAAAAAAGGATAGATTCAATCACGTGGCCAATCACATCTAAATAAAAAAGATTGATAATGACTTCTTAAGTCAATGTCTAGCGATAAGCCCACGGATCTAGACGTCATGACAAATATCTCATCGAATCACATCACATGCATGTTAACATCAATAATTATTTATATGAAAACAAAAGTAATAAAATGAAACATTTATGATTTACCACTTTTAATCAGGCACATGTGAAGGAAAAAATTATGTACAATTACCATATCCACTAGGGTAAAATTTATTTGTTAAAATAATTTAATAAAATTATAATAAAAATTCAAAATGATAGATTGATAAATTTTAATAAAAAATTAATAATATGTAAAAATAATAAAAATGTTACTCATAGTTTAAATTTGATCAATATTTATTTAATGATAAAAATCATGTCAAAATTTTCACTAAAAATACTTTTTTTAAAATATATTAAAATATATTAATTTTTTTAAAAAAAATTTATACATTTGATTTATGTAATAAGAACTTTTATTTTATCTATTTTGATTTTTGATTTTAATTTTATTTAATTGTTTTTAATAAAAAATTTTATCTAAAATCTTCATCTATGTGTTCTCTATCCCTTATATATATACATATATATATATATATATCTAAATTTGATAATTTTATTAATAATTTGATATTTTTAAATACATTACAATAATATAAATAAAGAAATATATGAAAGCGACGTAGCATTTCTTACTTCATGCCCTAACTCAAACCAAACTACTTTTGGGATGCTTAGCATCTTACTGAAACTGTCTATTTAGCTATAGCACGTCATTGCATCAATGACAGTACTGTTTGCTTCCTCTTAATTTAAAGCAGCTAGTTTATTAAGACGTGAAGATGCATACAATAATTCGATCACAGGATTATCAATTTTAATTTGGAAAATATATAGTTGCTAGATTTTAATGGTTAATTGTGAATTCTCTGGATGATAAACAAAATTTGAATTATTAAAAAAAAAGCACTACGTTGCACCATTATTAACTTCTTTTCATGGCCAAGTGACACCTTTGTTACTATTATTTTTTGGAATTATTAAATACTATTTGAGATAATCATGATTTTTACGTGGAAGATAGTAGGGTTCTCATCTCATTTTCAGCACGTTCACGGCCAACTCGTTTGCCAACTAATGCAATGTTTTTTTTTTTTACTTAAGTGATGCCTACGCAAATTGGATATTATATGTATTATAATGCTTAAAATGAACCAGTTAAAATACTCAAGTTGTTTATTACTTGGAAAGAGGTTTAATCTCATCCTTGAACAAGAAATGATATATCTTGATGAATAATTAATTATTATCAAGAGTCAAATATGATTGATAATCCGATTTGATTTCGTCACTAATTTAAAATAAGTTTCTATTGTGGGTTTTTTTTCTTTTGAAGGCAATAACTAATGAAGCTGCTGATTATAGAAGTGAAAATAGAAACAAAATTCGAATGAAACAATTACAAATTAATTATTAAATCTCATAAAAAATAAAAATAAAAATTCATGTGATACTCATGAAATTCTGCATGGTGTTGGTTGTACTTTCATTTCAGTTGTGTCATATTCTAGGCATACTTGGTCATTAAAAATATTTTCTCTGCTGAAGAAGAAAATGCAGGCTGGCTTGATTTGATTTCAGGTCAAAAGATTAAACCACAATCTATGCATTAATGGGAAAAAGCCTATGCATCACTGCGACTGATAATCAAAATTTTTTCCCACTCTTTTCTAGCTCAATTGGCCTTTGATGTTCCACTCTTCTATCTTTTTCTTACTCAAATAATATTTTCATTTGGAAAGATGAGGAGAAACTTGATTTCGTTGAACGTATTCTTAGTTGCTTTCCTTCATATCTTCTTGCTAATTCACAGTAAACCTCTTGTACCGGCTCTGTATGTATTCGGAGATTCATTGTTTGACAGTGGCAACAACAATCTTCTTCCAACTGTTGCCAAGGCAAATTACCCACCTTATGGCCAGAATTTTGTCGAACACTTCACCAGCAGGTTCACTAATGGAAGAACTCTTCCAGACTTTATAGGTATTGAAAATTTAGTAAGTTAAAATGAATTCTTCATGATTAAACTATTATCAATTACCATATGCTTCTAATTTTTATCCTTTTTTTTAATTGAAGCTGAATTCCTTGATCTGCCATACCCTCCACCATACCTGAGTATACATGAATCAGTAAAGCTAACAGGTTTGAATTATGCATCTTCAGCTTGTGGAATTCTCCCTGAGACTCGAAGCCGATTTGTAAGAGCTTCAACTTATTATACTGTTTTCATAGCATTGAAAATTGGCAATTTACCCACCAATTACTTATCATTTTTTTGGAGTAATTCATTGCACTATGAGAAAAAATGTATATATAATTTCATATTTCTACCCTCCAATTAAAATAAATTATTTTAATTAGAAAAAAATTTCTTCCTATTGCAGGGCAAATGCTTTAGTTTGGATGATCAAATTGATTTGTTTCGATGGACAATTGAGTCGAAAGTGCCTAGCCACTTTAAAAGCTCTAACGAGCGTTCTAACTACTTGGCAAAGTCTATATTTATATTAACAGTAGGCAGTAATGATTACATTCAAAACTATTTAGAACCACCATTATTGAGCAGAAGCCAAGATTATGATCGCCAAGATTATGATCCTCAAACATTTGCTCAGCTTCTCATGGATGCTCTCTCCAAGCATTTTGAGGTTCTCCACAAATCCCTTTTCAATTATATCTGCTTTTCCTTTTCTTCAGCCTGAGGTGTTGGAATTTGAATCTTAAATTTATTTGTTGCCCACCTATTGAGTTAAGCTTCAAATTTTTCATTTTTTTTATATACATGTTTTGTCAATAATATATTTCTTTTCATATTATTTCAATTGCAGAGACTATATAGATTAGGAGCTAGGAAGATAATAATGTTTGAAATCGCCCCGCTTGGATGCATCCCACATTACACAAGGAAATATGAACTCAAAGGAAAATGTCATCACGAAACAAACCAAATTGTCTCATATTTTAATAATATTTTTCATGCAACGCTGAAGAATTTAACATCTACTCTTCAGGGCTCCATGTTCATCCTTGCTCGAATAAATTCATTAGTTCACGATTCTATTACTAATCCTTCAAATATGGTAAGTTTTTAAAGTATTAGCAATTACCTTATACATTGTCAGGGATAAAGTTTTTAATCTCCACAAATAGTGTTAGAAAATTATCCCATGTTTCATCCGGTTAACTTTAAGAATATTAATAAATTAATTTAATAATTAAATGAACATAATACAAAATAATAATCCCGTTTTATGGAACTTATGGAACTTTGCTCAACTGTTAGCGTATATATAGTAATTGATTTTTTTTTCTAATTTTCTTAATTATAACTGTTTTTTAACATTGAGTTTTGCAGGCTATACTGATGCAAGCTATCCATGTTGCACAACTTGGGGAAATGGGACCTCATCATGCATCCCATGGCCGGTGCCATGTCCCACCCCAAATGAACATTTGTTCTGGGATGGTTACCATAATACAGAAATAGGGAATTCAATAGCGGCATCCCTTTGTTTCAACGATCCTGAATTTTGTACTCCTTTTAGTATCAGGGAGCTCATACAAATTTGAAGTTATGTGTAGGTGTTAGAAAATTAATAAGTTTAGGACTACCTACTTTAATATTAATCTGAATTGCCAAAAAAAAGAAAATTATCATACTTGTTTCAGGAATCTCCAATAATCTACTTATGGAACAGTTTATTGATCATTTTCGTCTATGAAACATTCATTAGAATTGTCCATAAATTTTTACAATTCAAGTCCTACGGTTTTAGATGGATAGAAGAGAGTTTAAAAAATTTTTTACTAGAGTAATTAAGATTAACTCATCTTATTAATTTCTGCCAATATATATGTTTATTTATATAGCACATATCTTAATATTTTTAATAGTGCTTATGCATAATTTTATTAGGAATAGAATTTTAATTCAACTCAAATTAGGGTTCGCTAATGCCTATAAGAATATGCTAATGAATTTGGATCCACTTAACCTTACCCATATTTCCAACATAAAGATTTAATTAAGACGGCACATATTTTACCATTCCAAAAGTCACCAAATAAAAAAATGCTCTGGTGCATAAAAAAAGATAATCAAATTTAAATGAATTGTTAGAGAAAGAAAGAAGAATGGGTTCGGCAAAGATCGGAGAAGCAATCGTCCAGTGGAATTCTGGAGTGTGCGTTCAGAGATTGAACAATGGAAAAGAAGACTTGTAATGGTCTTTGTTGACAATATTCATCCTGAGGGAAGAGAAGCAATTTTGTGGGATCATATCATGCAGCATGGGAAAATTATGGACTTCTACATTCCTCTAAAGAGAAGAAGGCCAAGGGGCAGCAAATTTGGATTTTTTTGCTTCAAGGATTTGCAAGAGGCACTGTCAGTCATCAGGGCAATGGATGGTTTTGTATGGAATGGCTGGAGTTTAAGGGCAAGTCTGGCCAAGTATGAAAAGGGTAGTTATGAAGGGTCTGCAAAGAATCTAACAAAAAGGAACGCCTTCCATAGACATCTTGTCATGCATGAGGGGATCAATGAGACTACAAACCTAACTTATGCAGAAGTGACAAGAAGAAATATTCCAATCCTGCATGCATCAAGGCCGTATGGAAATGGTAAAGCAGCAATTCTAGAGGCGGGTGGAAAACAACTTTCATTGCTGGGAGGCAAAAACCAGAGGCAAGAACGAATAGTGTTGGAAGAAGACGACTTAGAAATGGATTGATTGGAGAGGAGTGCAGTGCCGGAGGTGAAAAATCCTTAGGCTATTCGCATGCTACAACAACACATATTTAGTGAATGAGTCATGTAATTCTCAGTCACAGTTATGGGAGGAAGTATGTTTCCATTACTCTTAGAGTCAAAGGAAGAAATGCTTGGTATGTTAGAAGACGGGAGAACATGGCTTGAAGAATGGTTTTTCTGGATAAAACCATGAAGCCCTAACATAATCAGTCTTGATAAGTTCGTTTGGTTGAGACTGAAACACGTTCCTCTCCATGCATGCTGCTATGACTTTTTTAAGAAGGTTGGAGACAAATGGGGTAATTTCATTACGGTTGACGATAGTACAATGAGGAAGAGGCGTCTCGATATGGCTAGAGTTCTCTCCCTTGTCAAGAAAAATGTCTGCATACCAAATTCAACCCAAGTTATGGTAAAAGGAAAATCTTATGATATAAAGATCGCGTTGGAAGGTGGCTATGATTTCTTATGGAATGCGAGTGTTTACACTTCAACAAAATCAATAGCCACATAAGCAAAATTGCCACGTTAGAAAAATTATAATGCCACATCATCAAATTTAACAGAAAAAGTTTGAACCATTAGTAATTTGACTAAATTCGATAATTAAATGAAGTACAAAAATCTAATTTAAATACATTAAAATAGAAAGATTAATTTTACTATTTAACTAAAGTACAAATATCAGTTGCATAATTTGATTTATCATTTTCTATCCTAGGCAATTTACAAGTTGAAAATTTACTGTTAACATAGTAGAAAAAGTATGTTAATATGCAAAATGAAAGAAACCAACTTAATGATATTATTGAGAATTTGTATCTCTTTAAAGATAGACACAGAGGTTGAAAAGAAATAAAATTGTTTCAATCTTTCAAGTCATCTTTCCCTTCACATCATATTGATAACTTTGGTTTTAAATGTCTCTTGAAGTTATCATTTCAGAAATTGAAATTGACATAATATAGATAAATAAGAAAAAAAATACATAAAAACTGATAATAAGAGATAAAATAAGTAAAATTAAATTGTAAATTTTAACAATAAGAAAATTTTAATCTCATTACAATTTAATTTTCTTTAATATTTTTTTACTAATTTATTTACATATGACAGCTAAAATGAATTATTTAGATTTAGATTAATTGAATAAGGGTTGTCAAGCAATCATTCTTTGAACTTCAGTAAGCCAAACAACCCATATGAGAAAGTTAAGAAACCTCAAACATTTCA
This sequence comes from Durio zibethinus, assembly GCF_002303985.1. Next base: position 15,158,222 of record NW_019167893.1, read on the forward strand.
ATTTGTTAGCTTTGAATTGATCCTTATTTTGAAATGACAAAATATTAAGCTAAATAAACTTGATTAAGATTTTTGAAAAAGATTTATTTAGTACATGTTCTTAAGTTTTATTATTTTGGTACTAAATAAATAATATGATTTTCAAAGTTTAAACAAACCTTTCTTTATGTGTTCTTATTTCTCAAATCAAAGGTATCTTTAAACATTATCTATTTGAGCTTAAATGAAAGTCCAATTGTTGTTTTTAAAATGAACTTATTCATTTTGGACTCAATACAATTTTGATAATATTGGTTTTGAGAAATTGATTAACTTAAGAAAGTTATTTTACAAGAACAAAGTTTTCTAACATTGAACTTGTTTTATTTCTCTATATTAATTCACAAAGCTTTAATTTTTTAATTTTATATGGTTGGAAAGCTCTTTGAGTCTACTTTCTAATGGATCAAACAAAATCAAAATTTAAATTTTCTAAAAAAAGATTTTGAATTTTTACTAGATATTTTATAATTGTCTAAAAACTACACAAGAGGTAGATTTGAAAATTTACTATGATTCATACACAATGAATTAGGTGATGGATTTTATATAGATAGAAAGCTCATTAAGTATATTTTCTAAATCTTCAAATGGATTTTTATTTAGATTTATATAACAAACGGTTTTTGAATTAGATTTATATAACTCATAATATGATCAAATTAGTGAGTAAAGTGCAAAATAGGAAACAACCATCCAGCTTTGATAGGATCGATTCTTTCAGGAAAGGAATTGATTGATTTTTTACTCGTAATGCATCTTTGTGCTTCAGGTTAAAGAAGGGATTGATTAGGTGGTGCATTTTCAAGGCATAAATTGGCTTCCAAAAGTGAACCAATTAATCCCCTTATGGAAAGGATCGATCAGGTAGGCCTTGAAACAACTCCAACAGCTAGTTTATCAAGCTTCAACTGGTATATTCTTCTCCCATGCATTCCCAATGGCTATTTCCTCAATTTCTCTATAAATTAGGCACTTCAACACACCAAGAAGATTGATGAATCAAGAGAGTAAGAACTAACAAGTTATATTTTTATTTTCTCAAAGAATCAATAGTTGTTAAAGTTTAAAATCCATAACTTTTGTATTTATTGTATCCAAGCTATATTGTTGTTCATTCATCAAATTTTTTGGTACTTTATTTGGCAAACACTTAACCTTTGAAAGGAGTTCTAAGTTTGTATTTTTTATTAAGTAATTTTGTAATCAAGAGATAAGGCATCCTATTGAATTTGTTGGATTGTGAGGTTGCTACTTAGCCTAGAAAATAAAGAGTGTAAGGTTTCTATCTTAAGCCTCAAAGAGAAAATGATAGGGTTATATTTTCAATTCAAGATTAGTGGATTGAAGCCTTAGTGTGGACAACCAAAAAGAGAAGACGTAGGTGCCTTGTGGAGAAAGACTGAACCTCTATAAATCATTATGTTTGATTTCTCTATCCCTATGTCCTTACATTTATTGTTGTTTATATTAGATTCTAGGTTTATTAATTGTTATTACTTGCATTATATTTTCATCAAAGTGCTTATTGTTTTAATTCTTCATTCAATTATTTTGAAATCATTGTTTGAGAAGAACTTAGAGAAATTCAATTCACCCTCCCTCTTGGATTACCATCTCACCTAAAAAACTAACAGCTGGTCTCAGAGCGAGATTGCAAGTTCGAGTCCCCTAGGCATCGCTAGGGTTAGATTGTTGGATTATAAGGTCAAGTGATCTCCCTTAAGGACTCGGTATGTCAGTTTATCTAGGTGAGGTATCTCATGGTGGATCGGATTTCGATGTACCACTTATCATGGGCTGAGACTCAACCTCTAGGTCCATGACAATGGTATCGAGCTAGCTCTTGAAGTACTAGCAATGTACCACCAAGGATGATAGGCCTTCATTGAAGTGGGAGAGGATGTCACCGAACTAAGGAAGAGTCCTAAATCCTACATCGACTGTGTACTAGAGTTGGTTATGAGATATAAGGGTTCACACCATCACCTCCTTGTGAGGTGTCTTTTGTGAAACCGTAAACTAAATATGTATTTAAATTTTTTTTGAATTATTAAATACTATTTAAGATGATCATGATTGTAACGTGGAAGATTGTAGGATTCTCATCTCATTTTCAGCACGTTCATGGCCAAATCGATTGCCAACTAATGCAAGATTTTTTTTTTTTTTGAGTTAGGTGATGCCTACACAAATTAGATATTATATTTGTATTATAATGCTTGAACAGAATCAGTTAAAACACTTAGTTGGTGGTTAATTGGAAAGATGTTTAATCTCATCCTTGAACAAGAAATCATATACATTGTTGAGTAATTAATTATTATGTAGTCAAATATTCTTGATAATCCTATTTAATTTCGTCACTAATTTAAAATAAATTTCTGTTGTGGTTTGTTTTTCTTTTGAATGCAATAATTCATGATGCTGATGATTATAGAAGTGAAAAACAGAAACTAAATTAGAATGAAAGAATTTCAAATTAATTATTAAATCTCATAAAAAAAATCATGTGATACTCATGAAATTCTGTTTAGTTTTGATAAGAATTTAAAATTAATATTAAATCTCATAAAAAAAAATTCATGTGATACTCATGAAATTCTGTTTAGTTTTGATAGTACTTTACTTTCATTTCAGTTGTGTCATATTCTTGGCATACTTAAGTCATTAAAAATATTTTCTCTGCTAAGGAAGAAAAAGCTGGCTGACTTGATTTGATTTCAGTTCAAAAGATTAAACCACAATCTATGCATTAAGGGGGAAAAAACTGTGCATTATTGCGGCTGATAATCAAATTTTTTTTCCCTCTATTTTCAAGCTCAATTGGTGGCCTTTGATGTTCCACTCTTCTATCTTTTTCTTACTCAAATAATATTTTCATTTGGAAAGATGAGAAGCAACTTGATTTCGTCGAACGTATTCTTAGTTGCTTTCCTTCATATCTTCTTGCTAATTCACAGTAAACCTCTTGTACCGGCTCTGTATGTATTCGGAGATTCATTGTTTGACAGTGGCAACAACAATCTTCTTCCAACTGTTGCCAAGGCAAATTACCCACCTTATGGCCAGAATTTTGTCGACCACTTCACCGGCAGGTTCACTAATGGAAGAACTCTTCCAGACTTTATAGGTATTGAAAATTTTAATAAGTTAAAATCAATTCTTCATGATTAAACTACTATCAATTACCATATGCTTCTAATTTTTATCCTTTTTTTTTAATTGAAGCTGAATTCCTTCATCTGCCATACCCTCCACCATACCTGAGTATACGTGAATCAGTAAAGCTAACAGGTTTGAATTACGCATCTTCAGCTTGTGGAATTCTCCCTGAGACTGGAAGCCGATATGTAAGAGCTTCAACTTACTATACTGTTTTCATAGCATTGAAAATTGGCAATTTACCCTTCAATTAATTATCATTTTTTTTGGAGTAATTCATTGTACTATGAGAAAAAAATGTATATATAATTTCATATTTCTACCCTCCATTTAAAATAAATTGTTTTAATTAGAAAAAAATTTCTTCCTATTACAGGGCAAATGCTTGAGTTTGTGTGATCAAATTGATTTGTTTCGATGGACAATTGAGTCGAAAGTGCCTAGCCACTTTAAAGGCTCTAAGAAGCGTTCTAACTACTTGGCAAAGTCTATATTTATGGTAACAATAGGCAGCAATGATTACATTCAAAATTTAGAACCACCATTATTGAGCAGAAGCCATGATTGTGATCCTCAAACATTTGCTCAGCTTCTCACGGATGCCCTCTCCAATAATTTTGAGGTTCTCCACAAATCCCTTTTCAATTATATCTTCTCTTCTTTTTCTTCAGCCTGAGGTGTTGGAATTTGAATCTTAAATTTATTTGTTGCCCACCTATTGAGTTAAGCTCCAATTTTTCTTTTTTTTTTTTTTATATGCATGTTTTGTCAAATTTTTTTTTTTTTTCATATTATTGAAATTGCAGAGACTATATAGATTAGGAGCTAGGAAGATAGTAATGTTCGAAATCGCCCCGCTTGGATGCATCCCACATTACACAAGGAAATATGAACTCAAAGGAAAATGTCATCACGAAACAAACCAAATTGTCTCATATTTTAATAATATGCTTCATGCAACGCTGAAGAATTTAACATCTACTCTTCAGGGCTCGATGTTCAGCCTTGCTCGAATAAATTCATTAGTTCACGATTATATTACTAATCCTTCAAAATATGGTAAGTTTTTAAAGTATTAGCAATTACTTTATACATTTTCAGGGATAAAGTTTTTAACCTTCACAAATAGTGTTAGAAAATTATCACATGTTTCATCCGGTTAACTTTAAAAATATTAATAAATTAATTTAATAATTAAATGAACATGTTATAAAATAATAATCCCGTTTTATGGAATTTAGCTCAACTGTTAGCCTATATATAGTAATTGATTTTTTTTTTCTAATTTTCCTAATTATAACTATTTTTTAACATTGAGTTTTGCAGGCTATACTGATACAAGCTATCCATGTTGCACAACTTGGGGAAATGGGACCTCATTATGCATCCCATGGCTGGTGCCATGTCCCAACCCAAATGAACATTTGTTCTGGGATGGTTACCATAATACAGAAATAGGGAATTCAATAGCGGCATCCCTTTGTTTCAACGATTCTGAATTTTGTACTCCTTTTAGCATTAGGGAGCTCATACAAATTTGAAGTTATGTGTAGGTGTTAGAAAATTAATAAGTTTAGGGCTACCTACTTTAATACTAATCTGAATTTCCAAAAAAAAATTATCATACTTGTTTCAGGAATCTCCAATAATCTACTTATGGAACAGTTTATTGATCATTTTCGTCTATGAAACATTCATTAGAATTGTCCATAAATTTTTACAATTCCAGTCCTAAGGTTTTATATGGATAGAAGGGAGTTTAAAAAAATTTTACTAGAGTAATTAAGATTAACTCTTCTTATTAATTTCTGCCAATATAAATATCTATTTATATAGCACATATCTTGATATCTCTAATAGTGCTTATGCATAATTTTATTAGGAATAGAACTTTAATTCAACTCAAATCAGGAGTTAGATAATGTTTACATGAATATGCTATTGAATTTGGATCCACTTAATCTTACCCATATTTCCAACATAAAGATTTAATTAAGATGGCACATATTTTATCATTCCAAAAGTCACCAAATAAAAAAATGCTCTGGTGCATAAAAAAAGATAATCAAATTTAAATGAATTGTTAGAGAGTGAATGACAGATAGAGAGAGAAAGCAGAATGGGTTTGGCAAAGATCGCAGAAGCAATCGTCCAGTGGGATTCTGGAGTGTGCGTTCAGAGATTGAACAATGGAAAAGAAGAATTGTAATGGTCTTTGTTGACAATATTCATCCTGAGGGAAGAGAAGCAATTTTGTGGGATCATATCATGCAGCATGGGAAAATTATGGACTTCTACATTCCTCTAAAGAGAAGAAGGCCAAGGGGCAGCAAATTTGGATTTTTTTGCTTCAAGGATTTGCAAGGGGCACTGTCAGTCATCAGGGCAATGGATGGTTTTGTATAGAATGGCTGGAGTTTAAGGGCAAGTCTGGCCAAGTATGAAAAGGGTAGTTGGTCTGCAAAGAATCTAACAAAAAGGAAAGCCTTCCATAAACATCTTCTCATGCATGAGGGGATCAATAAGACTACAAACCTAACTTATGCAAAAGTGACAAGAAGAAATATTTCAATCCTGCACGCATTAAGGCCGTATGGAAATGGTAAAGCAGCAATTCTAGAGGCGGGTAGAAAACAACTTTCATTGCTGGAAGGCAAAACCAGAGGCAAGAACGAATAGTGTTGGAAGAAGACGACTTAGAAATGGATTGATTGGAGAGGAGTGCAGTGCCGGAGGTGAAAAATCCTTAGGCTATTCGCATGCTACAACAACACATATTTAGTGAATGAGTCATGTAATTCTCAGTCACAGTTATGAGAGGAAGTATGTTTCTATTACTGTTAGAGTCAAAGGAAGAAATGCTTGGTATGTTAGAAGACGGGAGAACATGGCTTGAAGAATGGTTTTTCTGGATAAAACCATGAAGCCCTAACATAATCAGTCTTGATAAGTTCGTTTGGTTGAGACTGAAACACGTTCCTCTCCATGCATGCTGCTATGACTTTTTTAAGAAGGTTGGAGACAAATGGGGTAATTTCATTACGGTTGACGATAGTACAATGAGGAAGAGGCGTCTCGATATGGCTAGAGTTCTCTACCTTGTCAAGAAAAATGTCTGCATACCAAATTCAACCCAAGTTATGGTAAAAGGAAAATCTTATGATATAAAGATCGCGTTGGAAGGTGGCTATGATTTCTTATGGAATGCGAGTGTTAAGCAAATTATACAAAACAAAATGAGTGCATCTTCGTCTAGCTCATTTGAGAATAAGATGATGGTAGCCTCCAGTGAAGAAAAAGTGCATTCAGACCATGAACAGGATAAGTTGAACAGTCAAAGGGCCTTGGAAGCTTCACTACAGCAACTGTCAATACAGTCTGGAAATGAACTCTTAGGTTTAGGGGAATCGGGTGCGTGAGGGTTCATTTGAGCCGCCAAATTTAAACAGCTTGTTTTTCAAGACAGAAGGGAAAAGGTCGGTTGGGTTTTAAGAACAGAACATGCAGCCTTACAGTGCCGTTAGATTAACTTCCATAGAGGACATCCACACTGGAGTTGGATTTATGGGTTCTGTTAAGAAAAACCCAAGAGAATAATAGTATTGGGCCCGTGCCCAACATAGTGAATTAAGTGCACTTGTTGGGCCTCAAAGGCAACCTTCAAAATTGCAAATGAGGATGGGTGGAATGATTGGGTCTTATGGAATATGGGTTCTTGTAGAATTATAGTACCTATGCACATGAGGATGAAGGTATGATTGGCTCTCAATGCAAAAGACAGCAAGACTCAGTATGGAGGGTCAAGCTGTGCACCAAAGTAGCGACGGGTTAAACGGTTTATCAGAAACAATGATTGATGTGTGTGTGACAAGTTTAGAAGACAGGCTAAAAACAAATCAGAAAGTGAAGACAAGGAGTAAGAGGACCCCTTCTAAGGCAGCCCCTGAAACAAAAACAAGGGGTATTTCTAAGGCAGGTCGAAGAACATTGAAAGAGGCAGAAATGGTTTGGCGAAAAGATCAAAAGAAAAATATGCTTTGAAGTTGCAAATCCTTAAGGATGCCAACTTATCAGATGAGGATATTAGGTGTCAATAGGACTTTTAGAAATGAAGCTGAGAAAACTTTGGAGGTGGTGAAACTATTGGGTCTATGCACTGAAGGTTATGAGGAAGAAATCATTAAGAAGTTAATGGCCATTAAGGGCGAGGAATGCAACTAGGACGCTGAGATGTAACTCTCTAAGCCTTCTTTTTTTGTCTTATGGGAATTAAAATACGTCTGTGAAGGTTTTTCCATAAATATTAGAGGTATTGGTAAAAAAGAGAAAAGAAGAGCCCTCAAAATGTTAATTCTTAAAGAAAAGCCATCCATAGTGTTTATTCAAGAATCAAAGTTTAAAGAGGTTTTGGGCAAAATTATTAATCAGCTTTGGGGTAGCAAGGGTATTAGATTTATGCCTGTGGGATGTCTGGGGGTTTGATTTGCATGTGGTTTGAAGGTGATTTTGTTCTTTCCTCAGCCTCAGTGAAAGATCGTTTTATCTGGTTGAGAGGGAAATTCACACAATTCTCGGGTCATATCAGTTTGGTTAATGCCTATGCCCCTAACGAGATACAGGAGAAGAGGGTATTTTTGGATGAACTAGCAGGATTAAAGTCGAATGACAATGGGCTCTGGTGTTACGCTGGAGACTTCAACGCCGTATTGAATGAGGACGAAAAGGTGGGAATTTCTTTTGTGGATACATCCATTAGAGACTTCATTAGTTTGAACCAATCTGTTGAATCGGTGGACATTCCCCTCATGGACAGAAAGTACACATGGTATTGAGGGAGTAGCTCTATAGCAATGAGTCGACTTGATAGATTTTTACTATCATCCAATTGGCCTTCAGTTTTCTCATCCATCAATTAATGGAGTCAGGAGGGCTGCTTCTCGGATCATGTTCCCATCTGCCTTGTTGTTGACATCGTCGACTAGGGCCCTAAACCCTTTAATATGTTCAATCATTGGCTGGACAGTGCCAAATTCGATAATATGGTAGATATGAAGTGGAGTAGCTATTCTGTGCAGGGATTCGTTGGAATTAGGTTGCAGCAAAAACTGAATTTCTTAAAGAAAGACACCAGATTGTGGACCGGATACAAAAAGAGGGGTGTTTCTGATGAAATTGAAGCTCTTAACAAGGAAATAGCAGGGCTGGAAAGAAGACATGAGGATGCCCCAATGAACAAGGATTTTGGCCCTCTCATAAACTCTAAAAAGAGGGAACTTTGGCACCTACAAACTGTTGAAGAAAGAACTTGGAGACAAAAAGCTAGGGTCAAGTGGATCCAAGAAGGAGATAAAAACACCAGATTTTTTCATTGCCTAGCAAATAGCAGATGGAGGAATAATTTTTTAAGCCACCTTTCTTTCAAGGGGAAATGTCTTTCCACACCAAAGGAAATTAAGTATGCTATTGAGTGTCATTTTAAGGAGCACTTCAGGAAGGATGATTGTGCAGCATTTTCTTTCTCAAATTTTGACACACAGAAATTAACCAGTGACCAAGTGAGGCCCCTTTTGGTAAAGAAGAGGTTTGGAACGTAGTGATGGAGTGAAATATTGACAAAACCCCTGGCCCTGATGGCTTTAATTTCAATTTTATAAAGAAAAATGGTTATTGTTAAGATCGAAAATTATGGAGTTCATGGAGGACTTCCGCAAAACAACAAAATCCCTAAAGGTGTTAACACTTCATTCATAGTCCTTGTTCCCAAAAAACAGTGTGCAAAATCCCTAAATGATTTTCAGCCTATCTCACCCATTGGCTGCATATACAAAATCTAGGCTAAAACGCTATCAAATAGGCTAAAGCAAGTTATGGGAACAATAATCCACCCCACTCAGTCAGCTTTTGTGAAGAGGCGTCAAAGCATGGATAACGTGTTGATCATTAATGAAATTATTGATTATATGAAGAAGTCTCCCAAGGGTGGCTTGGTCCTCAAGTTAGATTTCGAAAAACCGCTCGATAGTGTTGATAGGGAATTTCTGTCGTCTATCATGAGTCTCATGGGATTTGGCAGTAAGTGGATTGGTAGGATACATGGTTGTATTTCCAATGCTTCAGTTTTGGCTCTCATAAATGGCTCCCCTTTGAACCCAATCATGCTCCAAAAGGGACTGCGTCAAGGCGATCCACTCTCGCTCTTTCTATTCAACATTGTTGCTGAAAAGTTAAGCTTTCTGTTTAGGAAAACTGTCATTAGAAATGTTCGAAGGAATCACGATAGGGCATCAGAACATATAGGTCTCGCATCTTTAATTTGTGGATGACACTATAATATTCTTCAAGCCACAACTTGAGCACTTACTAATGATTAAAAAGGTCCTTTGGTGCTTTTAGTTGGCCTCTGGTCTGAAAGTGAATTTCTTTAAGTGCCTTATATGGTGTCAACATTAATCCCTCGATGATAGGAGAATGGGCACTAAAAATATATGCAAGGCAGGCTCCTTACTTGCAAAATATCTTGGGCTCCCTTTGGGGGCCAACCTGAGGCTACTTTCTTCTTTGCAGCCGGTCATAGATTCTTTCAGGAACAGACTCAGTCTATGGAAAAGTAAGCTTTTATCTATGGGAGACAAAGTTGCATTAATCAAATCTGTTCTTGCTAATTTATCAATTTACTATATGTCTTTATTTAAGGCTCCGAGCGGAGTAATCTTTGAGCTTGAAAAAATCTAGAGGCAGTTTCTGTGGAGTGATAGTGAAGGCAAAAGAAAACTGAGGTTGATTGACTGGGGCACAATTTGTAAAAGTAAAAATTATGGTGGTTTGGGAATCAATCTTTACTTGCCAAATGGCCTTGGAGGTTTGGGAAAGAGATGAACTCCCATTGGAGGAACTTGATTTGTGAGAAGTACATGCTCCCTCTAGGCGATCTATGGCCTGCACCTTGCCCGACCCATTCCCTTTCCTGAATAGTTTGTCTTTTTGTGCAGGTGATGGTTCCAGAATTCGCCCTTGGATGGACAAATGAATCGAAAGCCACATATTGAAGCACAGCTTTGGAAGAATCTATGCTTTAGCTGTTAAAAACGATGGACTTATCAAGGAATTTGGGGAATGAGATGGCTTAACTTGGAAATGGAACATTAAGCTGAGGCGTAGTTTTTTCTATTGGGAGCATGAATAATGGGAAGTTTTTCTGAAAACGATAACTCTATCTCCTTATCGCCTTCGATTCCCGATAGATCCATTTGGGCTCACGCAACAAACAGTATTTTCAATCCGAAATCTTTTAGGCAAGAGTTGGGGAAAACCACCTCTCAAGCCGCACCACTTGAAAACTACATTGAGCAAGGTGTAGCACCGCCTAAAGTTGAAATTTTTGTGTGGAAGGCTATTTAAGGATGTATACCTGTCAGGGATGTGCTCCAAAGAAAAGTTGCTTACGAAGCGAGGAGAATAAATGCTCGTTCTGTGAAGAAGCCGAAACTATTAGTCATTTATTCATTTCCTGCGGGCAGTGGAGAATATCATGGGTAATCCCAAGAACTTAGGCTTTTATTTCAATCTTGGAATCAACTTGCATTGCAGGGAATTGATAAGCAGATTTAGGGATCATTGCTATATGCGATTATTTGGTCTGTCTGGCTAGCACATAATGAAAGGATCTTCAACCAAAAAAGTTCTTTCATCCGAGGAGATTTATAATTTGATTTGCATTAGACTTGGTTGGTGGTTGAACGCTAAGTTTCCTGGAACAATCTTCACTCCTCTTGATTTTGTATCCAACATTCAGAATCTAATGGTGAGACGACATGTTAGACTAGCCAGGAAGAATGTTGAATGGATCCCACATTCTGAAGGTGTATGGAAGGTGAATGTCGACGGCTTCGCAATCGGCAAACCAGGTGCTGCAGGTATTGGGGGGGTTGTTCGCAATCACAATGGTCATGTTCTTATGCTTTTCTCCAAACACATCGGTATTAAAGATTCAAACTTAGTAGAATTGCTAACTATCCTAGAAGCTCCCTTGATCATCGTTGACGTTGAAATAGACCCTCCGGAAATTATTATCGAAAGTGATTCGTTGGTCATTATTTCTTGGTTGAAATCAATCTCGGGGAGTTCTTAGAAATATGAGAATATCATAAATAGGCTGTACAATCTATATGCCCGTGTCAAGAAAATTTTATTTGCGCATACTCTTAGGGAAGCAAACTTTTTTGCTGACTTTCTTGCTAAATTGGGAGTCTACAAGAGTTCGTCATTTATAGTATGGCTTTAGCCTTTATTTTTTATTATCAATAAATGTCTTTAATTTTTAAAAAAATTACCAAATTAAATATTTCATTCTCAACTAAAGTAGTAAATGATTCTTTTTCTTACTTTCACTTGGGTAAATAAATTTTCCCAAAGTCCTAAGTCGACGTAAATGTCAGTCGAACCCAAAATTTTCAAAAATCTAAGCTAGCTAACTAGTATTATAAACTAATTACTGAGTTTAGTATTATCTCAATATGCTTGTCGGCTTTTAATTAAGCTCTCAATTTTTTTTTGTCTTGTGCGGCTTACTAAAAATCAAACGCGCGAACATGTTTATGTTGATAGCAATTGATTTTAGATTAATTATTATAATTAATAATGATTAATTTAGTAAAGAATTCAGACAATGTCGAAATTCTTGGATCAGAAGGATCTTTTTTTTCTTTTTGTATTGAATTGGATTTCTGGAAAATATTTTGGAACTGCCTCATCTATCTTTTTTTTTTTTTTTTAAATCTTTTTGCCTTAATTAGTATGTACGCAAATTATTAGTTGACTTAACTATAAATTAGTGGACCCATATTTGAATTTATATAGTAATTATGTCATTATAAAAATTTTGAAACAAAATTTACAAAGCAAATACAACGAACTCTTTTTAAACTGGTTGTACCTTAGGCTATTGATGTTTGCTACTTTAATAAGCCATAGTTAGAATTGGGCTTTGGCTTCCTGTTTCGACATGTGCACGCCAGCATTCTCCCAACTGAAACCAAGCCCAATATATATCAAATTCACTGAGGTAGACTTTTCTTGAATGGTCCTGAATTGGGCATCAGTTCCTGGTTAAAAAAGTTTCAAACGCACCCCTCCAATCATATTATTAAATAGGTGTTGGGAATGGGACTCCTTTTTTTTGGAACTTACAAACGGGACTCTTCGACGAGTATATATTGGTAAAATTCTTTTTCCTTTTTTCTTTTATAAGAAACACACCATTTTATATTATGTGGTTGAAGGTCAAAAAAGTATATTTGAGAAGGAATTGAATTTCTTTAGAATTTTCCATCACTAATATATACCTGTGACAGATATAGACCATTAATTTGTAACCGATTCTTGATCACAAATAGTGCAATTTCTAGTACTGCAATAAATCATTGATCCATTCATCTTAACCATATGATCACATATATCATAAAATTAAGAAAAAGAACATGGTTACATCCTTAACTTGGTAGCAACTACATATCATTTGCAAAAGTGAAAAACACTTATCAAGGCACACACTTAATATACAAAACTTGAGTTCCTATAACTAAAATACTTGTTAGAAAAACAAAAAACTTTTTCTTGTTAATATGCTTGCCTTTAGGGCCAACTAAGAGAAACAAAAACAAACAGAAGTTATATCCGGTCTGCTATATAAAGGTTAAGGGACTTCACTGTTTAGTGTTGAGGGCAAAATTGTGAGCCTAAACCTAGCCAGGGTTTCAAAAGAAAAACTCAATGCCTTGGGACATGATTGTTGATTGGAGGATTCCGACGAGGCCTGTCATATCCTTTGTAGTCCTTGTGCATCAAGTTTAAAATCTCTTTAGCTGCCTCAAGAAGCCTTTTTGATTCAACCCTGTCACTACCAATGACGGGCTTGCCTTTAGGTGGCACTGTCTTGAACTCCTCAAAACGCATTGAGTTTGGAAGATGGAATGGCTGATCGTTCCTAGGAAGTCCCAAGCCAGCAAGATCCCCAGTCTTTGGCTCCAAATTGTTGATACCAATGACCTGGTTTTAATTGAAACATAAAATAATTAATGCTATTAGGTTATTGTAAAACAATCAAACATTACTACCGAGTCACCAAGTATATGTGACTTCCAGTTAATTTCTTGCCTATGTGCATGTCCATATATGAAAGCAAACATTTAGCATAACCTAATAATATTTAACTTTGGATTTTGCTAATGAATGCCTTAAAATGCTCTTTAAAGTTAAGTAACATACTATTTAATTACAATAATATTTTTGTATTAATTGCAGTAGTGGACGGTTAAAGTGATGAATATGCTTAGCACTGCAACTTTAAAGAGGATCTTCAAGACACTCGTTAACAAAATCTTTAACGTTATTGATTGAGATGCTGAATCAAAAAGAAGAGTAGACATGCTTTTGTGTATGTGTTTGAGAGAGAGAGACCTGATTATTTGCCTGATCTTGAAATTTTCCAATGGACATAATTTCAGCATCATTGTTCCCCCCTGCACTTAAAAGACAATATCTTGGATGAATATTGCTTAATTTCAGTTTTAATTATGAAAAAAACATGTTATGTTATGCAATTTAATTAAAATGTAACATTTCGTTTAAATCAGAAGCATTTCAAGCACCAAAATTATAAAACGTCCCTTTTTCTATAAACAACAAAACTTTTCCGTTACATACAAGTTATGATATTCACCGTCACACATCCTTTTCCTAACATCTAGCAAGCCAATCTATAGCTAATTATAACATTCGACAAAAGGGTTTTGTTTTTCAGTGCCTTTGACTCAGTTATGCTTGGGAGGGTGGCCGTTAGGCCCACGATAATCAGCTCCAAAAGCTACAAAATCAGCTGTTTCAACCTTAGGAGTACTAGTTTCATTCCAAGATTCACATTTCACATTAAAAGCTCCCTTTCCTTCAAAATCACATTTGCCATCAGAGCGGTTTTTACCTGAATTCTTTGAAGCCCCAACTTCCAACCCGTGTTTATCTTCTATCTCTTTTCTCGCCACTACTACTTCATGTCCTCCCATTTTCCTTCCTCCAAAACCATCAAGAAATTCCTGCATAGATTTATGCTTTGACATTAGCTGCCAAAGTTTAAAAGTTATGAACAAATATCCAACTATACTAACAAATTACAATACAAAACCAACCTTTTGAACAGATACAAGAGTTTCTTCACTGCTCACATCCACAAGCCTTTCTCCCATTGTTTCCCCACCTACAAAGACAATTGAAACAACAGATAATCTCAGCCTAGAGTAATTAGAGGATCATTTTGAATTAAAGGTAAAGTTTACTACTTACTATACCTTGATGGGCATGCACTGAGCAGCTGTTAAGAGCGTGCAAAACAAAGAGAAGCCCAAATAGTAAGCCAGAAAACCTTATATGCACCATCTTTGTGTGATTATTCTTTCTTTAGTTGAGTATGTTTTTTTGCTTAACAACTGATGGAAGAGAGGAAATCTGGAAAAACAAGAAAAGGGTTTTATAGAGAGGTCAAACCCCAAGTCAAAGTCAGGGTTCGGACACCAGCCTAAATAAAATATTGATTCTGTGATAAACACAGAGCTTACAAAAACTCGCCAATAAAAAATTAACTCATCAGTAAATATCCAATTTAAAAAAGAAAAAAAATAATATTCTATTCTTCAAAAGTTTGAATGTGGTTTTAAGAGTTGGACTGATCAGCCAAAGTTAGGGACAAGAGTGTACCTTAGTATTTGGATTTGAAATGTTGATTTTGTCCCTCTCTACCTTCATGCATGCAACGAGGAACATGCTGATTGAAGGTGATTACATTAATTATACAAAGAAATTAACGTTAATCGGTTCCTCTCTCTCTGTCTATATATATATATATATACACACACACACTAATGATGCTGCAGAGGTAAGGTTATATTTATAGACAAGTGACTAGGTTGAGCTTGTTTGTCATGACTTTGTACAAGTTGCCAAGATTCCCTAAATCTTTGACTCTTCAAAGATAATCAGTTGATTCATGAGTGCAAGAACAAATCAGAGCTCAATAGACTAGAACTTTCAGGCATTTTTCAATACAAACCGGTATGATCGGGCCTCTATATCATTCTGCTCATGCTTTCAAGCTTATGTCATTTAATAATCAGTTATTAGCTGGTATTTCTGACTAATTTAAACGAAATTGAACCCCTCGAAAGTGAAAGATGATTAGATAAAGGGGTAGGTCTCCGAGTCAGAGATTCAGTCTTGTGCTTAATTAAATATTACATGCAAAAAGGAAGAATGTGATAAAAATAAATCTGTCTTCCCTTGGATGCCCTATGGTATCTATAGCTAGGCACATTTTTCTCTTTTTAACAAAATTTTCCTTTTTGCAATGCTACTTTCTGTTTAAAGAATATATTGTTATATACAAATGATTTTGCTCTGAAATTAATAATTGAGGATACCTTTCTCATTAGAGCTGTTTGCCAGCGTCGATCTATTCAATTCAGGGCAACCTGTAAGGATCGATAGAAGTGGAGTGTTATGGCAAAAACCAAAATGCTCGATGGTACTAAACATAATCATGTACGAGCTAAGGTGTTGGCTTTAATTATTTCTACTTTCATAGTTTTCTTTCTAGTTTCAGCCAAAAACAGGGTAAAGATATAAAGAAAAAAATGGATTAGAATGGTTTCAACTAAAGTATATAGCATCCCAAAAATATATTTCCCTTGGAAAAAAAATTGATTCTAATTATTTTCTTTTGATAATTTAAGTTTGTCTGGAATTAAACCCAGATCAATAGAACAGAATGATTTTTATTATTATATTCATCAGAGGCTAATTTTTGTGAGGACTGATTGGCTGGAAAATTTTCTTTAATTAATTTGGATCTTTACTATTTAATGACATTATTAATATATGCTTATTGAGATTAATAAGTTAGTAGGATATATTCTTATAAAAAATTAATCCAAAAGGAAATAATTTGTTTGGTTAGCAAGAAATTCCAACAAATATTATAAGAGGGAGAGGGTGAAAATAGCAATTAAGCAAGGGCAAAACAATGAAGCATAATTCCCAAAGAAGCATGAGCATCAAATTAAGAGCTTGAAGTAACATGGACAAGTGATTATAGCATAGAATTACTAAAGCATATATCTTTAATTTGACTGTGTATATATAAACTTGAGCCTAAATTAATAAACTAATGTAGAATGGTGGTAACAGTTTAAAACACGAAGGCGTTTCCTCCAACCTGATTCTTGTCGTCACTTGATCTTGGTAATAGTGAGACCTCCTTAATTACCCAAGTGGGTCCCATGGTTAATTAATTTTCCAAATTAAAGAAAATGCATCAAAATTTAATCGACATCACCATGCTAAAATCATCGAAACATGTTTAATTCACTTTGGTGTTTGGAAATTTTCTTTTGAATATTTATGATTGCCAACGATTGAATCTTAATCGTTAAAAATAAAAGTTTAATATTTCAAGAAATCACATGATTGTTAATTTTTTAGAATGATGATATAAAATTCGAATAAAAACATTTCTAATTAAACTTGACAATATAAAATTCTTTTGCATATGATTTCACAAAAGAAAAGAAAAAGGTATATACTATATACTCCTTCATTCTGTTGCCTCTAATGTTGTTAATCTTGGGATCAAATACGCTAGCCGCTGTTTCAAAACCATGCCTTTGGAATCTTTTGGACTCAGACCATTAATCCATCTGATTCAAGAACTTTCACGTCCACAATATTTAATTACTTATTAATCTTTTAAGAGGTGTTAACTAAGTTAATAAGTTCCCTTTGATAGATATTTTTATTTTTTTGCTATTTATCTTTGACCTTTTATTTTTTATTATTCGTTTTTGGAAAAAAAAAAAAGATAAAAACATAATAGTATTATTCACAAACAAAACATCAACTTCTTGGGAAAAAAAACAGAACGTTGATTTGATAATTTTGTAGCTCAAAAACCTTTGTTATAGATAGCAATTATGACATAATTTTAATAGTAATTTTATCTATTTTCTCATGCTAATTTCGGCCTACTTTTTCTTTTGTGGGGTAATTATCTAAAATCTTTTATGCCGTATGCTTAGAAGTTGATTCAGCTAGCAGTATTCAAGAGCCAAAAACCAGCACCTATCACCAAAAAATAAAAAATCAATAAACCTCTACATTTAGTTCATTTAACCTTCAGTACCTCTGCAACTGCTCTTACTTCAATGTTACTGTATATTCATGTTTTAGTTCAAAAGCTTTGCATCAAAATTTTAGAGCTGGAAACGTGCATGCGCAGCGACAACATTTGGTCTTGATCTTACAAAATTTTCCTATGTCATCAATGCTCTTTCACTCTCTAATCTCTTACTTTAAAGAAAATTGAGCTCACAAAGCACACAATAAAGGAGATTTGAACACCTGGAAAACAGTAGGCTCCGTTTACCAAAGTCATGTCTTTTGATCTTGAAACCTGTTCATTTCTACTTATATTAGTACTAATCCACCACCAGATGTAAAGAAAACAAGATAGCTTACTTTTATTGGTAGTTATAATTTAACGATGAAAGAAAATATTATTGTGTCGAAATTTTAATATTAAATTTATCAAATATTATTTTTTAAAAACGACTCTTAGAACGTTATCTAACGAAATGATTATTTATGACTATGCTTTTTATCACAGAAAAATGTTTGTAATAACTTTTAGTGTACGGAATTTGGGCTTTAGAGGTTTAACAGAATTCCAAGTTCATGTGGGTGACTAATGTTGTCGGTTTGAAAGCATTGCCACCAAAGGAGCTGCTGTTTTTGGGAATTTGATGTTCAACTTTCAATGAAGTAAAAACCTGCTAGCTTTCTAAGGACAATGTCACGTGTAACATTAACCTTGATTAATTATTATATTAATTTGATTGTAATGTTTGCTTGCTCATTAATTTAGAGTTGTCCAGAAATTATTTGACAATCCAAGAAAAGATTCCTTTTAGATTTCCTTTTTGTTTCTTCTTTAACACCATAAAAATATTTTTGTTACAAGAATGCCCTTTATAGTTAAATATCTTTGAATCTTCAAGATTATCTGATCAGCCACCAAGGCAAACTTGCTTGTCTTTATCTCATTGCAAAATGCATTAAAGCAATGTCCTGAAAAATTTTAGATACATTTAAATATGATAATTTGGAATGGCTAATCCAAAATTTTTTTTTCCAGATATTCATTTATATTATATAAAAACGGTTCAGATTTAGAATTAGTATAATACAAAATTTGAAAGTTTAAGATGTAAATTGCATATTATTTAAAAAATTTAAAATACAAATTACATATTTCTTTTAGATATCAATTTGTACATTTTTCAGAAGCTGAAATACTAAAATTATAATTAACTCCGTTTATATTTGATCAAATCAACCAATAATTACCTACCCATCACCTTCAAATCTTTGTGGTAGACAGGTAAGCAATTTATACATTTATATATGCATATGGATATATTTTATTTGAAGCTATCATAGATTAAATCTTTTTCATTGAAATTATATCATAAGATAATGAGTTTCAAAAATATAACCTAATTTTCAAATTTATGTTATAAGAATTATGTCATTAGTTCTTATCTTTTTCTTTTTCTTTTCCAACATGCCTAGCATTTTGTTGTTGCTCTCGGAGTGCAGTTGCTATGTAGTAACTGCAAAAAAAGGTAGTTAACGGATGCCCCATAAGGATAGAGGATTTTTTTTTTTTTTTTTTGTTATATCAAGAAGACCAAATCTTAATAAAAATAAGAGGGAGGTGAGTGACTTGATTCAAAACCAAACCCGTGATGTCCCCTCAAGTGCCTTTAACCACTAAGCTAAAGGCTTGGAGACAGAAAAATTGAAAACATAAGAATGTAAAGTCAAGCAAACACAAAGCAGAATATAATGAAAAGTAATTCTTTTGGAGTGTCTTCAAAGAAATGCGTTGCATTTAATCATTTACAGATTGTTTATTAATTTCCCCACTAATACCTTCTATACAGAGATAAAAAGAAAGGTGAAAGGGGTTGAAAACTTGAAAGCTTTGGCGAAGAGGGGAGAATATGATCAATGGTTTATATAGTCCTTTCAAACTGTCAACAATTTCTGTTCCATGTTCTTTGTACTTCTCAGGTCAATGAATGATGTTTCTGGAGACAGAATCATTTAGTTATAGTACTCAAATAAAAGTTACTATCTACATTAAGTGGCAAAAGCAGCAGAGCAGACCAAGTAACTACACCAGCAGCAACAATGGGGATTTGGTAGTTGCCCACCAGCAAAGCAATTCGTATCCTATCACAATAGTTCATAAAAAATGACAAATGTTGTCAAATTTGAAGCATTGTTTGATAATCATCCAATCCAAATATACCTTTTCATAAAACATGCACTACTCTACAGGAGCCGGACATAACAATTAGCAAACTTTTCTAATTTATTTGGTCCATAACCTGTCACAGATCAATGGCAACGATGACTCAACACAGCCCCTTTAGCACCAGATCTAAAGTTTCAATTTCATTTGCAATCAAAGTTTGTTGTGGTAATGAAGTGGATCTTACCTGCTTTCCTCTGCAGCAACCATGCTCAAACCGGAATCAATACGTTATTCATTCAACTCAAACAGGCAATGCGTTTGTAAATTGAACTGCCTCAACAACTGAAATCAGCTATAATGCATGAGCATATACTAGTTGTCAAACAGCAAAACTACAGAAATTACATGGACTGTCAATGTTTCTATAGTATCAGTGCTTTCCTTGTTGGTGAAGCTACTAAACAATTCTTTGTGCATAATTTTATTACTAGCCAAATTTTATTTCTACTTCTGACTTGATAAAGCACATTCTTGCTTTAAGTCACTAAGAACAAAGTGGATCACTTGAGTGAGAGAAAAGTATATCAGCCGATATCCAGCAGTGAGCAAGAAGCATCACTGCTACTAACCTTCACTATAAAACAAGCTAACAGGCCAGACTAATGGTTAGAAAGACAGAAGCAGTACCAGTTGAAACATATTTACATGTGACTGCAACAAACTAAAAGATTACTTCTTCCACATTGTAACTATAGAGCTTAACAAAGACACTTTGCCCCGGAATTCATACATAACAAACTCCCCAACAGATTTCAGGGCAAATTACCTTAATATTTCCAGATAGTCAAAGATAAACTCCTATAAAATTGCGAGACTGAATATTCTAGAAGCTTTTAGAAAAGCTTTCACAATATGAAAGCTAATGCAAAAAGATAAAGAATGATGTTGGTTCATCAGGTGCTGCAAAATACACCATAAAATTATATTCTGTCAGATAATAGTAAGCACCAAATTGGATTAACTCTTGACAAACCATAACCAAATTCAAGTGGTCCATTTTTTTAATGAGAAACAATGATACTATAAATTCCAGCACAATCCAAGGATGCTCCAAATCATTTTGGAAGATCATGAAAAGACACCATTTTGTTGTTATTGTAATTGTGGTAAATTTATAGCATATGACCTTTATAAAGAATTCAAACATATGACCTTTATAAAGAATTCAAACATATGACCTTTATAAAGAATTCAAATTCAAACAGCCTTATTAGATATAATTAAGGGGGCGGGGGGATGGGAATTAAAGACGATCGAAAAGAATTCCTAAATCAATAAGAGGGATCGATCTAGAAAAATGAAAGAGTTAACAATATCGAAAGTACAATGTGTACAAGCTGTGATGATGATAGCACAATCATATAAATTAACCATCAGGAAATAAATCAATAGGCAAGGAAAGTAAAATACATTATGAAATGAAACCTCCTATGGTCATATGTTAAGTAAATAAGAAAGGGCTAGTGTAAAAGATTTTCTTACAATTCTTCCCCATAAATCAGTCCCGTGACACACAGTTTCAAGAAGCCCAGCCCTCATGTAGTCATCAAAGTACAACCCTGCCCAGTGTCAATGTGCATCATTAAGTTCAAATATGGAACGACATCACCAATTCTCTAAAAGATCTTGGCGATAGGAAACAGATTCAAAGGGATATGCCCAAGATGTTGATGCAGTAGCAAGGACCACTCAATTCACAATTCACCAACAAGTGAGAAGTAATCCAGTCAAATGTGTGCAGGACAGGGGAATATGATGGTGTAAAAGAAGATATCATCCCTTTGTTACTAAAGAAACAGGCAATTGTTGCCACATGTTAACATCTCAACAGCTCATGAACAAAAATCTCCCGAGGCAAATTTTCCAGCTCAGTGGACAGAGGAATCAAATCTTGGCTCATAGAAGCAAACCTGACTATTGTATGACTGAAGAGCACAGCCAGCAATCCAAGACCAAAGCTTCTTATCCACATCATAAAGGAGGCCCTTCCCTTGGTTCCAAGATGTGAAGCAGATAAGATTATCTTGTCCAAAGCACTCAAATCTCTCAGCTGATAGCCTCAACAAAGCTCGAAAATACTTAGGTGGCATTCTACTTATCTCCACCCACATAATCTTAGCATGATCCAATTCCCAAATTCTCATACTCTGTAGAGTACTATAAAGACCGATTCTTCCAACCAGAAACAGGCGCTTCTGTGTCCCAGCAACCAAATAACCATCTAACAAAGATCTTGGGAACTTTGCTGGAATATGCTCCCAATATCCTGAGTCCAGTCTATACATCATCAAGCCAAGTGGTGAAAGGGTTTCCAAATACAACCTGGAGTCACAATATGCCATCTTTGAGGAGCAAAGATTAACTGCAGGCATTATCTGGTGGACTGTCCATTTATCAATCTTTGAATCATAGACTTCGGTGGGCAGTGACTTATCGCCATAAATATCACTTGTGGCTATAACTTTAAATGATTTGTCTGTTCGATCCACAACCATAATCAACTGTCTTTGCTGGTTATAATTCATGTTTGGCAGTGTTCTCCAAGTTTGTGTAAGAGGATTACATACTAAAGCTTTGAAAGTTAGACCATCGAGTCCAGAAAAGCAAACTAGACCACCTGAAGAGCCAACCAACCAGAAGGCCCACTGAGGCAAAAAATTGAATGGAATTCTATACCATACTTTTAACGGCAAGCTAAAAATGGAACATTGTGGAGTCTGTGAGTTCTTCCAAAATGTAAGGAGACAAGGCCCATGAGATGGCACTTGTGAGTGAAACTTGAGAAAACTATTATCTTGAAGTATTGAGTTCCATCTTTTACAAACTGAACGAAGCCGAAATATCATAAATGGAGGAACCCTTGCCAAAATCTCATTCAATAAGTCCTCAGGCAACATTGCCCATATGTTATCTTCCATTTGAATATCAGGATGAACCACCTTACCAAATGTAGCAACCGTTTCCTCATCTAAACCCCGCGGTTTAGTCTTTATCACTTTCTGCCGAGAGGGACTAGTGTTCCTGGATCCTACACGACCCAACGGGCTTGTATTCCTCGACCCACCGACCCTAATAGGTGACACTTGTTTAGGACAACTCTCCTCATCACAGAAAGCCCCATTTTTCATCAACTGGGAACTAGAAACTCCAGACCCAGATTTAGATGATTCCCCAACACCATCCATAGCTATTAATCCTCAAAACACTAAGCAACCCAATGTTGTTTCTTGTACGAAAACCAAGCTTAACACCGACCCAAAGATCCTAGCTTTCAAGCTTAAATAATGAATTCAAAGTAACAAGTAGATAATTCCTCAACACCACCCATAGATATTAATTCTCGAAATACAAAGCAACCCAATGTTGTTTCTTACCTAAAAACCAAGCTGAAAACCCAAATGCAAGATTTTTTACATCCAAAGATCCTAGCTTTCAAGCTGAAAACAACGAATTCAAGTACCAAACAGCAAATCGCAATACCCCAAATAACACAATAAATAACTTGAACAACTTCTGATCAAAAACCCCAAATTTTTAATCAGATCCAGGCATGAAAATCTTGTAAAATGATAAAAATGACTCAAAAAAATGATGGAAGCATTGAATGGGATGATAAAACAAAACATAGAAAAGTTTGAATCGTGGAGAACATTGAGAAGGATTACCTTAGATTCAAGGAAATTATCTGACTTTTTTGCTTGGCGACGAATAAACTTTGTCAGAACTCAGGAGAAGTAAAATTCTGGCATAGAAATGAGAGAACCTAACCGCAGGGGTCAGGCCTCCCTCTTACATTGTTTTTCAGATTTATTTTGTCATTAATTAAGAAAAGAAAATTTTAATGGTTTATTTACGGGAAATTTGGAGCCCCAGTCTGCTCTTTAGGTAAAAGATAGAGCATGCTGTAAATTGACTAAATTCCATCCATTTTTTTTTGGTTTCCACTTTCCTGTATAATTTAATATGAGATATCAGTTTAAAAATGGATAATTTATCTAAATTTGTTATGTAATTACAAAATTATCCCTAAATTTATTGTATTTATATATATATGTCTTTTTTTATATATTTATTGAATATATAATAACAATAAATTATTTGTATTTAACCATTACAATTTTTTAATTTGAGTTTATTTATTATAAATAATTTTTAATTTAAAATTAATAAATATATCATCATTATTTTTATAAATATATATATTTAAGTTTAAAATATTGACCAATTTTATAATTACTAAAATCAAATGGACAAATATTTAATTATAATCATTTTTAACTAACTTTTTTCATATTATATCTTTCTATTTTTAAAATTATTAGAGGTCAAAATAATATCACATGCATAATATATTCATCTTATTGTACGTATATTTACATATAAACATACTTATGATTATAAATTTTGTTTTTATATATTTATTTACATTTTTTATTATTAATAGATTTGATATATGTTGAGAAAAAATAAAAGATTTATTATTATAAAATATTGTTTTATGTAAGTATTTAAGAATATTAATTTTTAAAGATAAAATATTATTTAAAGTTTAAATAAAATTTAAAAAAAAAAAAAACGAATCTAATTGTCTTATAAATTCAAAAAATTTACTATAAATTATGTATTTTTTAAATAAATAAATTTGTGTTAAATTACCCTAAAAACTTTAAAAAAAAAATTATAAAAATTTACTTTATACCATGTCATTGAATAGCCAATGAATAAATCTTCACAGCAAAGTGACGCCATGATTAAGAGTTTTTATTTTGGAAAAGTCCATGATTAAAATTCAAGTTTATTCAAGTATAAAAAAAGTCAAGTAGATATGAAATTTGTGTTTCTGTATTTATTTATTTTCTATTAAATATATATAAAATATAAAAATTATTATTGTATAATTTATGTTAATAGATAAAATATAAAATATATTTTGATTAAAATTTTGAAACATAATAATTTTATATTTTTTTATCATTTTATTATATGTGTTTAAAATTATTACATCTAAATTTCAAATCAATCATGAGCAAATGGGATTTTTTGGCGAAGAGACAATGAAGAGTGAGGATCGATGATGGTTGGGAAAGTCACAAGTCACAAGTATAGATATAAAGGAAAGGACAGCTGGCGAAGAAGTGTTGAAATATAAGACAAATTAAACTTGGTGATTTGATTTGTGTCATTTGTTTGTTGTTGCCTTGTTGGGCTCAACTTACATCATGGGCTCCACTAAATTTGCTTTTGCCTTGCTGTTGATGGCTTCATTACAGATTTGTTCTTGCAGATATGATGGTGGGTCTGTAAACTCCCAAAATTATCCTACTTCCCAATTTTTCACACCACATGTCTATCGTAAGAAATTATTTTTAGCATTATCAATTCAATGTTCTCTTCAATTAAATATAAATATTTGAACCTGTCAAAGAGTTACTTGGTTATTAATTCCCCGGTTCTTTGAATTTGGAATCTTTCACCGAAACAAAGATTTTATATAGGGTTAAATATAAAAATTCTAAAAAATTCTAAAATAAATTCTAAAATAAAATTTAAAAATTCTTAAAATTTTTTAAATACTAAACAATTTTAAAAAATTCTAAAAAAATTTAGGATGCTTAAGAATTTTCAAAAAATCTCAAAATTAAAAAAAAAAACAAAATTTTTCAAAAAAATCAAAGAATAAAGATTTTTAAAATATAAAAATTTATTAAAATTCAAAAAATTCACAAAACTTAAAAATAGTTACAATAAAAAAATCTAAAATTTTTTGAAAAAGTATAAAAGTTTTTAAAAAATTGTAACAAAATTTTAAAATTTTGTGAAAATTTTTCATTTTTTTCAATCTTACAATTTTATTCTTTTCCATGTTTTTTGAATTTTAAAATGTTTTTAAACTTTTTGGTTTTTATTAAATTTTTAAGTTTTTTATTTTTATTTTCTAAAAATTTTTCAAATTTTTAGAAATTTTTTTTAAATTTATCAGATTTTTTTTAAAAAAATTTATATTTTTTTAAAATTTCAAAAAATTTTATATTTTTTAAAGTTTCTTTTATTTTTTAAACTTTCAAAAAATTTAATTTTTATTAAAACTTTCATTTTTTGAATTCTTTAGAATTTTCATTAAATTTTTAAGTTTTTTATTTTTTATTTTTCAAAATTTTTAGAAATTTTTTAAAATTTTATCAGACTTTTTTTAAAATTTTTTATATTTTTTGAAATTTCAAAAAATTTTAGATTTTTTAATTTTTAAACTTTAAGAAAATTTAATTTTTATTAAAATTTCATTTTTTGTAATTTTAATTAAATTTTTCAAAATTTTTGGAATTTTTAAATTATCATAATTTTATAACTTATAAAAAATATTTCATATTTTTGAATTTTTTAAAGTTTTAAAAGTTTTATAGAATTTTATAAATATTTTAGTAGTTTTTAAGAATTTTTTGAACTTTAAAATTTTTTTGTAAATTTTAAATTTTTTTAGATTTTTTTTCAAAATTTTTAAAAATTATTTAGAATTATTTAAAATTATTTTGAATTATTTAAAATTTTTTAAACTTTTTTTGAAAATTTTTGAATTTTTTAGAATCTTTTTAAATTTTTTTATGTGGACCCGAATTGATGATGTGATGTTAACTAATTTTTTTTTACATATATAAATATTTTACTGAATATTAATGGTACGTTAACAAGATTAATTGACAATGTGAGTATCATATACAGACATGAATATAGGTAATGTATTTAAATTTTGTTTAGTTATTTAAAACTGGTTGGACTAACGTCGTATTAGACGGGTGAAACACCTATTCATTTTGTGTAAAGGTGAAATTTGAATATTTTTGAAGATTTGTTGGACTCCTATATATTGAGCTTTATAATTAGGGTTACATTTTTATTAGCTTCTTTAAAGCATAAATTTATATTTTATTTTTTTAATGTATTTGTTAATTTTTTATAATTTAACTTAGATTTTTTTATATTTATTTAAGATATTTGTTTGAAATTTGTTTATATTAATTGTATGTTAAAATAATTTTAATTTAAGATAATTCTTTTCTTTTTTATGTTTTAAGGGAAGACAGATCTCTACAACAAGGAGGAGGGGAGAAGTTGGGGTCTAACCCCAATCTTGATGTCTTCTTTAAAAAATTTTTGATCATTAGACGAAGAAGCTGAAGACATTTAAGATCATTATAACTATTATATATGTTTGTCATTTTTATTTGTGATGATTTTTAGAAATTTTTATCATGAAATTAAATTTATATTTGTGTTAATTAGTCAAATAATAATAATAACAACAAAGAAACACGAAGCAACATTACCTATTTATCTATTTACAAATAATGAGAATTAAATCCAACTAATTTAAGGCATGAAACCAGTCATGGAAAGATAGAGAAGCTGTTGATTTTTTTTTTTAAAATTTTTTATTGCTTTTTTGTTCTTTCACTCCTATGCTAATTGATTGTTTATTGCTACGGGTAAGAGTGCTATTCCCATTAGACCCTTAATTTGATCAGAGTATGGTTTGTCTACTATTCAAACCTTTAACCAGGTTGCCCTTTTCCTTAAGTTGAGATGAAGTGTACCGAATGCTATAAGGAGGATGGGAAGGGTTGAAAAGGCTGAAAAAGTTGTTGAATCCAACAATTAGCTTTAAAAATTACATTTATTATTTTGTAGCTTAATTCTAAAATTAAACATTTTTTTTTCTTTGTTCCATCCTTCCTACTAAACAAGTGAGAGTAGTTGAGCAAGAAGCATTTGTCATTCACAAGTAGAGAATTTTTTCTTTCTCTTCTCTTACACGGGGAAAGAAGGAATTTGAGCTCAACTAGCAAAATCTTTTTCTTTTATAAACGGGGAGATCATGGCATGTGAATAAAAAAAATCATAAATATTAAAATTTAAATTCAAATTTGTCACAACTCCCATATTATAAGTGAGGACATGACCAATTGAGCTAACGCTCTTGTGATTCAATTATCAAAGTGTTTAATGGTTGAATAAAAACTTTGGTTAAATCCTATGGCTAGCAATTAAGGAAAGACCGAAAGAGAGTAAAGGGGGTGCAGCAATAATTGAAACAACTAAAAGAAGAATACAAATTTAGATCCAAGAAGGTCTTGAGCACTTTTCTTCAAGTGGGAACTGATTGGTCAATAAATTAAATGGTTGCTTGAAACTCATGTCCCTACTAAATACTCTTTAATCAAAATAGCAAATGCTAGAAATTAATGCATGCATTTTTCATCAGTTATTCTTATTCTTATCGAGTTAGCCATATCCTACTAAAAGTCTACTTGAATAAGTAATAAGATTAATTTTAATGAGATTAAAAATAGTGATAGAGGTGAAATTGATTATTGTAATAATGAGATTTGATATTATAGTAATAAAATTAAAATCAATAATAAAATATGTATTTAGATGTAAAAATAATAGTGACAGCAAAATCAATTATAATGAGAAAAAATGATAATTAAAGACAATAGAGTAAAAATTATATTAACAAAAATATTAAATTATTTAATATTTATTAAATTATTAAATTATTAAAAATTATTAAATTATTTTTAAATAAATTATTAGTTTTGCTAATAAAAATTAAAAACAAAAAATAGAGTTAAAAATTAATAAATAATTATGATATTAAATGAATAAAAGTATTTTATAATTTTTAAATAAAAATCAAAAGAAAAAAAAAGTTAAATTATAAAAATATTATTATATTTGTAATATAATACAAAATGTAAAGGACAAAAATGAAAGAAAAAATCAAAATTGACTGACATTCTTCCAGTAGACCAATTTTTTCTGGTGAAAAAATGTGCTCGATTGCCGTTAATACACTCAACCACACCGCCACCAGGTTGCTCAAATGAATCTTTAGTATTATATTTGACTAAAAATTTGTAACTTTTAATATTTCAATAACATATTATTTTTTATTTGTTAGATATACGATCACAGTAATAAGAAAAATCTATACGAATCCTAATGTTTAAGTTAAAAATTAAGCAACAAAGTGGTGCCATGATTAAGAAAACAACATCTATTATACAAGAAAATATGAAGGAAGGTTCTCATGTTTGGTTGATGCGGAAAAGAGTGAGGAAAGTCCGAAAATGTTAGCAAGGAAAACATAGAAGGAATCCAAATCCGTAATAATTTGTTCCTCTAATTTGTTTTTAGAAAGTAAGGAAAAAATTTCCAAGACCCTGTACGCAAACCGTCTCTTGTTTTTATGTTTTAATAGTTTCAAACTCCAAATAAGATAAAGAGTTTTATTTCCATATTCTTTATTTTCTTTCCTTCCTTTTTTCCATCTCCTCCATATTTTTCATGAACCAAGTAGAATGTAATGTATTGTACATAAATAAAACTAATGTATGGCTTTGTTTGGTTCAGGAAAAATACAAGGCAAAAGCAAATGAAATATTTGGATTCCTTTTTTTTTTTTTGGTTTTACTGGAGATGAAAAACATGAGAAAAATTTTAGTTAAGGAAAATATAAAGAAATTTTGAAAGGAATAATTTCCCTTCGAAAACATATGATGATGCAACCGGCAAACAAAGAGTTAAATACGACCCAAAACTAAGAGAATTTTTATTACATTCCATAGACAAAGTTGCAGTCCTGAAGGGAAGCATGAGCTAGCTTTGGGGACGAAGCCCGTAGCTAATTGTTTTGTTCAGCCTATCGTATCTAATTATTAGGGGCTTTAATTATTTCTATCATAGACATAGACATAATTAAAATCTTTATTCTTTAATTATAACCGTCCAATGGCCATTATCTGCTTGAACCATATTTTTGCGATTCTCACCTTCCCACCAGTTAGGAGGAATTTTATGCTTGTCTTTCAGGCGGTCTAAATATTTGTTTACAAGTGCAACATCGTGATCAACTTCCAGATGAAATCCTTCGTCTTGTACGCCTGCAACTCCATGCAGGTATATCTCCATATTGTGAGCACTAACATATTCATCCGCCTCACCTAACTTTCTTTCGGTTAGCCTTATTTCTTCTTCCTCCTCCTGGGTATTTTTATCTGGGGAATCTGGGAGATCAGGAAGATTTGATCTGCCTAAAAGCCTCCACTTCAAGTAGTTTGACTTTGTGGAGTTAATTTTTAACTCTTCTCCCAAATGGATGTAGGAACCAATTGGAAGTCGATGAACGGGATCTCTGGCATTTGTAATGCGTAGAAGATGAAGATCATGAGCACCAAGTCTCTTAAATACTTCCTTCAAACCATCGTTTCCAACACATGGACCTCCAAATACGAAACCTGTGACCATGCACGACTTCTGTGCATTGTCTTTGGGCTTGTTATATCCATTGGCAACTATGTCCATTGCATTTAGAGTCGCAAGTGCTGCGCCTAAGCTAAAGCCTGTTACAGTTATGCTTATTTCCTCATCTTGATACTTGTTCACCAGTTCCCTTACCGCATCTCGAACCTGCAGAAAGGCAATATATAATTAAGAGTTTGTTCTTAATTATGATCATTTTTTGATCGGATCCTGTATATATATATATAATCAGTAGTCATCCTAAATTTTCTGACACAAGAATAGCCTGCGCTTTTAATGGAGTTTTTCTAAAACATCGCAAACCTTTCGGTGGTTCATAAACGCCGCTAAAAGTATAAAAAATCAAAGAAAAAACTATTTTCATATAGTGGTTGATACGCACAGTAGCTTAGGAATTGCATATATATAATGAAACATTACCTGGTGTCTGGCACTAGTCTTGTTGTGAGCAGAATCTGACCTTGTTCCAGTATAAAGAGAAAGGAAGCCGGAGTGCACCATAGCTTGGTTGTCAGTCCCGAATAATTCTGAAGCGGATGTTTGGAAAAAGTTTACATTATTAAACCACTCTGAGTCTGTTATGGTTCCTCTCCAAGCAACCAAAATATCCCTCCTTCCCAGAACAGCCTTTCCTTCATCTGTGGTCACTGCCACATATCCAAACCATGCAGACTCAACAGCATCTGAGCCTGCATAAAAGAAGTGGGTCACGCTGTGCTTGAATTTATTTCCCTTTTCAAGACAAGCCCCCGAGAAAAACTCTTCTTTCGGGTATAAGCTATGTCCGAACCCGCTAGATTCCTTTTTATTGTTGAAGAGGTCTCCAACCGCTCCAGCTCTTTCACCGTAGTGAATAATATAGTGGCGGAGATCAAGATCCAGAGGGTGCAATAGACCATCCCAGTTTTTCTGGCCACTTAGCTCTCTCCAACGAGTTGCTACATTGGAGCTCGCCATCACTCTCTTTTTAACTCTCACTTCTTTCTTTTTTTTTTTTCGTTTGTTAAGATGCGACTCCTATTCCTACAGCTACATGTTTGGTTGCTTTGTATAGAGCACTCTCCTAGTGCTCCAACAAATATATAAGTAGAAATATGGACCTGATAGGAAGGAGAAAGCTTAAGTAACCGATATTGGGGAGAACCACTCTTTGTGAAATGGTGGACACGTTCCAAAAATTTTTAAAAAAAAATTAAATTTCCAAGACACTCTAATTTTTTTTTTACACTAAAAATTAAAAAACAAAAAAAAAAAAATTTCACACCGTTTTATCTGTAAATTAATAAATTAATCAATAATTAATATTTAAATACACTCAAAAAAAAATCTTAAATCAATCACTATTATCTGACCTTGCCTTACGTGATTCTTCAAAAGAATGACAGCGACAAATCGTAGCACTAATGTAATTGTAGTCACCAGACTTTTGATTATGCTCACATAATGACAGAGACAAATCGTAGAACTAATGTAATTGTAGTCACCAGACTTTTGATCATGTTCACATAATGACAGAGACAAATCGTAGCACCATTGTAATTGTAGTCACCGGACTTTTGATCATGGTCGTGGTTTCTCCTACTATTATTTACCCTTTAATATATATTTTTTATTCACAAAAAATGTAACTAATCATAATAACTTTGTGTTATTATAAATATGAAGTTCAAATTCCATTTACATGAATTTGATTTAGTTTTATGTTAAATTTATTTATTCAGTTCGGGAAAAGCAAAATTCTAAGACTTGTATGTGATAATTAAAACACATAATCAAATAAATTAATTAACATACATGACATCGTTAAAAGCAGAATTGTGGACAAGCTAGCTTTTCTCTTGGCTCTTCTTTTTAGTAGTAGCCTTCAATGAGTAAATATTAGAAGACTTAACCATATATTTTCCAAATCATCAAAAACATGAGTTACCACATAAAAAATAAGGCAAAATTGATCTATTAAGCTTCAACACAAGTATGTTTCAATGAAAGGCATTTATTAAAAAAAAAAAATTGTAAAATTAACTTTTGTATTATACTATTATCATAACGTATATATCCGTAAACCTATCGTTAGATATGAATTAGAGAAGTCACTACCAATTTTTTTTTATTTAAAAAACAATTATCTAATAGTTTAGAGAATAAAAATTTTTTTTATTTTTTTGTTTTTTGCAAATTGATTTACTAAATTATTTTATAATTTAATGGATTCCATAAAAATTAAATTCATGAAAAACCTTTCAATAATTTGATAAGATTCATAAATTTATTTTTTTTTAAATTTTCAATAAAAGAATAATAATGAATTATATATAAAAATATATACATATAAAATATATATGTATTATTATACATGAAATAAAAATTAAACCACATACCAATCGAATCGTGGGTCAAGCTTGCACAGAGATCAAGTTTTTATTTGACCAAAATGGTACCGTTTAAAAATATAGCTTCTTTTATTTTTATTTCCATCTTCTTCTTTGCAAGTTCCCTGGTTTCTCTAAAGTTCAAGAACCCTTAAGAAAACCAGTCATAGAAATGGCAAGGCCCGAATATTGTTGCCTGTCACCAGTGATGGAAATTGAGGTCACCACCAGCCATCGCCAATTTTGACATTTTGCGTAGTCAGTAGTGCTTCCTTCCTCCTTCCTCTTTCGTGTGTCCCTTTTACTTTCTCTTCTCCTTGGATTTCAATTAATAGCCCAGAAACTAATTAAGATTGTCGCCACTATAGTCGACGCCACCAAAAAGCCTTCAAACTCCTTTCATTTTTTGCTAATGATATTTTAAAAAAAAAACTTTGTTCTTTTTTTGTTTGGATTGGATTCTACCACCTTTTAAAGAGACTAAACCCGAAACCCGAAAAAAATTTGTGTTTATACTTTCCGCTATTTGTATGTCTATTGATTGTGGGTTAATTGTGGGTTATTTTTGCAGGTTGAATCTACTGCTAAATTGGTGAATGGGTGAGGTCTTAGGTATGAGTTTTTCTGGGTTTTGGCTTTGGGTGAATTGATTGTCTGTGTTAAGGCTCCTTGCTGGGGATTTTTTTATTTTGGAGGAGTACATGGGCAAAGGTAGTGTGACTGAATGTTGTGTAGAATTCCTTGAATACTCTTTTTCTTTTTTTTTTTGCAACGATGAAGCTGCTGTGTGGGAAAATTAAGCTTGAATCCCAAAAAAATCTCTTTGCGTTGAATTGCCCTTGATTGCTGGCCTCTTTTCTGCTTTCGGTTGGGTCTTTATTTTTGCAAATAAATTTAATGTGATTTGATTTGATTATGAATTGATTTCAGTAATTGCATAAATGAAGCACAAAAATTTTGCAAAATCTTCAACGTAAATGCATAAATCAAGCACCAAAATTTCTTGCATCAATTAAGCACCAAAATTTCCTGCAATGTTTTTTCTTTTCAAACTTTCCCCCCTTTTTTTAACACAAGTAAAATTAAACAAAAAAGTAAAGAAAACAAATAAAATCAAATTAAAATTTAAAACTTGTTTTATTGGGCCCAAAATTTCTCAATTGAACTCAATTCTCAACTAAAAGCCTATTTTCAATCTTGAAAAATTTTTTGGATAAAATAAAGTGTTTACAATTGTTTCTCTGTGTATTTTATGTGGAATAAGAATTACACAAAGACTAAAGATATCCATTTTATTCGAGTCTAAAAGCCAAGATTTAAAAAAGCGATCAAAGTATACCAAAATAGGAAAATGATCGAGATTGAATTGTGAAACAAGAACTAACATGATCTAGACTAAGTTAATATCAAAACAAGTGATCGAGATCGAACTGTAGGTCTAAAAATAAATGATTTGGACTAAGCCAAGATCAAAACAAGTGACTGAGATTGAATCGCAAAGCAAAATTAGACAAAAAATAAAGAAAACAAATTAAATCAAATTAAAATTTAAAACTTTTTTATTGGGCCCAAAGTTTTCTAATTGAGCTCAATTCTCAACCGAAAGCTTGTTTCCAATCTTGAAAAAATTTTCGAAAAAATAGGATATCTACAGTTGTCTATTTTCATGCATTTTCTATAGAATAGGAATTGCACAAAGACAAAAAGACATCCATTTTATTCGAGTCTGAAAGCCGAGATTTAAAAAAGTAATCAAAGTATACCAAAATAGGAAAATGATTGAGATTGAACTGCGAAACAAGAACTGACATGATTTGAACTGAGTCGAGATCAAAATAGGTGACTGGGATCGAATCACAGGTCTGAAAATAAATGATTTGGACTGAGTCAAGATCAAAACAAGTGATTGTGATTGAACTGCAAGTCTAAAAGTAAAAATGATCTACATTGAACCAAGATCGAAGATAAGTAATTGGGATTGAACCGCAGGTCGAAAAACATAAAATTCAAAATTTCAGCTTGAAATCCAAAGATTCACAATTTGGAAATTCAAAGATTTGTAAGGTTCCATAACAAAAGTTGAAAGATCTAAATATTTCAAGTTTCCTAACAAAATTGCAAAGATTCAAGATTCTCAAAGGTTTCAAGTTTGCAAGGACTTTTAGATTCGTAAGAATGAAATATTTGCAAGATTTCAAGTTTCACAGAGGTTCTAGATTCGCAAAAACTTTAGGATCGCAAGAGCTTTTTGATTTGCAAGAATGGAAGATTCATAAGATTTCAAGTTTCGTAAAGGTTCTAGATTAGCAAAGATTTCAAGTTCGCAAGGATTTTTTGATTCACAAGAATGGAAAATTCACAAGATTCCAAAATTTGTAAAGATTCTAGATTCGTAAAGATTTCAAGTTTGCAAAAACTTTCAGATTCACAAAAATGAAAAATTCACAAGAGTTCAAGTTTCACAAAGATTCTAGATTCAAAAGATTTCATAATAAAATTGAAAGAGTCCAAAAGATAAAGTGACAAGACCAAGTCAAGGTCGAAGATGAATGATCGAGATTGAATCATGGGTTTGAAAAATGATCTAGATTGGGCCGAGATTAAATGATAAGGAATAAACCACAAGTCTAAAAAATGATCTAGACTAAGCCAAGATCGAATGACTAGAACAAAACCACAAGTTTGAAAAATGATATGGACTAAACCAAGATCAAATGATCGAGACGTAACCACAAGTCTGAAAAATGATTTGGACTGAGCCAAGATCAAATAATTGAGACTGAACCACAAGTCAGAAAGATAAAATGACCAGGACTGAGTTGAGGCCGAAGTTGAATGATTGAGACTGAACCATAAGTTTGAAAAATGATCTGGACTAAGCTAAGATTAAATGACTGAGACTAAATCTCAAGTCTGAAAGATAAAGCAACTAGGACTAAGTCAAGGTTGAAGTTGAATGAATGAAACTGAACCACAAGTCAAGAAAATGATTTGCATTGAGCCAAAATCGAATGAGTGATAAACGATTATGCAATGATGCAAATGCATGTCCTATATAGGATGAAAATGTGAACACAATGCATGTAATGTGGATGTTACCAAATTAATGTCATAAGGTTTCAATTGTAGTAAAAAAGTTCTCATGACTCCACTATTCCTTCTTAGCTTCTCAGTATAAATAATCTCAAAACAAGTTTTATTAACTAATCCACATCTGGTCACAACTTACAAGTTATGTGAACTAATCTATCACTGAATTCATTATCGGGTCACTTTGCTTACCCTCTTTTCAATCATTTTCTCAGGTTTTTTTCACTTCTTTCAACTTGAATTTCTTTCAAAAGAATAAAAAATCTTTTATGAATAGTGTCATTTATTTATTTATCATAATTCTAATTCTTGACAAATATGATACATTTTCTTAATTCATGTAGGGGATGTACATTTGGTAAAGAATAAGAAAAATTGGTCTTTATTATCGAAAAGAAATATGGCCAATAACAAATCAAATGTGAACAAAGACAGAATACTGTGACTATCCAAATGGGATATCAACATCTAAAATAATGATTATTTAGATAATTTTGAACTTTAATTCAGAATTCTTTTTCAAAAATACATTCCATCAGTATTATTGGTCTTTTGAGCCAATCATCCTTATTCATAAGACCCTTACATAAAGTTATTTTTCTAAGTTTTCATCTTTACTTAGATTGCCTTTTCGAATTTTTAATTTAAGTTTCCTTTTTTTTTTTTCTCTTTTTTTTGCTCCCTTTTTTATTTTTTTTATTTTTTGCACACCCTTTTTCATTATATTTCTATGATTTCTCAGTGACACTTTGATCAAAGTCCCAAATGATGCAATGGCAAATCTGCCTTAATTCAATTCATGATTCTTTAATTCAAGTATTCACATTCGATCAAAATGAACTTTTAAGGGACGTAATGTAGGTTAGGGTAAAATAGTTATGAAAAAAATGGATAAAAGAGGCCCAAAATGTATTTAAAGGGTAATCAAACCAAGAATCATTTCTTAATACAGAGCACATTGGCATTTTTGCCCCATTAATTCCTTATTCATTTTTTTTTCATCATTTTTAAAGAAAAACTTGAGCACAAAAGGACTTTACTCTTGAAATCACTAAGGAAAAATAAGCTTCTCAAAACTTTACCCTTAGTGTAAGGGTGATCCTTGCTTATGGTTCTTCGAAAGAAAATTTCAAAAAGCTTAAACGGGGTAGCAAAAGATAATATTATTTTTTTTAAAGATAGAAAAAAGATGACCATTCCTCATCTCGAACATGAATACTTTCAATGAAGAATATTTATTGATCAAGAATAGATTTGTGAATAAACAATTGCAAAGATCATGTATTGCATCAATTTCAAAATTTTTCACTAGATTATCTTTTTTTTATTTATCTGTCTCAATGAATCAACGATCTTCATCTATCAATCAAATCATCATGAATGATGTTTTCAAAATTAAATATTAAATTATCAACATGATTGTCTGAACATTCATTATTTGAAAACAAATAATGGATATGGGAAAAAGGTATAAAAAGGTAAAAGAGATAATGGTGATTCACACAAAAGAGGAATATCATGAAAATGCATCATATCTGTCACTTTTATTAAAATGATAAAAAATAAGATAAAATTCAAGTACATAAAAAAATCATATTCTCAAGAAATCTTAAGATGATAATCAGTTTTAATCAACTTTCTCAAAGTCATGCCTCTAGATGACTAGGCAAAGGGTCTTTGTGATATTCAACTTTCTTGATTCATTGAAGCTCATCAAGCTTGCTTGAATCAAACTTTGCACCTTATGCTTGAAAGTAGGGTGGGTAAGTTTCTATAGAGTGACCTATATTCTCATTATGATAGTCACATGTGGCATTAATATTGTACCATTTGGGATATGATGGTTTCAATGGTTCTAAAAAGATTGGAGATACTAGGTTATTCTTGATCAATTTTGAAAATAACTCAGAATAAGTTATGGGGATAAAATCAATATGAGCTCTCTCCTAATTACCTCTAATCGCTTGATTGTTGGGCCTTGAAATTGATATAGTAACAAGATTAGGTGCATATGCAAGTGCATGAAAAGTTCATTGATGAAGACTTACAGCGATGTTGTTTATAGTTAGGAAATAAAGCTGGTAAGAAACTTGTGCAACATTATTGGTTGTTGGATAGTAAGCAAGATGAACATATAGTGGATATAAAGCATAACTTTTGGATTACTGCCCCTCAAAACTCATCGCTTGGGCTTTATCTTTTTCTTTCTTAGGCATCCCACATTTCTTGGCACTGTTAGTCTTTTCCTTTTTAAGCTTACCATTCTTGATGGCATTTTTAATAATCTCTCTCTGAGATTACCATATCAACAAAATTTTTTGTTACATTTCCTCTCATCTTCTCATAATAAAGTGACTTCAAAGTGCTTACAAACAAAATCGTTGTTTTTTTTTTAGTTAAGGGAGGCTGTACTTGAACGGTGATATCTCACCATCTTTGGGCATATTTTTTGAAAAACTTAGATGTTTTTTTCTCCATACACTGTAACGAAAGGCGATTAAGGGCCATATCTATGATGTGGCGATATTGGTTGATGAAGGACCGATTTAAATCTTTTTATGATTTAATGTGAGTTCTATCCAACTAAACATACCATCTTACAGCAGACCCGATCAAGTTGTCTTGAAACATATGCATGAGTAATTTTTCATTGCTAATGTGTACTGGCATCTTACAACAATACATTGTAATGTGTGTAATGAGACACTTAGTACCATCATACTTCTCAAATGTTGGTACTTTAAATTTTTGGGGTGTAGTTACATTTGACAGTAAACGAAGGTTAACAGCATCCATGGATCCATAAAAATCAATGCCTTTCATAGCTCAAATTTTCTTCAATCATGCTTATGGCTTGATCGATTTTAAAGTCTTTTGAGGGCATAGTCATATGCAACTTCACTTTTTCTTTTATTTCATCTAGTTTGAGGATTTAAATGGGCTATTTTGCCTTTTCAACTAAGATAAGATTGGTATAACTTCAAACATTTTTTTGATTGGGTACATAAGGCATTATGTAATTTAGGAACATGGTCTATTGTGACTAAAGATTTAGAGTGGTTTGGGTCTGGTGTGGACTAAAGCCTTGAGGGTATAATGATTTAGTATATTCACGGGAGGTATCTTTTTTTACTTTTTTTTTTGTTCATCTTTTTTAGAGCTTCAAGGATCTTACTTAACTTCACCTCTATTATCTCTTGAGCCTTTTTTAACTTCTTAAAACAACTTGTATTGTCTTGTTCTATCTTTTTGGCTCTAGCCTAAGTGTAATACTAGTGTTGAGCTATTCTTGCACCTTAATAACATAATCTAGAATAAATGATCTTGACATGATTTGACATGATGAATAAATGATCATGAATGAATTTAATGTAATGCATGTATGTTTATTAATATGAACAAGAAGAAAAGAAATAAACAAGACAAGAAAATTAGTCAGTCATTATAATAAACACCAGAAAGCAAGTAAACTAATAGTATGACCCTAAATTTTGGGTTAACTATAAATGGTGGAAGGACATAGCTCTACCTATGGTTTAGGTTCTTAAAGTTAACTATATGCGATTTGGATTACTTTTAAAAGGTTCCCAAATTATTCCTTACATCATTGTCCATTACAAACTAGCAAGGCACCTTGATCCTGGCCCATCATAGGCTACAAACGAGAAAGGTTCAATTTGAGTAGAAGTATTTTGCAGGCCCATATAGAGACATGAAATCTCATAAGGCATAGGTACTTTATTTCTTCCTAAGGGTAGAGCTTGGATGGAGAAATTATGTTATGCATATGTAAATGAATGATTATAGATATATACAAGTGAATAACTAAATAGAATATAAACAATGAAAAGAAAGAAATAGGAAAAAAAAAATAATCTCAAATTTATTAAGCAAGCCTTAGGTAATAAGAAATCATTTACTTGCCTGACTCTCGATTTTTCAGTTGGAGTCGTCAAACTGTCATAATGTATAGATTCGTAAGTCTACCGCTAGACATAGATTAGAAGAGTCACCATCAATCTTTTTTATTTAGGTGTGATTGGTCATATGATCAAATATGATCCACGAAATCAGATTCTAGATTCTGGAGTACGGTTACGCGTGAGAAAGGTTATAGCACCTCACAATGCCCTTCTCAAAGATGGTATCAGTTTGATTTCAAAGTATCCAAACCTTAAAATTTGTTTATACTTTACCAAAATATTTAATATTAAAAATTAATCCTAAAATTGCCCTAGTAGTTTGGTAGCAATTTAAGATAATTTTTTCACCTAATGAGTATTCATGGAGACTAGTGTCCCACTCCGAAGAGGCTTTTTCATTAGATTTATTAATATATTTTATTCAAAAAAGTTAGTAAAGTCCTCCAATAGTTTGGTAGGATTTACTTTGAGATAGATCTCTCAATAGTTTGGTGAGATTTTACTGCAAAAACTTTGTAAAGATTTTTGAGAATTTCATTAAGTCTCCTAATAGTTTGGTATGACTTAATTTGAAAAACAATCTTATAATAGTTTAGAGGATAAAAATATTTTATTTTTATTTTTTTGTTTTTTGTAAACTGATTTATGAAATTTTTCAATAGTTTGGTGGATTCCATAAAATTTAAATTCATGAAAAGTCCTCCAATAATTTGATAAGATTCGTGATTGTCATAACATATAAATCTCTGGATCTATCACTAGACATAGATTAGAGGAATCGCTACCAATCTTTTTTGTTTAGGTGTGATTGACTTCCTGATTGAATCCGATCCATGAAATTAGATTCTAAGTTCGAGAGTATAGTTACGTGAGGAAGTTATAGTACTCTCATAGCCTATTTAAAAAATGGTACCAGTTTAATTCCAAAGTTCTAAGCATTAAAAGTTATTTATGCTTTATCAAAATATTTAATATTAAAAATTAATCATAAAATTATCCCAATAATTTGGTAAAACTTTAAGATAATTTTTTCATATCATGAATATTCATGAATATTAGTATCAAACTTTAAAGAGGTTTATTGTTGGATTTATTAATAAATTTTATTCAAAAAAAGTTAGTAAAATCTTTCAATAATTTGATAGGATTTATTTTGATACAAATCTTTCAATAGATTGATGAGATTTTACTGCAAAAAGATTGTAAAATTTTTGAAGATTTCATTAAGTCCCTCAATAGATTGATGTGGCTTAATTTAGAATAAGGATAAAAATTATTTTATTTTTTTTTTTGTTTTTTATTAATTGATTAATGAAATTTCTCAATAGTTTGATAGATTTCATAAAATTTAAATCAATGAAAGTCCTTTAATAATTCGATAAAATTTGTGAATTTATTTCTTTTTTAAAAAACTTTTTTAATAAAAAATAATAATGAATTATATATAAAAATATATGCATATAAAAAATATATATGTATTATTATACATGAAATAAAAATTAAACCAC
Source organism: Durio zibethinus (assembly GCF_002303985.1). The sequence goes on from NW_019167893.1 coordinate 15,199,056, forward strand.
ATATCAATTGGATCGCGGTTCCAGCTTGCACACGAGTCAAGTTTTTATTTGACCAAAACGGTACTGTTTAAAAAAACATCTTCTCTTATTTTTATTTCCATCTTCTTTGCAAGTTCCCTGATTTCTCTAAAGTTCAAGAACCTTCAAGAAAACTAGTCGCAGAAATGGCAAGGGCCGAATATTGTTGCCCGTCACCAGCGATGGAAATCGAGACTGCCACTAGCCATCACCAATTTTACCGCTTTGCGCTGTCAGCAGTGCCTCCTTTCTCCTTCCCTCTTTCGTGTATCCCATTTTCTTTCTCTTCTCCTTGGATTTCAATCAATAGCCCAGAAAATGATTAAAGATTGTCGCCGCTGTAGTTGACGCCACCGAAAAGCCTCCAAAATCCTTTCATTTTTTGCCAATGATATATTTAAAAAAAAAAAAAAATTTCTTCTTCTTTTGTCTGGATTGGATTCTACCACCCTTTAAAGCAGATTAAACCTGAAACGTGAAAGAAATTTGTGTTTATACTTTTTGCTATTTGTATGTCTATTAATTGTGGGTTATTTTTGCAGGTTGAATCTGCTGCTAAATTGTTGAATGGGTTAGGTCTTAGGTATGAGTTTTTCTGGGTTTTGGCTTTGGGTGAATTGATTGTCTATGTTGAGGCTCTTTGCTGGGGGTTTTTGATTTTTGAGGAGTATATGGGTAGAGGTAGTGTGACCGAATGGTGTGTAGAATTGCTTGAATACTCCTTGTTTTTTTTTTTCTTTTTTTAAATTTTGCATGGATGAAGCTACTGTGTGGGAAAATTAAGCTTGAATCCAAAAAAATCTGCTTTATGTTGAATTGCCCTTAATTGCCACCTTCTTTTCTGCTTTCGGTTGGTTATTTATTTTTGCAAATAAATTGAATGTGATTTGATTTGATTTGATTATGAATTAATTTCAATAATTGCATAAATCAAGCATCAAAATTTTCTGCAACGTTTTTTTTTTTTTTTTTTAACATAAGTAAAATTAAACAAAAATAAATAAAACAAATTAAATCAAATTAAAATTTAAAACTTTTCTTATTAGGTTCAAAGTTTCCCAATTAAGATCAATTCACGACCAAAAATCTATTTCCAATCTTAACAAATTTTTTGAATAAAATAAAATGTCTACACTATAGTTGAAACTTCAACTCATATCAAGTTTCTTATCACAATTTATTTTCATTTTATTACCTAGGATATTAAAAGCAATATTTGTCAAGTTTCATCATACCAAAATAATGTTCCAAATTCTTACTAATGAACAAATTCTACTTTTAGCTTTCTCAAATGTTATAGTTTCTTAATTATAAAGTAATTAATATTTTATGAGAACACGTTAATTTAGTAAGTATTTTGTTAAAACATAAAAGTTTTAAAATTTAATTTAACAAATTTTGTGAAAATTAATTTATTGTATAATTATTTAACACAAGTTATTTTTTATAACATAATAATTGCACTACTTCATCTGGTTTTAGCACGATAAAGAAAATGAATCTCTGCTGGATGATTAATTGATTTGTGAAAACCCTTAATAATCTAACTTATATATCCAATCAACCTTTTAATTTGTAGCATGAGGATGCAGAAAATTTTCTTGTAAAGAGAGTGAAAAAAAAAAATGGTCGAAATCCAAACTGCAAAGCCAGCTTTTTTTCTTTGATTGGGGTTTAATTAAGTTTGAACCCGTAGGTCCAAGCCATTTCTGATTGAGTTTGAGTTTAAAATTTTAAGCTTAAGCCATACTCGACCCTAGATTATTATTTACTAAATAATTTATTTTATTTATTTAAATTTTAAAATCTATTTAAAAAAATTTAAAAAAAAATATTTTTAACAATAACATGGTGTATAAATGGATGAATGGAGCTAAACATGGACTCAATTTTTAAAGATGTGATCAGTCTACTAGAATCGATCCAAGTTAACCCTGCTTAGTTCGACCCACGGAACTCTATATTATGCATACTCAACTCCATTAATGAAATTTTCTCAGTTAAAATTGCCTGTATATTAATTGACTAATGTTCATTTTGATGGACTCTGAAAATCACCGATGCGTTGTTTTATCACTGCACCTCCAGCATTGCCGCTTTAAGCTTCGATGTGGTCACCATCAGTCCAAATAAAACATAAAAACTCGATAGAGAGGACAATAAAAAAAAAAAATTAACTACTTCAAGTTTAATTATAAAGCCAATGAAATTTTAGTTTAGTGGTAAAAAAAATTTTAAAATCTTGAGGTTTTAATTTGTTGGTTTTTTAGTTTATTTATTTGATTATTTAATAATTTTTATACATAAATGTAATATTTAATTATGATTATAACTTATATTTGTTTGAAAAGATTGAATCTAAATCTTAAAGCAATAACTAGAAAACTAATATTCAACGAGTTTTGTAAATTCTGTATTTTAATTTTTTATTAATTTGATTTTTTTATAACTTTTGAAAGTAAAAAATAAATATAAAATACGTTTGGATATAAAATTTTAAAAAAGAAGAAAATTTTTGTTTGTTGAATAAATGAAATTTTAGTTTATCCAAAAAAATTGAAAGATCATTTATAAAACTTATAATATTTAATAATGTTATAATTAATATTAATAGACCAAAACCTAAACATGTGAATATTGTGATCAATGTTGATCGTCAAAAACAGCTCAACAAACCGAGTAATGGATCAATCGTACAATGCAAATCAATGATTTTTTATTTTGAAAACACCAATATTGTAGCAACCCACAAAAACAAATTTAGAAGAAGATGGCAAATTTTTTCTCTTTTATGCTTTTTCCTACTTTTACTTTGATCCGTTCGTTGCTTGAAAGTCCGAATCTATAATGTGAAAAGAGGAGCAATTATTTTCAAATATTGATATTTTGAGGTTGACACAAAATTTTTCTTTGTATTTTTAAATTATTTTGTGTATAGAATGGTCGATGATCGCATGAAATGTGAACATAAAATCATAGTTTTCTGGAGTCAAGAAACGTGATTCATGGAAAGGAAAAAATTGGGTGAAGGATCTTTGTGTTAGGTCAAAAAGTATCTAATCAATTAAGTTAGTGAAAGTAAAATTAAACAATCAATTAATCTTTAAACAATCAATCAACTACATAAGAGATAATAATTTAATATAATTAGGCTCAATTGACCTATATTCACGGATAAAAAAAAATTTACTAGTTGTAAAGAATTACAAATATATATTAAATCAATCTAACTCAATAATTAATACTTGTAGATCTTCTCAATCTTTTCTAGTCCTATAAAGCATTCTCCACCAAAATAAAAACATATCCATGTGTACGTCTGCATCATACCTATGTGGATCATCTCAGTTTCTTTTAGTCTACTCACAAACATTCAAATATACACACTCATAAGATGTAAATCTCCAGTAATTTTATGGGGTGTTTATTCTATAAAATCCTACAACTCTCTCATATATTTTTATCATACCTAACCTTATAGTAACTTCACATATTTATAACATACAAACTTACCTATCAAGAATCATTTTCTTATTAGAATTCTTCTTCTGCAAGTTTTCTTGTCCATCAAATAATATCTAGCCAATCTCAAATAAATCTCTTATGAAATTTGAGTCACTATTTCTAACAATATCCACTTTAACTCAAACTTCATCAAATCATCTATCCTCATATTATATATGTTTGGCTCCATCTATAATAAAAATCTCACAATCATCTTCTCTTATGTATCTTCACGCTTTACATAAATCAATCCTCAAAATATGAACTGCAACTCTTTCTTTTAATCGAGCTCCTTTGAGCTTACATTTTTCCATATCTCGAACCTCTAGCTCTTCTCATGTTTTAAACCTTCAGCTCTGATACTACTTATTAAGGATCACGATGGCTCTAAAATCACTTGTTAGGCAAAAAAGCCTCTAATCAATTAAGCCAACATAAGCAAAATTAAACAATTAATTAATTTTTAAATAATTAATTAATCAAACAAAAGATGATAATTTAACATGGTTTTAACCCAACTAACTTACATCCATGTACGAGAAAAAAAATCACTAGTTGTAAAGAATTACAAACATACATCAAATCAATCTCACTCAATAATTAATACCCATTGATCCTATTAAGTATTCTCTATCCAAACAAATACATATCCATGTACACTTCTGCATCACACCTATGTAAATCATCTTAGTCTCTTCTAGTCCATTTACAAATATTCAAACATATACAACCATAAGACATAAATCTCCAGTAGTTTTATGAGGTGTCTATACTATAAAACCTTATAACTCTCTTATTTTTTTTTCATACCGAACCTTATGGAGAATTCACCTCTTTATAAGCATACGAACTTCCCTATCAAGAATCTTTTTCCTCTTAGAGTTCTTTTTCTGTAAGTTTTTTTATCCATCAAATAATAACTAGCCAATCCTAAATAAATCTTTTATAAGATTTGAGTCACTATATCCGACTATCTCTACATTGACTCAAATTATATCAAATCATTTGTCTTTATGTTAGACATGCTTGGCTCTACTTGTAATGAAAATCTTACAATCATCTTTTCTTATGTGTCTTTACGCTTCACGTAAATAGATATTTAAAACATAAACTCGAACTCTTTCCTTGAATCAAGCTTCTTTGAGCTTGCTTTTTCTCATATCTCAAACCTTTAGCTCTTTTCATGTTTTAAACCTTCAGCTCTAATATCACTTATTAGGGATCATGATGATTCTAAAATCACTTATTAGGTAAAAAAGTTCCAATCAATTAAATTAATAGAAGCAAAATCAAACAATCAATCAATTTTTAAACAATCATTCAACCATACAAGAGACGACAATTTAATGTAGTTTGGCTTAATTGATCTGTATCTATGGATGGGGAAAAAAGATTCACTAGTTGTAAAGAATTACAAACATACATCAAATCAATCTCACTCAATAATTAATACCTATAGGTCCTCTCAGTCTTTTTAGTCCTATGTAGTATTCTTTATCTAAACAAACATATACCCATATGTACCTCTGCAGGATATCTATGTGGAATCATCTTAATCTCTTCTAGTCTATTCACAAACATTCAAACATATACACCCATAAGATGTAAATCTCCAATAGTCTTATAAGGTGTTATCTCATAAAATCTTATAACTGTTTTACATTTTTTTCTCATACCTAACCTTGTAGAGACTTCACATATTTATAAGCATACAAACTTACCTATCAAGAATATTTTTTTTTTAGAATTTTTTTTCTATAATTCTTCTTGTCCATTAAATAATATCTAGCTAATCCTAAACAAATCTTTTATAGGATTTAAGTCACGATTCTTAACAATCTCCATTTTGACTCAAATTTTATTAGATCATCTATCTTCATACCAGACATGCTTTACTTCACTTACAATAAAAGTCTCACGATCATCTTTTTTTGTATCTTCATGTTTCATGCAAATCAATTTTCAAAACTTGAACTCGAAACTCTTTCCTTAAATTGAGCTCCTTTGAGCTTACCTTTTCCATATCTCAAACCTTTAGGTCTTCCTACGTTTTAAACCTTAACTCTGATACCACTTGCTAGGGATCACGATAGTTTTGAAACTACTTATTAGGCAAAAAAGCCTCCAATCAATTAAGCCAGCGGAACCAAAATTAAACAATTAATAAATCTTTAAACAATCAATTAACTATACAAGAGATAACAATTTAATGTGGTTCAGCCCAACTAACCTACATTTATGGATGAAAAAAAAAGATCCACTAGTTGTAGAGAATTATAAACATACATCAAATCAATCTTACTCAATAATTAATATCAATAATCCCTTTTAATCTCCTCTAGTCCTATGGAGTATTCTCTACCTAAACAAATATATACCTATGTGTACCTCTACATCATACATATGTGAATCATCTCATTCTCTTCTAGTTCACTCATAAATATTCAAACAAACACACCATAAGACGTAAATCTCTAGTAGTCTTATGGGGTGTCTATCCTATAAAATGCTACAACTCTCTTACATTTTTTCTCATATCTAACCTTATAGAGATTTCACCTATTTATAAGCATATAAACTTGCCTATCAAGAATCTTTTTCTTTTTAGAATTCTTCTATTGTAATTCTTCTTGTCTATTAAATAATATCTAGCCAATCTTAAATAAATCTCTTATGGAATTTGAGTTACTATTCCCAACAATCTCTACCTTGACTTAAATTTCATCAAATCATCTATTTTTATGCTAGAATACTTGGCTCCACCTGCAATGGAAGTCTCACAATCATCTTCTCTTGTGGGTCTTCATGCTTCATGCTAATCGATTTTCAAAACATGAACTCGAAGTCTTTCCTTGAATCAAGATCATTTGAGCTTACCTTTTCCCATATCTCAAACTTTTAGTTCTTTTCATGTTTTAAACTTTCAGCTCTGATACCACTTATTAGGGATCAGGATGGTTTTGAAACCATTTATTAGACAAAAAAGTCTCTAATCAATTAAGCTAGTAGAGTCAAAATCAAACAATTAATCAATCTTTAAACAATCAATCAACCACACAAGAGATAATAATTTAATGTGGTTTGGCTCTACTGACTTACATCCATGAATGAGAAAAAAGATTCACTAATTGTTGAGAATTATAAACATATATCAAATTAATCTCACTCAACAATTAATATACATAGGCCCTTTCAATTTCCTCTAGTCCTATGAAATATTCTTTACCTAAGCAAACATATGCCTATATGTACTTTTGACCATACCTATATGGAATATTTTAGTCTTATTTAGTCCACTCACAAACATGCAAACATACACACTCATAAAATATAAATCTCTAGTAGTCTTATGAGGTGTCTATATCATAAAAATTTAGAACTTTCTTATATCTTTTTCTCATACTGAACCTTATAGAGACTTCATCTATTTATAAGCATACAAACTTACCTATCAAAAATCTTTTTTTCCTTTTAGAATTCTTTCTCTACAAGTTTTTTTGTCCATCAAGTAATATCTAATCAATCCGAAACAAATCTTTTATGGGTTTTGAGTCATTATTCCCAACATTTTGCATTGGTTTTTTCTTCTTCTCTAGCTATTCCAAGACTTTACTTGTGAAAAGATAAAAACCAAATGGATTAATGTTACGAATAATTTTTAAATTATATTGAAGTTTTTAATATATTATATTAATTTTAAATTCTTTAATTTATTATTTAAATTATGAATTTATTAATTAATGTAAAATTTGAAAAGCTGATTATGCATACAGATGGCAAAGGGTCGGAGTAGATTTTTGCTCGCCTCAAACCCGACTTAACTTATATCCTTAATACTCGAACCCGATCCAACTTTTTATTTTATTTTTTAAATACATAAACTTGATATGACCTGATATTGTATAAAATCGTATTCGACCCAACTTAAAATTAATAAAATATTTTTTTAATATAAAATATTATTTTTTAATATAAATAAAAAATATAAATAAATATTAAATAAATAATTAAATATATGTATCGGGACAGGTCAAGACAGGTTTGCCAAAAACCTGACACCGACCTGAACTCGACTTTTTTTAACTATTACTTGACTTGATTCGAAACCTCTATTTAAAAAAAGAAATCAACCATATAATGCCAGGTCAAGTTAGAATCCGCTTAGTTCAGTTTAGGCTACCATCTCTATTTATACATTACATGTTATTATTGGAAGTTAGCTATATTAGGGATAAGTACCACATTAATTAATAAATTCATAGTTCAAATATCATATTAAAAATTTTTAAAATTTAAATATTACATTTAACATTTTAATGTAATTAAAAAAATTATTCATAACATTAGTCCAAATCAAATTTAATGTAGAGAAAGAGATCACGAGTGACCAGAGACATGTTTTTAATGACGAAAAAAGAAAGTGGTCCGCTATTAGTTCTTGATCTAACTAGTTTGGTATTTTGACATTGTCTTAGTGAGATTGAAAAGAATAGCCCTTGTTTGGTAGGATGGAATTAAAATTCCATTCTAACTATTTTCTTTATGGGGTGTTTATTTTATTGTTTGGTTCATTTTTTATCACAGAATTACTAAGTAATGGAATGTCTATTTGAAATCAAGGAATAACAATTCTTGACCTCTCCCGATTATTGTAATTCCTGGTTCTTGAGAATAATATTTATTAAACAAATTTATTATTATATGTTTAATTAGTTCTAATTTTTTCTTTACATATTTAATTAATTCTATTTGTTATGATTAGTTAATATTATTTTTATTTTATTAATTAAATAATATTAATTGTAATATTTAATTACTTAATTAATATCAATTAATTTGAGTATTAATTTAATTAAATACTACTAAATATTTCATTAAATTTTATTAAATCATTAATTAAATAATATGAAATAATCTTTAATATTTGATATTAATTAAATTAATTGACTTATTAATTAAATAAAATTAATATTAAATAAATAAAATTAACATTAAATAATTAGTCATAAAACTAATACTAAAAATATTTAAAAATATATTTAAATTAATTAAATAGCATTCAAATTAAATAAATAATATGAAAAATATAATTTAGTATCATTAAATTACATTTAATATTACGAAATTGATATTTAATTTCATTAAATTAATATTTAATATTATTAAATAATAGTTAATATCATTAAATTGATATTTAGTATCATTAATTTAATATTGATTATTTTTAAATAATATTTAATATTATGAAATAATATTAATATTATTAAATTAATATTTCATATTGGTTAGATTAGTATTATTTAATTAATTTTAATATTATTTAATATTAATTAATAAGATGTTAGTTAATATTAAAATTAATTAACACATTTGTATTAAAATTAATTAAATAATATATAATAGTTCATTAAATAATATGAAACTTAATTAAGTTATATTAAATTTTATTATTAAAATTAATTACTTAATAATATTAAAATTAATATAATATTAAATAATATTAAAACTAATAAAATAATATTAACAAAAATAAATTTAGATTCATTAATATTTATATTAATATTAATTAAAATTAATTACATGATATTTAAAACTATTAAATTATTAAATTAATATTTTGTATTATTAAATTAGTATTTAATATGATTAAATTATTATTAATTAACTAATAGTTAATTTATATTAAATTATTAATAATTTTTATTAATTAAAAATTTTTATAATAAATTATAACGATAAAAATGATGTTTAAAATTTATTCAATTCATATTCTTATAACTAAAAAAATATTAATGATTAAAATATGAAAAAAGCCTCCAAGTATTTAAAAAGAATCTAATTGAACCTTTATATTATTATTGCATCTAAATAAGTTCTTCAACTCTTATTTTTTACTATCTAATCCCTTATACTATTATTGCATCTAAACATGCCCTTTAATTTTTATTTTCCACTATCTAAACCCTTATACGGTTAAATTAATGACATATTGACATATTTTAAGATATGTGGAGACAATGGTATGGCAAAAAATTGAACACATGACATGGAATGTTGAAAAAAAAAGAAAAAATTTCAAAAAAAATGGTTTAACAAAATTTTTTTTTAATTGATATCACAACTGAAAATAATTATTAAAAATAAAATAACAATATATAAAATTAATAAAAAGTCTATATTTATATGAAAATTAATAAAAAAGGATTATTATTTGATACCATGATAAAAAATAAGTAATAAAAAAATGTGTGAAATTGTTATTTATTAATAAAAATGAAATGTTTATATGTAAAGTTAATAAAAAGAGAAATGGCCTTATTTATATGGAAATTAATAAAAAATAAATTATTTGATATTATAATAAAAAATAATTAGTGAAACGGAGATGTTTATATGTAAATTAAAAAAAATGTTTAAATACATGTAAAAATTTTTAAAAATTATTTTTATTTATCTTTTATTTATTTTCATATAGCTATAAAATTTTTATTAATTAGAAGGATTTAAATAGTGAAAAATAAGAGTTGAATGGCTTATTCCGATGCAATAGTAGTATAGGAATTTAGTTATATTTTTTTTGAATACTTGGAAGGCTATTTTTCTTTCATATTTTAGCCTATATTAATATTAATTTCTTTTCTATTTCATTATAATGAACCAAACTTTATAATATATTTTATTTTGTTTCTCCTATCTTTCATTCCCATATAAAATCAATTTTATTCCCTCTTTATTCAATTCTACGAACTAAACATGCAGTAAATTCTTTAGAAAAAAATGAGTTTATTGTGAAAAAAAAAGTTTGTTTCAATACTCGTGTAAATAAATTTAGTGAGAAAATATGATTTAATGCAGTTGATGTATTATGGACATATAAAATAAGATAGTTATTATCTTATCTCATGTTATGTTTGTTGTGTATTTTAAGAGAAAGTCCAAATTATAAAGATCATTAAACATTTTTTTAATATAAAATAATTCAATTCTCTAAAAGAAGTAATTTTAGTGATTAAATTTAGGATTAATTTTAGAGATTAAGTTGTATTAAGATGAATTCATAGTTTAATTCAATTAATTCATATAACCTTTAATCACTGACATCTAACAGGAACTAAGTTTGAGTCTTAATGGTCAAATTATACCAATAATCTTTATACTTTATCAGAATTAGGGATTTAGTCCCTATAGTATAATTCATACAAATATTGTCATAATACTATTTCGATTTGATAATCTTAATCTAATCACTAACTCGGTTAAATTTTTGCCATTAAAAATGCTAAAATAACTATTGACTTGATGATGTGGACTGATTGCACTAAAATTTTAGTATTTTCTTTCTTATTTTTAGTCCAATTTCTCTTGCATTTTTGCTTGTTCCTTGAAAAGTTTGGCAAAAATGCTCCTAAATGCATAATTGTTCAATGTTTAGGTGAAAATAAGGACATTGAGAACTTTTGGAGATTTTGGACTCATTTTAGAGGATTTTTTATGCTAAGAGATAGAAATGCTCAAAACTAGTTTGCTTATGCTACATTGTCATTTATGAAAGTTTTTCTTCACCCTTTCTTCTATAATTTCTTTAGCTCAATTGAATTTCATAGAACTTTATTTCAAGTTTCACTTGTCATAATTCTCATTTGGAATTGCCTTCTTTAGCTCAATAATGCATTATTACCTTTTTAGTATCTTTATTCATACTTTAAAGGTAATAGGCATATTAGGTAGTTAGAAGTTAACTTTAATTGATAATTTTTCAGAAATTTTTTAAGGATTATAACAAATAATTTGTTTATTTAATGGCTTGAATTTTGTTAGCAAAATGAAGAGGGAATTTGCTAAAAAATGTGTAAAAATATTGAAAGGAAATGCAAGTGAGCCGTTGATGACCATGAGATCAAATGCATTTTGGTACCACTCTTAGAGATTCAAAGAAGACCAATTAGAGTTGCTGAATTGGCTGTTTAGAGGCCTTCCATTGGTCATAATGTTGACTTCTTGGAGTTCAAAGGATCATGAGAAAAAGGCTTGAAAGTAAGGGGAGCTAAAGTATCAAAACAATCAAGCAAATGCATGAAAAAAAAAGGAAGGATCTAGAAGATTGGTGGTTAAATATTTTTGCTACAATTTTAGGGGCTAAAGCACTTTTCATTTACCTATAAATAGAAGAAAGTGGGTAGCCATTAGGGAGCTTTTAAATAGCTTTTTAGATTTTTAGTTTTAAGTTTATGCACTTTATTTTATATGCACTTTTATTTTTTTGCTTTCCAAATAAGGCTGTTTGGCAGCCAATTTACTTTACTTTCCTTGAAAATTTAACTTTCTTACATCATTTTTCAATGTACTTTCAGATTTTTTATATGAAATTTCTAGAATCTTATGCTTTTGCCTTCAATTTCCAATGATTTTACGTGATCATCAATGCAATTTCATAGTTTCAGTTCTTGATCTCCTTGTAATGTTTTGATCAAATCTTGATGAAATCTAACTTATTTTGAGTGAAATTTTTTTTCTTAGATTCTTAACTCATAATATTTAAATCTAAAAAAATCATTCAAATTCTATTTATAAAATTGTAGAAAAATCTCTAAAATTTCGGTTAAACTTAGTTGGTAAAGTTGGATCTTGAATGAATGGTAGCATATCAAGGGACCTCTCTCCATCTTGGCATTTGGTTTGAAATTTCTACACCATGCACTTTTCAATTCATGTGTTTACTTGTTAATCTCATTTGATTGCAATTAATTTCATGTTTTTACCTATTGTTTGGATGAGTTTCTTCATAAGTGTTCTGTTTTTTTGGATTCTACACTAGTTTTGAATTCTAATTCATTATTGTTTCATCCAATTTCTTTGTTGATCTAGGTAGTAACTCATAGATCTATGTTGTAGTAGTTCAATTTGAGTTCATTCCCTCTTGAGAGTTATAGATCTAAATTTTCTTCCAAAGTTAGGTAGTTTCTAGAATTTAAAATGCACTTTTGGTTTTCAAGTTATTGTCTGGATCTTGCAATTTCCTTTCATTAATTGTATTGTAATGTTGTTTCTATTCTATTTCACTCACTGTTTTCGTAATTTCAAATTTGATTTCATTCAATTTGATGTAAATTAGATCTAGTTTTACTTTGCTAAATTTTTAGTTTCAAGCATTGCATCTAGATTTCAGTTTTGCTAGTTCTTTTTGGATTTGCGATATTGTTGCTTTATTTTCATTTCCATTATGTTTGGATCTTTAATTTACATTTTATTAATGTAACTTTCAATTTGTTTAGCTCAAGTTTAAAGATTCTTCTAATAGTTTCTTGAATTGGTAATTGAAGTTAGTTAAGGTGGTTTATGTTTAGTTGTTAGCAATTAAGTTCGTTACAGTCCTTTAGCTATTGGTTTTTTTTTTCTTATCATTGCACTTGTTATTTTCAATTCTTAGATTAGATTTTCATTTTAATTCATGCTTAGTTTATTGTATTTTATTTTAGCAACTATTTTTGTAATTTCTTTTATTTTACTTCGTTTAGTTTTATACTTATATTTTGATTAAACCAACTTTAGATAGGGTGTGGGGATAATGGGTATTTAGGCTAGGAATCTCTTTAACTAATATTTATGAAATCAACATCTGCGCTTTTAAGCCTTTATTATTTTTTGAACGGCTTGTGTGCTTGCAAAATTGTTGAATTAAGCTTTTGGCACCGTGGGCAAGGATTAGGTATAAAGATCTTAGGCTAATATCATGCTTCACCATGCTCATCTATAGATTGGTTCACCTTTTAGTTTACATAGCTTTAATGTAGATAGTTTAGACATAGATATTATATTTTTGTTTAGGTTTTATTTTTTTTTCTTGTGAGTGTCTAATTTTTATAAGGGAGCTGAGCATTATGAAGACCATGCTAAGCCTCTAGCTTATTATTTTGATGATTACATAGGACCATAGCCTAGTAAGGAAAACAAAGCTAAAAGAGAGTAAGCCTTTAAAGATTTATTCAAAAAATTAGACTCTCTAGAAAATCAATTAGAGGCCATTAAAGCTAGGTATGATCCTAAGCTTACTTCTTGTCCATAACTTTTTAAGCCAACATGATAATGGTTAAGTGCATAGTGGAGATTATCGTAGTGTTAGGTGTTTATATGACTAACAATTTCAATCTTACTGAAATACCTACACTACTTAAACTTGGAAGGGTTATCCTATAAACATGTAGGATATTAGTTCGGGGTATTCTTTTAGTTCAGCACCTTAGTACATCCTGACTTATCTTACCGAGCATTCATTTCCACAATACCTTCAACCATTCTAATATTCTCCACCATCATTACAAGTCCCTCAAGTGCCACATTATGTTTCATTACAAAAAACTTTTTTTTCATCATAATACCATTCATCTTCACATTACTTTTCATTCACACCATATGCATTATTACCTCATATATAAGAAAAGACACCATCTTTTGAGGAAATACTCACTGAATTGCTCTAAACTAAAAAAAAAAACTCTAGCAAGACCAAGAGGCATTCATGATGACTCTTAGGCAATGTGGTCAAAATGTATATACCATATATACTTGCCTTATAGATTTTATGTCTAGGATTATAGAGTTAAAATTTTGTTGAAAAGAGAAGAAATAGCATATATTAGGGGATTATTTAAGGAGAAGAGGTCCAATGTGGATTAATGATGATGAAAAGCCCATTGTGGTGGAAATGCTACATTTTGTTAAAGTTATGAAGGAACAAATAGTGGAGGTAAAAGACAAGCATATGGCTAGGGAAGTTAATGATAATGAATCATTTGTGGGAGTTAAGAAAAAGGATAACATTCAAGAAAAAGTTGAGCTTGATATTTCACTCCTGCCAGTTTTCAAATTTCTTAAAAATCACTTACTTAATTGTTTGAAAATATATGAGGTGGATTTATGTGTTGATAAGACAAGCTTATTAGATAAATCACTTAAGTTCTTAGACACATTCATTTTTGAATCTATTATTAAGCTTAAGGATGAGAAGGAACTTATTAGTAAAGAACTTACTTATCTAGTAACTTTTTTATTTCATGATCTTATACTGGAAGCTATAGATACCTCATTCTTAGAGCTTCTTCAAGATAGACCATTCATGGAGAAAAAAGTAAATAGAATGGTTTAATTTCCTTACATTGATTTGCAAGAAAGTCTTAGCATTGTCTTGATTACTAAAAAAGTGGACCTTATATTATACCCATGTCATTTTCATTGTTATTTGACGATCCATTAAATAATGATTTGGAAATGCATGTAGTTGAAAACCCATTTTTTGACAACTTTATTGGGCCTCGTAAAAAGGATAAGAATGCAATAAAGGAAATTTTGAAAGAAATACCAAAAGTTGATATTGTAGAGGATTTGGATGATGATGATATAAAGGGATTCTCCACTTACTTAAAAAATTTTCTAACCTCTACTTTTCAACTTGATGCCTTTGACTTATTATCCGTTATGCTTACTCGGCTTATACCATTCATAGATAAAATTTTCATTTTAGAGCCAATAGCAATATTCTCCGTGGTGGTAACCATATAATTGGTATTGAAGCCAATGAACACCTCTTGGAAACTAAGTGTGGTATGATTTTCTAACACCAACAAAAGTCAAGCTTTTGACTTTAAATAAGCGCTTCTTGAAAGGCAACTTAAGCTTTACATTTCATGTTTGATTCATTTTCTTATTTTGTTGTCTTCATGTTTTGTTATCTTTTTTTATACATATTGATGTAGTTTCTTTATGTAGTTATTTTTTTTGTTTTGTAGGATGAATAAAACCTTAAAAAAATATGTATTAGTTTTGGCCAAGCATATATAAGAGATTCGACCACCATGTCTCCATACAGATAAGAAAGTTTTCTTGTTCCTCTCTTTTGAGCTTTATTTTTTTTTTTGCTTACATATTAAGGATAATATTTTCTTTAAATTTGGGGTATGGGAAAATTGTTCAAAAATTTTATAAAATTTTTCAAAATTTCCTTAAGTTTTACCTTGAAATTGAACTTGACTTATTGTAGTTTGAATCATTAGTATGCTTTCTTTGATTAGTTCTTCATGAAACCAATAATAAGTAGAGATTGGGAATGAATGTAACTTTAGGAAAAGATTGAATATGTGTGAAATATGAGATGATGCTTAGGTTTAGTGATTTCTTAAGTATGAGTTTTTATTTGTGAGTTAATACTTGGATTATTGAATTGCTTTATCTATTGATTGGTTATGTAAGCATGAGATATTTTTTCATTGGTCTTTAAGTTGCATTTTATGTTCTAAAGTTTATTTTGATCATCTCTCAAAATAAAATCCTAGAAGATATATGATTAGGGAAATGATATAGGCCATCTTTGGATCATTTAAGCCTTTTCAAGCTAACTTGATACAATATTTTTATAATCACTCTATTTGAGCCTAATGAAACATTTTTTTTGCTTTGAAACTATATTACAAGCCCAAGCCTTTGATTTGATGTTTTCAATCTGTTTGGTCCTTACCCTATGTGTATTAGGAATTCATGCATCATGTATGAGCTATGCATTATTAGTGAGGAATGGTGGAGCTTGGAAAAAATGAAAAAAAAAAAAGAAAAAAACCCCAAAAAAGGGTCAAGTTAGCTTGCAGAAGAAAAAAAATAAAAAGGAAAAGAAAAAAGCAAAAGCAATAAAGTTGTGAAATAGCAAAGAATGGAAGAAAAGAAAGAAAAGTAAGCTAAAAACTAAGTTTGGGGATGATTCTTTAAAAAAGCCTTACTATTTTCCCTTGAAAGCTCAACATTGAATGATCTTAGACAAAGTAATGCATTGTTAAGGTAATTGAGCCGAAAATGACTTTTATCATACCTTGATCCTAGCCTTACATTACAAGTTTATAAAATCTTAAATAATCTTTAGTCATGTGTTTATCTACATTAGTAGAGAGAGATGTGGTAAGTAAATATATGAAACTAGAGTACACTTTATTAATTTTTGTTCTTGAATTTTCATGTTTTGTATAACATTACCAGATTACATGCAAGGATTTGTGAGAGGTATTGCTTGTTTTTTAGAATCATAGTTAGAAAGAAACTCGACTTAGGTTGATTCTTGTATATTAGTACATGTTTATGATTTTACTTTAGTTATGTCAATTGATCAATCCATAAGCCATTCATGATAAATGAAGCGTTGAAAGTAATTGATGATTTTAGCTTAATCTTTTTTTGCTTGAAGACAAGTAAAAGCTTAAGTTTGGGGGTTTAATTGCATTAAAATTTTAGTATTTTCTTACTCATTTTTAATGCAATTTCTCTTGCATTTTAGCTTATTCCTTGAAACTTTTGGCCAAAATACTCTTAAATGCATAATTGTTCAATATGTAGGTAAAAATATGAAAAACGAGAAATTTTGGAGATTTTGTCTCATTTTGGAGGATTTTTTATGCTAAAAGGTAAAAAAAGCTAAAACTAGTGTGCTTGTGCTACATTGTCATTTATAGGAGTATTTCTTCACCCCTTCTTCTATAATTTCTTTAGCTTAATTGAATTTGATGAAACCTTTTTTCAAGTCTCACTTTTCATAATTCTCATTTGGAATTGTCTCCTTTAGCTCAATAATGCATTATTAGCTTTTTACTAACTTTATTCATACTTTAAAGGTAATAGGCACATTAAGTAGTTGAAAGTTAACTTTGAATTGATAATTTTTTAGAAATTTTTTAAGGATTATAATACATAATTTGTTTATTTAATGGCTTAATTTTGGCAATAAAATGAAGAAGGAATTTTCTAAAAACAGTACCAAAATATTGAAAGCAAATGCAAGTGAGTCATTGATGTAAAGACCATGGGATCAATTGCATTTTGACGTCACTTTTAGACATTCAAAGAATACCAATTAGAGTTGCTAAGTTGGCTATTTGAAGGCCTTTCATTGATCATAATGTTGACTTTTTGAAGTTCAAAGGATTAGAAGAAGAAGACTTGAAAGAGGGGGAGCTAAAGTAACTAAACAAGCAAGCAAATACATGAATGAAAAGAGAAAGAAGGATCTAGAAGATTGGTGGTTACTTAGATACTTTTGTTGCAAGTTTAGGGGCTGAGGCACCTCTCATTTGCTTATAAATAGAAGAAAGTAGGCAATCATTAAGGAGCTTTTAAATAGCTTTTTAGATTTTTAGTTTTAAGTTTATGCACTTTATTTCTTTGCATATTTATTTTCTTGCTTTTCAAATAAGGCTATTTGGTAGCCAATTTACTTTACTTTTCATGAAAATTTAGCTTTTCTTGCACAATTTTCAACGTAATTTCAAAAATTTTCAATGAAATTTCAAGAATCTTATGCTTTTACTTTTAGTTTCCTTTGATTTCACGTGATTATCAAAGCTATTTGACAGTTTTGGTTTTTGTCCTCATTGCAATGTTTTGATTAGATCTTAATGAAATCTAGCTTATTTGAGTCAAAAATTTTTCTTAGATTCCTAACTCATAGATCTTTAAATCTGAAAAAAGAATCTTATTCATATTTCGTCTATAAAATTCCAAAAAAGTCTTTAAAATTTCAACTAAACTCAGTAGGCAAAGTTGGATCTTGAATGAATGGCAACATATTAGGGGACGTCTCTCCATCTTGGCATTTAGTTTGAAATTTCTACACTATACACTATTCAATCTATTTGTTTACTTGTTAAGCTCATTTGATCAAAGAACCCACTGTTTGGATGAGTTTCTTAGTAAGTGTTTTGTTTTACAAATTCTACACTAGTTTTGAATTCTATTCATTGAGCTTATTTTTTATTGTTTCATGCAATTTCTTTGTTGATCTAGGTAGTAAACTCATAGATCTATGTTACATTAGTTCAATTTGATCTCATTCCCTCTAGAGAGTTATAAATCTAAATTTTCTTTCAAAGTTGGTAGTTTCCAAAATTTAAAATGCACTTTCAATTTTCAAGTTTTTTTAGATCTTGCAATTTCCTTTCATTAATTATATTGTAATGTTGTTTCTATTCTAGTTCACTCACTGATTTTGCAATTTCAAATTTGATTTCATTCAATTTATAGTTTTAGTTTGCTAAATTTTTGATTTCAAGCTTTGCTTTTAGATTTCGATTTTGGTAGTTCCTTTAGGATTTGCAATCTTGTTGCTTTATTTTTATTTTCATTATGTTTGGATCTTCAATTTACATTCTATTAGTATAACTTTCAATTTGTTTAGCTCAAGTTTAAAGATTTTTCTAATAGTTTCTTGAGTTGGTAGTTAAATTAGTTAAGATGGTTTATGTTCGATTGTTAGTAGTTAAGTTGGTTAAACTTCTTTAGCTACCTTTTTTTTTTTTTATCATTGCACTTGTTATTTTCAATTCTTAAATTAAATTTTCATTTTAATTAATGTTTAGTTCATTACATTTTATTTTAGCTACTATTTTTGTAATTTTTTTCATTTTACTTGACTTAGTTTTATGTTGATTTTTTGATTGAACCAACTTTAAATAAAAATTTAAAATAATAAGTATTTAAGTTAAGAATCTTTTTAATTAATTTTTGTGAAATCAATATTTAGATTTTTTAACATTTATTATTATTTAAATGGTTTGTACACTTGTAGAATTATCGAATTATGGATATTGATTTTCCTTACATTGCATTGTAATTGGTTAAGATTATAATCAATGATGACTGTAAACACCATTTATTATTATTATTATTATATTATTATATATTTATTTAATTTTTTCTCGTTTTTTATTTTTTTCTTTCTTTTTTTTCTTTTTCTTTCTTTCCTCCTTTCTTTTCCCTTATTCTTCTTCCTTATCTGGTTCAAATATTGTGCATTAAATGCACAATCCCTAAAGTCCAAAATCACTGCCACTAGCTGCCAGCGATTGACCGACAAGCCGCCAATCACGAACGGCAGGCGTGAATTTTCAGTTGAAAAAATGAGATTCGAATCCCAAAAGATCTAGGATTTGAATCCCAAAAAGCTCTATAAATAGAGCTTGTTATCTGCAAACGAGGAGGAGGAAGAACCGAAAAAAAATGACAAAAAAATTTTACAAAAAAAAAAGAGAGCTTCTGTCGAAAAAAAATTCTGCAAAAACACAAAAAAGGCAGAAACAGTCCTCTGAAACGATCTGTGTCGTTTGGGATACTTTCGGGGGAAACCAAGCCAAGATCTATGTTTAAGGGGACGATGAGGATTTTTAAAATTTTTTTTAGGATTTTTCGACCACCGGTGACCGACAAACAACGACGGCACGACGATGATGACGACCGACCAATCCCCTGATTTTTTTTGTCTGAGAAGAACGAAGAGAAAAAAAACAATCATTTTTTTTAGAAGAAAAGAAAAATGACCGGAAAAAAATTTTGAACCTTTTATATAAACGGTGAAAACCAAAATGACATCGTTTCGATAAACGCCCAAAACGACGTCGTTTAGGCCAACGAGGATCCGCGCCTCGACCCGACGTCCGTGCACATGACCCGACGACCCGCTTCTCTATCAACCTCTGACCGATCTGATTGGATCGAAATCAAACCGCGCAGACCGAACCGAACTAGTACTGAACCGTTGAGCCACCCATACCGAGCCAAACCACCAGACCGAACCGTCGAACCGAACCATGTGTTGATTGGTCCGGTTCAGGTAAAAAATTTTTTTTTAAAATTTTTCTTATTTTTTTATATATTATTTTATTAATATTTATGCATATTAAAATATTTATATTTGTTAGATTAAATGATGAAATATGTAGTTAAATTTTTTTATAAATTTTTTAATTTTTAAAATAAACTTTAAAAAACAAAATAATATAAAAATAAATTTAATAATAATACTAAACTAATAAAAAATGTAGGATAAGGAAATTTTTATCCGACGATAAGATTCAAAGGTATTTCGAGTAGTGATGCCTACGAAATCTCTAGGTGAGAAGACTTTTTAAAATACTGCCAATGTATTAGAGTATTTATAAAAAATTTTTAATATAGTAAAATTTTTTTTTTTAAAATAATAAATAAAAATTGATTAATATATTAAAAATATAAGTAATAAAAATGAGAAGAAAAAAAATTTAATCCAATGATGGGATTCTAAAAGTATTTCGAGTATAGATGCTTTAAGAAATCTCTAGGTGAAAATTTTTTTTGTAAAATATTACTAGCGTATTGGAATATTTATAGAAAATCTTCAATATAATTAAATTCCTTTTTCTTCAAAATTTCAATTAAAAATAAAAAAAATAATAAAACAATTAATAAAATTTTTGAAAAAGAATAAAATGTGTGCATCAGCATGTTATTTACATTGCGTACATGACATAATTTTTTACGAAAAGTAAATTCAGACCTCCAAAGATGAGATTCTAAGGTATTCCGAGAAGTGATGCCTAAGAAATCTTTAGGTGAGAAAGAGTTCTTCTAATGTTACCAACGTACTGGAACATTTTAGGAATTATTTCAATAAAAAGGTTCTAATTTATTTTTCTCAAATAATATTTGAATATAAAAACAATAAATAAAAAAATCAAGAAAATTAATTTTCAAATACTGAAAATAAGACTGTTTTTATCAAAATCGAAGGATAACATGTAGTTAATTGGTACCATTTTTAACGGACGTTGTGGGGGTGCTAATCCTTCCCCACACGTAACCGACTCTCGAACCTAAACTGTTGCGCAGACCCTAAAATTATTTTTTTAATAAATTTTAATTAATTTTAAGGTTTCATTAAAAAAATATGTTTTAATAGGTGGCCAATCGCACCTAGCCAGAAAAGATTGATGGCAACTCCATTACTTTTTGTTTCATTTCCAAATTCGTTGGGCTGACACAAAATCATTACGATAGCTTGACGACTCCACTGGAAAGAGCCATTTGTTTTTAAGAGTCAGGCCAAAAATAACTACGTGTTATCCTCAAATTTTGATTTAAACAGTCCTAATTGATTTCTTAGAATTTTTATTTTTCATTTTCAACCAAAAAAAACAAAAAAATAAAAAAAAAGTTCACACACATTTCTTTTACTATGCTTTTTTTTTTACTTTATTTTTTTTGTATATATTACTCTCAATAAATTAGGATACATTTGCACACACAATGACATACTGTATCTCATGCATAAGCTCTATACCCAAGCTCTATCCCTTAAAAGAGGAAGTAAAGTACCTATGCCCTCGTGAGGTAATAACCTTCACAATGGCAAGCGTAATACTTCCACTCAAATTGAACCTTTTTCGTTCATAGCCTGTAATGGGTGAGGATCGGGGTCCCTTACTAGTCCAATGTGGATGACAGTGAGGAACAATTTGGGAACCTTTAGACATGTGTCAATTTAAACCCAGCATGTAATAAGCCTAGAAAACAAACCTTAGGTACAGCCTCGTCTACCTTTTTTATAGGAAATACCTAAGAATAAAAAGTTGTGTGTAATACAAAACAAAACAAAAAAATATAAAAAAAAAATTTGTTTTCAAACCCCATCCTCACACTAACTCAAATTTATTTATTTTTCTTTTTTTTTTACATAAATAATATCATACAGTTCTGCATCGAGATATTTATTTTAGGATATATTTCTCCACAAAAAGTTTTCATGGATCCCGTAAAGCTTCAGATTTTCTCATCCTCAGTCAATATGCCATGTGAGTCGTATAATAAAGTATGTGTTTGGTCAAAAGAAGTCTAAAAAAATAATGAAGATTGCTTGCCTATCGGCTATGTGTCAAAGTTGCCCGAGAATGTGCATTTGGATCTCACACAGAATGATTTAGAAGATTTAGCTACTATCTGGGGACAATTAAACGAAGAAAGAAAAGAAAGCCTTTGTAAGAAGTATGGAAAAATTGCATCCCTCATTTCAGTAGTGATCGATGAGCAATTGATAAGGGTAGCTATACAATTTTGGGATCTATCCTATAGATACTTCTCTTTTAATCGAGAAGATTTGATGCAAACTGTTGAAGAGTATTCAATTTTGCTCGGGATAAAATTACAATGTCCAGATAAAGTATTCACCCGAAAGTCAAAATCAAGTTATAGCAAAATGTTGGCCAAGCTTATAGGGGTTAAAGTGGAAACCATTGATTCTTTTGCGAAGCCTAAAGGTGAACATCTCGGCATTCATTGGAACTTTCTTCGAAACTTTCATTTAGGAAGCACTATAATGATGACAAAGGCATGGCTGTGTTTGCTTTGTCATTGTGATGGCATGTGTAAATCTTTCCAAAGACTTTAGGTATACATTGAGATTAATTGTGGTAGATTTTTTTCGAGCAAATTGAAACCCAAGTAAATTTAATCCCGCACCAGCAAGTCTTAGCCAGAAACCAAATCGATCAATTGAATTCTGGTCGATTAAATGGAACATGGATGGTTTATAGATGCTGCACCTCTATTATATGTATGGTTAGAAGTCATTTTAAATGTGAGAAGAGTGCATTTTTCAAAGTCATATCTATGAAATAAAGCACCAATGAAGAGTTCTGCAAGAGTCAATAGCCAACATTGAAAATTAAGAAAGAATAGCTCCTTTTCTTATGAAGGATTACCGATGATGAAATTGAATAGATGGCACCTTGGATGCCTTGAGTGCCTTTGTTGTATCATGGAGGAAATGAGCCATGGATACCGTTGTTAGGATTATGGGGTATTGTAAATTATGCTTCGTTAATGGTGCTTAGGCAATTTGGTGCAAAGCAATTTGTTCCTGCCACTCATGGCTTAGCCCAAGTGGAATTCATTTATAGAGAATTAAATTCACCAAAAATCTCAAAGCAGTTAATCCAAGCATAGAAAAAAACACGAAGAATGAGATTAGGGCCTCTCATCGACAAAGTCACTTATGATTGTTAGATTTGGAAAGCAAGACGACCTAGAGACATAGTACTTTCTCCTAATGATAGCTCACACCAATCAATTAATCTTTCAACAGAAGTTTAATTATCAGAAGTTGAGCTTGTGAAGAAAGAATTAGAAGCTGAAAAAGAAGAAATGAAAAGAAAAAATTTGAGACTTCGTGAGAAGGTGGGACAGCTAAAGTATGAAGCAGAGATACAATGGAGCAGATTAGAAAAAACCATAAAAGAACGAGATGTGGCTAATAGTGATTTGAAAGATCTACACTAGGAAAACAAAAGATTACGAATCCAATTCAAAACTAAAAAAGTCATTAAGTCTTACCTTAGTCAGCAACATGAAGTGGATGAGGTCCGATAAGAAATAAACCAATGGAAAGCAAAGCTCAAGAAAAGCAAGAGAAGACCACTAGAATTTTTTAAGAATGCCAGAATTGGAAGGAGTTATACTCTACAACCTCAGCAAGATTGGTGGAATGCTAAAAAGAAAAGGAAAGGTTGAAAGCCATGCTTGCAAAAGAAAAAAAAAGTACTTTGAAGTACTAAATGAGAAAGAATCAGTTCATCGGATAATTTGAGGGTTGGAGCTACAACTGCAAGATCATAAGAACCATATTTTAGTAATGATAGATGAGTGGCATAGAAGGAAAAAAGATTGGATCTTTACATGCGATTCAAAAAGAGATGCTCGCATGATGTGGAAAGTAAAAAGTTTGGGGAGGTAACAGTACATAGAGCACATAACCAGTCAAGTTTGTAAGGCAGTAAAAAAGGCATGAGAGATGGTTGAAAAGGTAGAAGCATTAGGACAAAAAGTCAATCCTGTAAGAGAATATGGATAGCACCTAGTAAATTTTCTAGACGAGGTAAAATACCATTATGAGCAAGTCAAACGCTTTTATGAATATAATTCTATGATGATAAATCCCATGTAATCAAAGTTGTATGAAATTAATGAAAATTTGTAGTATTGAAATTTGTCTAGGAGCAAATATTTTTTCACTTGCATTCATGCATCATTTGCACCATTTTTTTTAAAAAAAATTTAAAAAAATAAAAATTTTGACACATGGCATTTTGATTTTTCTAAAAATTTTGTGGTAATAAAGGTTTAAGAATAGCTCATCCTTTAAAAATTTTGACTCAACCCACTTGTCATTCATACAACACCAGGGCTCAAACAAAAATTATGAAACAGGAACAAACTAGTTGATTTGAGAGAATCGAGAAAGCTCAAGAAGAACTAAGAGGGGATCTTAGTACAATAATGGATGTGCTCAAGAAACTTGATAAAGGAAAAGCGGTGGAAAAAAATCTCAGCTCTCAAGAGCAATCGTCAAATATGGTGGATCCTGTTTACCCTCCAAGGTTTGAGTCACAACCAATTCAACCTTTTCAAGGAATTAGAGTACAAATTCCTATTCTTGGTGGATATCCCAATCCTTATCCAGGAATGACATCCACACCTGTTTTGGGATAATTTTAAAATTTTGTTAATCCTGTCATGATGGAAAAACCACCTGAGCCAATCCTAGTTCTTGATTTGGATGATCCCAAAGAAAGAGAAAAGCTAAGGATAAAGATATATGAGAAAGTGGAAGATAATAGTGCCCAGAAAAAGATGAAGTTATTAGAAGAAAAGCTTAGAGTAGCGGAATGAATAAATTTTTATAGTTCCATAGATGCAACCGAGCTTTGTTTAGTCTTCGATGTGTTCATTCTGCCTAAATTTAAGGTCTCTTAATTTGAAAAATATGATGGCACCAAATGCCCGATGACCCATATCATCATGTATTGTCGAAAGATGACAGCACATGCTCCCGATGAGAAGTTGTTAATGCACATATTTCAAGATAGTCTTACGAGTTCTACAGCTAGATGGTATGTTCAATTAGATAGGACTCGTATTCGTTCTTAGTAAGAGCTTACAAAGGCATTCCTTACACAATATCGACATGTCACCGATCTGGTTCCAGATCGTCTATCTCTTCAAAGTATGAAAAAAAAAACAACTGAAAACTTTAAGGAGTATGCACAAAGATAGATAGACATGGCTACATAAGTCTATCCTCCTTTCACCGAGAAAAAGATAACTATTTTATTTACGAATACTCTGAAAGCACCATACTATGAGAGATTGATAGGCAATGCAACCAAGAACTTTACAGATATGGTGATATCGGGTGAGATTATCGAAAGTGCTATAAAGAATGGCAAGCTCGATACTGGAGAGACAAGTGGAGTAAGAAAAGGTGGAGCTCTCAAAAAGAAAGAGAATGAAGCCCAAGCAGTAAACTATGTAGGGTAATAGTTCAGAGGTTTCACGCCCTACTCTGTACCAGTCTACCAAACCCATTACCATTTCATAAACAATGTTACATCCATCCCTCATCCATATCAACCATACCAACTACTACAACCACCAGCTTATCCATCCCATTTTCAGCCATCTTTTCAGACACCCACCTATTCCTATAATCGTCATAATGTGCCTACAAAACCAGAATAGAGACCTAATAGTGGTTCAAGAGCCCTAAGAAATACCTAAGAAAAACTCACTTTCGATCTCATTCTCATGACATACATAGATTTGTATCTCGACTTGTTGAGAAACATCTACTTGCTCCGGTTATTGTTGAACCTTTGAAACCTCCGTTTCCCAAATGGTATGACCCCAATTCGCATTGTGATTATCACTATGAAAATCCAGGTCATTCTTTTCTAACAGTACTGACACTTTTAAGAATTTTTTCTTTTATACAAAGCTTGACCCAATTCTATGACTATGCTTTGCACATTGAAGATTGGAATAGCCATTGATATATCAAAGAAATGATCATATTCAAGTGCCATTAAAAAGTTCTAAGTCAAAGTTTCCAACTCTCAATGATATTTTTAAATCAAATCCAATCCACTAACCAAAAAAATAAATTCTCAACAATTATACCTAACAAATAAACAAAATCAAAATAAAATATTGAAAAAAAAATTAGGAAAAATGTGATATGAAATTGAAATATATAAATGTGATACGAAATTGATATATATATAAGTAGTTTTATTCTATGTATTTATGCCGTATCTTTGTAATTAATTTTATTAGTGTAAGAATGAACAATATTCGTCCATTGTTGTGTCATGTGTCTCACCTTAATTGGCCCTTTTTTTTCTTTTTATTTTTTAATTTTTTTAGCTTTTTGTTTTTTTACTTTTTCCTTTTACAAAAATAAAATTTTTTAATTATAAATATTATAAATGCTGTAATTTTATTTTTATTGTGCATTCCACATATAGCTTCCTTCATTTTTTCTTGCTTTCTTTTATTCACGTGGGTCCCATTTATTTTTTAAAAATTTTAAAAAAGGTGTAGAGTTCATATCTTTTTTATTTTTAAAGATGTGGGATCCATTTTTAATTTTTTTTAATTTTTTGATAAATTTTTTAAAAGAGTGTAGGGCCCATATCATTTTTTGAAAGGTATAAGACCCAATTTTTTTACTTATTCCTTTTTTTTTAATTAGTGGGGTCCATTTTTTATTTTTTAAAAAGGTGTGGGGTCGGGTCCATATTTTTAAAAACTATCTTTTTATTTTATCTTTTACTTTTATTAATTTCTCTTTTTTTCCAGTATATTCAATATTTTAAAATATATATATTTAAATTTTTTAAAATAAACTCCTTTATATTATTTTTTTATATGAAAATAGAAATAATAAAAAAAATTTTGGTTTTGAGGCATAAAAACACTTTCTTAAAAGTAATTTAAAATACAATAAAGCCTCAAAACTCTCCAAGTAAAAGTAGTGAAAATAGTTATACTAAAAGACCTATTTATAATAAATAAACATACATACACTTCTATTTAAATGATTATGACCTTTTGTATAACCATGACCTTTATGAACAATAATTTATTTATATTCAAATTTATGACAATTTGTTATATAATAATTGTTTATGTTTAAACATAATTTTTATAATATGAATAAAATTAATATAAAAATTAATTTTGTTCATCATTAATTAAATCTTTCCATCCAATGTAGGATGTACCATATTCTAAACCACAAACAATCTTCCACTAATTTGAAATGTTGGTACTTAATCTTTAAACTTTCACACAAATAAATATTATGAATACAGAAAGGTATCTTTTGATTTAAACATTTAATTAGCATATATATCTTAAAATTCTAACGAAGTTAATAGTGTCCGTAAATTTAACCTCAACTCCTAATATTAGAACTAAAGATATAATACCAATAATACTTATTTATTCTTCTGTCAGAGGTTTATAAACGTTTTTGCACTATTATGGCCATATGCTTATCTTATTCATAAACATTTACAAGAGAGATTCTAATTCTTCTTGTTAAAACTGTACCACTTCTATATTTATTTAGGTAGAGTTTCCATTATGTCTACATTGCTTTAGACATTTAAATAATAAACTCCATTAAAAGTATAAAAACTTATTCTCCCCACATAATGGATCACACTAAGTTCTAAAATTTGAATAGATTTTACTAGTGTTTAACATACACATAATAATAAATTATTTTTACCCATTAAACTTTGTAATTAGGAGTTTATAATTCAAAGTTGGGTTCCCATTATTGTTGTCTAATAGTACGGGTTTAAATCCATTCTACTTGTAGTACTACTAACCAAATACCTTGAAATTCAAATTTTTTTTTATGGTAATTACCCTTACTTGAGATTAATCTCTAATATAATCGCTTTAGGTTAATGTGTTTAAAATTTTCATTTTGTATATCATTTATATACTCTAGACATTGTCATCTCATTCTTGTCATTTTAAAAAATAAATGATATTTGTTGTGACCATAACTCTACACTCATTAATATAAAATTTCAACCATTCTATTTTTACACTTTTATCTATTTTACTACAATTATTCTTCTAGTACAATTAGATAAACTGAATAGACAGACCAAACAATTTTAATCCTTTGAAGATATATAAGGATTTTTTTAAAGATTTTACTTTAATAAGTGTATTAAACTTATTAGCTTGTATAATTTACTTATAAAATCATACTAAAATCTTACAACATTATGGTGGTAATTTTATTTCTTTTTATTTTTATCATCTCCACCATGTGCAAATATACATTCTATTATTAAAGAATGTCTCATTCAGTTATCCAGATATTATATATACTTAATCAAGTTATCATTTCATTTATCTTTTCATTATTTGGTGGTTTTTTTTTTTTTTAATTAGGAAGCTTCCAAATCCACCTTTAATGAAAGATAACTAACAAATATTCTATATTTTAATTTTTCTTCTCATACAAGTTCCAAAACTTTTATTTAAACTCAATATGAGAGTATATATCAATAAAAATGATGTCAAATATAATTGCTCTCATTTTTTTTTAGTATACTCATGCTTTCTATAGTCTCATTTTGAGACTTTCATACCAAGTCATGGAAAATTATGAATCTATTTCATCATTGATACCATTCACCAATTTATTACCAAGAGCAAAACCGTGTCCACCACCTAAATGGATCAAATAGCATTCATCTTGCTATTTAAATTTTTTTATATTCATAAAATCTTTGAATCACTAATGACTTTTAAAATAAATATAATTTATACTTTCATTATATCTCAAAACTAAAATCATGAGATGTAGAACATATATACAAGTCATAATTATTATCAAATAAAATTAAACAAATATAACTTTTATGCAAAAACCATTGAGAGAAACTATTTGTGTATTATTTATAAATAAATAATTTTCAAACTCATCAAAAGCACTATTCATTTAAGAGTCTTACCACTTTTTCTATGGATAATTCATTTAGTGATCAATTCCAAGGATTAAAGCTATTGCAAGCGAACATCATTATCAAATCCACACATTAAGAGGTGGATGATTGGTACACATCCTTGCCATGAAATTATAAAAACCTATGGAGATTTGTGCATTTTCCTTTTTTAATTAATCTATGCACAATAACCCCTTATATCCTTGTAATTATTTATCATTAAAACAAACTTTTTTTAAATTGTTTTAATTGCAAACCATGTTATTTTCTTCTTTGCATTCGAAAATAAAACTTTTCAAATTCATAAACATGGCTAAGAAGACATTGGTGGGTTGCCTCCAAATTATCAATAATTAAAAATAGCCTTTAATGTTATTAATGATGTGCCTTTTTCATTTAAACTTGAATATCACATTTAACCCAATTTGTTGGCCAAACTTTCAGCTTGAAATAGTAACATAAAATTTCACAAATAAATCATGCCAATATATTCACCCTATTAATTTCATACTAATACTAGTCACAATTATGAAAACTTCATTTCTATGAATCTTTTGGAATGCACAATTAATAAACTCCAAAAACCCAAGTAATATGAAAAGTAATCATAAAATTGGATTCATGCATCACAATCAAACAATGAATTAATGATATGCTAATTTTGAATAAAAATTAAAGAAAAACTTATTTAACATCAGGGTAAAAAATTATTTCTCTTTGTCCATAATTATTTCAAAAATTTAAATTTCACCAATGCATTTCTAAATTTTTTTTCTTTTGCATTTTCATAAATATAAAATATAAAAAAATTTTCGTAATTATCTTCAAATTGTTAAAAAAATAAAAAAAATAAAAAAAATTAACTTTGAAACGTAAAAAATATTTTTTAAAAAATAATTATGTTTTTAAAATATAATAAAACATAAAATTATTCAAACAAAAATAATAAAAATAATTATATAAAAAAATTATTTATAATAAATAAAAAAATATAATTTTTATTTAAATGATTATAATATTTATATATGCATAACATTTACGAAAAATATAAATAAAATAATCATAATTATTTATCATATAATAATTATTTTTAATCAAATATATTTATTTACAATATAAATAAAATTAATATAAAAATTAATTTTACTAGCTATGGTCAAATTAAATTATTGTTTAACAATTATTACATCGATGACTTTTTTTTTAATAATCATAGAATCGAGATAGATAAAATAGCAGTACACTTCCACTAAAATTCATAAAGAAGTTTCTCAAAGAGTTTCATGTGAGAGGTCTCTAATCGAGTAACCAGTGACAAGCTCCCATCACTAGTCGGACTTGGTAATACAAAAAGTTTTCCTTCTTGAACAACATTTGCTGGCCTCATATATATGGGGCGACCCCATCCGAAATCTGCATCATATATAGGCAACCACATCCAACTAATAACAGATAAGTTTGGGCTTCGAAAAGTATGCGATCCTCGAACCAAAGTGTTTAGATTAGGCACCTTTTCTATGTAATCAGTAGCTGATCTCAAATATTCATCATTAACCTGCTTTAACAGTTCATGGATTCTCTTAACAGTGTTGGTAAAAGGTTCAGATAGGAGATCACCAGCTCGAGCAATTGCTGTAGCTTGAAAGGTTGCGTTGCCAAAGTAGCCTCGTGGGAGAGGAGGATTTAATCTAAATCGTCCATCAGTTGGAATGTATAGCTTAGTAGCTTGATTATTTGAGAGGCCCCTCGCTTTGCTTATGCACCGCCATAAATGGGAAGTTAAGATGCTGTAAGTACTATATTTTGTAGAGTCAGAATTTCCGATGTTTGGTTTAGCTTTCAGGGTTTTCAGTTGATCAACTGTGAGCTTAAAAATGGAAACGATTGATGGCTTAAGATCGTTTGACTGAGATTCTGATGTTGAAATTGAGTGGCCTGTAGTCATTATTTTAGGAGGTGGGTCATATTCAACATGGTGAAATGTAGGAGTTGGTGTGACACGAGCACGAAGAAGAGTTCGATCCATGAATGGGGCAATGGTAGGAGACAAGCCTCGAGCTGTGTCAGCCCAACTATTGATGAAATGAAGAGCGGATGTGCCATCTCCTAAAGTATGCTGAAACCCTACGCCTAGACTAATCCCACCGCATTTGAAAGTAGTTACCTATTAAAATGTGCATAAAACAAGTCAACATCTTATTAATGTTGAAAAAGGCAAAATGAATGTATGAAACTTGCTGAGTTTTGTCCTTAGCTCATGGCTTTTTGATTGAAGAATGTTTACTATATATACCTGCAAAACAAGAAGCGGATATGAAGATATTCCTCCAGCATAGTCGACCGTGGAAACTAATCGGGAAACTTCAGAGTTATCAGGAAAATCACCAACAAATTGATCCATAACTGAGCTAGATTCAGCCTCTATGAATAAAACTCCTTCTGCATTACATATTATTTCAAGTCTTCCATTTTGATCCAATCCCAACCTTCCAGCAATCGGGTAAAATGGCACAAGAATCTTGCTTAAAACCTCTTTAAGCTTTCCAGGGTCAAAGAAATTAGAACTACCATTTGGCTTGTAGTAGTATACTGTGGGGATGTGGTATCTTGTCGTCAACAGGTCCAAATTGGAGTTCCATAGACTTCCTTTCGGAGTGTCTTGAGCAGGATGAACAATTATAGATTCCTTTACAGTAATCTCCATCCTGAATTTCACTACCTAACATTCAATGAGTTAGTGACATGCATAAACTTTCACTTACAATATATTTGAGAAAAGGAAAAAGAAGAAAAAATGACAGGAAATGGAATGGAATGGGTAAATAAACACATGGAATTCGTATCCATACCTTATCAGAGTAGAAACAAGTGTTGGTACAATAACCAAGGATAGAAGTGCTCAAATTGCACAAGGATGCTAAGGTTTTTTTTCCTTCTGCTTTGTAAAATGGTGAGGGGAGGTTTAAAGCGGCAGGCGATGGAGTGTTTAATGTTTTAATTATGAAGTTCTGGGTGAGGTCCATCTCTATGGCTATTTGTAATGTTAAGCTTAATCAAATTCATCAACCGCAATAAATGCGTATCAGAAACAGATTTTTTATTTATTAGGACCGGTGGGCTATAAAGAGCGTTTTAATTGTAAGGATATTACTTAGATTTGGTCATTTAAATATTTATATTTTTTATATTAATAATATAAATATAAAATTATTATTTTATAATTTATGTTGAATACGACAAATGTAATGATAATATATATATATTTTTTATTTATTAGGGTCAGTGGGCTATGAATTATTTTTTATTGTTATTAAATTTATATGTAATTTTTATTGAAATTTTAAATAATATTATTGTAGACAGTTAATTTGATTTAAGTTTAGATCAATTGGACCTAATCCAAATGGGTATGCTCATTTTATTTTTTATTTTGTATCTTGTATTTTTATTTTTTGTATCTTATTTATTTATTATTTATTTATTTATTATTACTATTTATTAATATATATATTATTTATTTATTTATTATTTATCTGTTGATATATATACTTTATTATTATTTATCTATTAATATTTTTATATATTAATATATTTTCTTTATTTTTTATTTTTTTCTTTTCTTTCTTTTTTTTTTGATTACTCGATTGGGATTAGGATTAGGAACAACTGAGATTCTGGCGTGAATTTGGGGCTAGCAGAGTTGGAATTTGATTCAAATATTGAATCTAAATCTTAAAGGGAATTGACATTGATCAGAAACTCTTCTGATCAATCTCTATAAATAGGTGTTGGAATAGAACAGAAAAGACATTGATAGAGAGAGAGCAAAAAGAGAAAGGAAAAAGCCGTTCAGAAAGGTCAGAAGCAATTTTAGGATTTTTTGGAGAGTTTTAGGTGAATTTTTTTGGAAATTTTTGAAAAATTTTCAAATTTCGATTGAATTTTTTAGCAAAAGTTTGAATTTTTCGTTGATTTTTTTGGCACCAATTGAACTTTTCAGCCAGCTACCCAGTTTTCGGTAATTATTTTCAAAAAACCGACCAATTTTTCAATGAACTTCCGATGAAAAATCTAGATTCTGACGACATTTTTCAGAATCTGACGAGATTCAACCGGAGTTCTTCGTTTGGGTAGAGAGAGGGAGGAAGAAAGAAAGGGAAGAGAGAGAGAAAAAATGGGAGATCTATTGAAAAACAGAGGATATAGCATTTTATACCTGTTGAAAATGACATCATTTTGATGTTACTGTTCTCAGAGGATCCGAGCATTTTGAAATCAGGCGATCCGACCCGAGCATCGACCCGCGTGTGACCAGAGTGTGAGCCGTTTTTGAAGCCGAGCCGAGTTAAGTCAAGTCACGTCTTCGAGCCGCCCTTTCTTCCTCAAGCCGAGCCGTTAAGCCGAGTCGTTCCAAGGTTTTATTATTATTATTATTATTATTATTATTATTATTATTGTTATTATTATTATTATTTATTGATTAGATTAGAATTATTTAGTATTTTTTATTTTATTTTATTCTATTTTTATCTTTATTTTTTACTTTTTCTTTTATTTTATTTTTTCTTTAAATAAAATTTCAAAAAAATATTTTTAAGGAAAAGTTAAAAGTATCAATTTTCCTTAAAAATAAGTCTTCAAAAAAAATAATTTTAAGGAAAAGTTGAAAGTATCAATTTTCCTTAAAAATAAGTCTTCAAAAAAATATTTTTAAAGAAAAGTTGAAAGATCAATTTTTCTTGAAAATAAGTCTTCAAAAAAATATTTTTAATGAAAATAAGTCTTCAAAAAAAATATTTTTAAGGAAAGTTGAAAGTATCAATTTTTCTTAAAAATAAGTTTTCTAAAAAATATTTTCGAGAAAAAGTTGAAAGTTTCAATTTTCTTTGAAAATAATTTTTTTAAAAAAAGTTTTTTTTGAGAAAAAGTTAAAAGTATCAATTTTCCTTGTACGAAAGCAATGAGTTTTTTTTTTTTTAGAGGAAAAGATTTATACCTAAAGCTGAATTTTTTTTCTTTTTTTCGTTTTATTTTTTTTCCTTCTTGTTTTCTTGAATTTTCTTTAATGATAGATAATCCGATGATGGAGCCTCTGGAAGTGAACAGTAGTTTCTTTGCATACTCTTAAGGTGAGAGAATTTTCTTAATTTTATGCTAAAAGTATTTGAGTCAATTGAGAATAATTTCCAATAATTAATTATTTGAAAATTTTTTAAGGCTTATTGGATAACACAAAATTAAGCCGGTACCATCTTTCGATGGACGTTGTGAAGGTGCTATAACCTTTTTCATACATAATTGTACTCTCGAACCCTATTCTAGTTAGTAAACCTGAACCTATTCTTTTAGAGACCTTTAAGCTTAGGTGTTCCTTGAAAGGATAGATTATTTAGGTTACCAATTGCATCTAGATAAAAAAGATTGGTGGTGACTCCTTAAGTCAATGTCTAGCGTTAGATCTTCGGATCTAGACGTTATGAAAGTTTGGCGACTCCACTGGGGACGTTTGAGAGTCAGACCAGCAAATAAATTTGTGTTATCCAAAAGCTTAATAAAATTAAACCTTTTGTATAGATTCTTTTATTCATTCATGTTTATTTACTTTATTAATTATGTCATTCATATGCATATGCATAACATGAGCTCTATACTCGAGTTTCGTCCCTTTAGGAAGGAGTAAAGTACCTATTGCTTTCGTGAGGTTTAATGCCTCCGCAGTGGCTAGCGAAATACTCCCACTCAAATTGAACATTTTTCGCTTAGCTTGTAATGGGTGAGGATTAGGGTGCCTTACTAGTCTGTGATGGATAATGATGTAAGGAGCAATTTGGAAACCTTTAGACTTTAACTTCAAACCACATATAGTGAACCTTAAGAATGCCTAACTTATAGATAGAGCCATCATTCTTCCCTTTTAGAATTGATCAGAAGCATAGGGTTCATTCCTCTTATTCTGTGTGATGTTTTAATTTACTTGGTTATTTATTTATTCTTTTTTTTTCCTGGACATACTAACAATTTCTCTCATTCTTTTGCATTAGTTCATGCTCATATCATAAAGTTGCATAAAGAACATTTGCTTGAAAGACGGTCTTCAATAAAAATTTGTCATGGACTCCACAAAATAACTAGTTTATTCTTCATCTGTATTAGCACCTTGTGAGTCACCCAACAAAGTAAGGTCCAATCAGAAAATATTCAACTGAAGATGGGGGATTGTTTACCAATCGGATATGATTCTACATTGTCTCAAGAAACATCTATCCTCTTCAAACAAAATAATCTAGAATATTTGGTTAATATATGAAAGAAGATGAGTCTGTCAAGACAAGAGCAGTTTTGCCAGAGACACGGGCATATAGCACACCTTCTTGCAGTAGTTGTCGACGATCAACTAATCAGAGCTGCAGCCCAATTCTGGGGTCCTGCATACAATTGTTTCATCTTCAATGAAGTTGATATGACACCAACTATCGAAAAATATTTGATTTTATTGAGTTTGCACCTCAAGACTCCTGATAAGATATATGTTAAAAAACACGAGTCAAGATTTCGTAAGGGTTTGGCTCAACTCATAGGGATAGACAAAGAAGTTGTGGATTCTCATACAAAAAAGAAACAAGAATAGGTTTGCCTACCTTGGAAATTCTTTCATGAGTTTCTAGTGCAATATGCCAACGAAGAACAGAGGTTAGATATATTTGCCTTAGCCATATACGAAATAGTGATATTTTCGAAGGTTTTAGGTTACATTGAAATAGCAGTGGTTGACTTCTTCGAGAATGTGATCAACGGTTGTAATCCTTCAACGGTAATATTAGCATAGAATATCAGATCTTTGAGTTACTATTGTAGGAATGGAGGGCATTTTATAGGCTGCATGCAGTTATTATACTTATGGATGAAAAATCATTTCGAATCGAGAAAATGTGCTTTCTCGAAGCTTTATGCTTGTAATCGAGCTCCGATCAAAGAATTCTATGAAAGTGAGTGGTCAGAAGAAAAGTCTAAAAAGGAATGGATAACTTTCCTACAAAAATTGACTAATGCCGAAGTAAGATGGTTGGCCCCGTGGATGAATCGTGAACCTATGTTATATCAGTGTGGAGATAATACAGTAGTCCCACTTTTAGGTTTATAAGGAGCGACAAATTATGCATCACTCCTAGTGAGAAGGCAGTTTGGGGCAGAACAGTTTATTCCTATGACGCATGGGCTTCATCAGTTAGATTTCTCTTACAGTGAGCCAAAAGCATTTCAGAGAATGAATGAGATGATTAAAGCATGAAAAAATCCTCGAAGAGTGAGTCCTGGATCCATAGTGAGTCTTGGATCCATTTACTAATAAAGTCACTCCAGAGTATTTGGTTTGGAGAGAAAAACAAAGACAAGAAATGGTATTCACTTATGAAAGCTTTCAACTACCAATAGGAGGAAAACTTGAAGAGATACCATCAAAATTAAAGCTTGCAACAAAAGAGTTTGAGTCATGAAACAATAAGACCTTTTGGCACATTTTGACCAACATAAAAACTAGAAAGATAATAATAAGAAACTTATCATGTATTTAGTATTTATTTCACCAAGAAACCATTTGGAGAATTGAAGCTTTCCATGCTTGTTTCAAAAGCCAATTTTGCCAAATTTGTCAATTTTTTTTCTTTATATCTGCCTCATGTGAAATATGAATTTCATAATTGCTTTTAAATTGTTAAAAAAATAAGAAAATAAAAAAAAAATAAAATTTTGGTTTTGAGGCATGAAGAATACTTTCTTAAAGGCAATTATACCACTAAGATATAACAAAGCCTTAAAATTTTCTAAATTAGACATAGTAAAAATAGTTATATTAAACAATTTATTTATAATGAATGACCGTATATAAACTTGTATTTAAATGGTTATGACCTTTTGTATAATCATGACTTTTATGAATAATAATCTATTTATATTTAAAGAATTATAACCATTTGTTATATGATAATTGTTTTTATTCAAATATAATTATTTTAAATATGAAAAAAATTAATAATGTTTTAATGTATAGATCTATGGACCTACCACTAGACATGGATTAAAAAGAGTCATCATCAATCTTTTTTGTTTAAGTGTGATTGGCCACTTGGAACATATTCTGATCCACAAAACCAGATGTTAGGTTCGAGAGTAAGGTTATGCATAAGAAAGGTTATAGCACCCTCATGACGTCCATCCAAAGGATGGTACCAGTTTGACTTCCAATTATCCAAGCCCCGATCATATTTGTGATTTATCGAATAATTTAATATTGAAAATTAGTCTTAGAATTGTCCCAATAGTTTGGTAGAAATTTAAGATAATTTTCTCACCTCAAGAGTATTTATAAAGACTAATGTCCCATTCTGAAGAGACTCTGTCTCGAATTTATTAATTTATTTTATTTCAAAATATTAGTAAGGTTTTCCAATAGTTTGGTAAGACCTACTTTGAAGCAAATCTCCCAATAGTTAGGTGAGATTTTATTACAAAAAGATATTTATAAAAAATCTTATTTTAGAAAATTCATTAAGTCTCCCAATAGTTTGTTAAGACTTAATTTAAGAATTAATACTCCAATGGTTTAGAGGATAAAAATTATTTTATTTTTTATTTTTGTTTAAAAAATAATTTATGAAATTTCTCAATAGTTTGGTGGATTTCATTTTTAAAAAATTAAATCCACGAAAATTCTCCAATAGTTTGATAAATTTCAAAATGCCAAGCATAATCTATAAGACCTTCGGGTAAAACATTTTAAATTTTCAAAGCTTCAACGCCTTTAATACGAGGAGCATTCAAAGATTTTAAAATTTATAAGACCGTTGAGCATAATCTTTAAGACCTCTAGATATAATCTATAAGATCTCTAGGCATAATCTATAAGACCTCTGGGTAAAACATTCTAAATTTTTAAAGTTTCAATGCCTCTAATACGAGGAACATTCAAAGATTTTAAGATTTGTAAGACTTTTGGGCATAATCTCTAAGACATCCAACCATAATCTATAAAACCTCAAAGCAAAACATTTTAAATTTTTAAAGTATCAGCACCTCTGGTGCGAGGAGCATTCAAAGATTTCAAGATCTGTAAGACCTCTGGGCATATCTCTAAATCTTTTGAGAAGGATTCGTAAGTCTTCCCAGCTGAATCTATTTTGGTTCGAGATTCATAAGATCTTCGAGTATCTCTCGAAAATATCATCCAGACAAAATTATCATCTATGTCTATGCATTATTTTTTATTCTTAGAAATATGCAAAGAGGGGTAGCTGTAGATACCAAATTTTATCTGGAGCATTTTAACGTTGTTAAGTCGGGCTTATTTTTAAACATGGGATAAAGCCATTGATTTGGACCCATCACGTATACCAGTAAGAGGGCCCTTTACATGGCCCATGTATGGCCTATTTTTAAGGCCCATTTAGAGGCCCGTTATATAGATTAAAATATGGCCCAAACCATAAGCCCAAGATAACAAAAAGAAGAGAAAAGGAGTAGCCATAATAGCAAAGGCAGGTTCACAGCTTGGACAAACCATTCGAGGGTTTAAAAATTTTTACCAAAAGGGGGCAGTTAGCAAAAGACAAGTTGAAGTTACAGCAATAAACCTGCACCAAGCTAACCAACAGGAGACAAAAAGAAGTGTTAGTGGCCATCAGTAAAAAGAAAAACTTGAGGAGCAAGGCTTGAGGGGTACATAAAAAAAAGAGTGAGAGGAGAAAGGGAAAAATTAGGGAAGCCTTGAGAAGGTTTTTGGTAGTCTAGATTTTCGAGAAAGCCAAGAGTGAGGTGGCTTAGGAAAGGAAAAGGAAAAAGCATAGCAAAAAAAAAAAAAAAAAGAAAGGTGAAACCTTGCTAGTTGGAAAGAAAAAAAGTTTTGCTAGAAAGGAAAAGTAAGAACTTGAAAAAGGTAATCGTTTTATTCTTATACATGTCATGTTCCCATGCAAAGTTGAAGGTGAACTTGTTATTCTTCCCTATATTAATATTCAAGCATAATAATCTTTAAATAGGAAAAAAACACAATGAGAATTGAAAGTTTTGAAAAACTCTAAGGATTTATTGTTTCACCTCTTTCCTTTGCGCATTATGAAAGCCCAAAAATAATTTTTTTAGATTGTATTTTCTCCTTTTCAGAACTAGTATTGCGTATGGTAAGGTTGCAGAAACTTTGAGTTTTCTATTTTATGCATGTTAGTCTTCTCCCTTTCTTGCATATGGTTTGTTCATAGGAATTTAAAATAGTACCTTGATTTATGGTTGTTGATCTCTTTTCCATGAGGGTTGTGAGAAAGTTTAGGTTTCTATTTCCAAAATAAAAAAATGCATAGGGGAATTTCCTTAAGAGATTGTCCTTTATTTTCAGCTTGCATAAGACTTACAGTAATTTAAGGTCATTTGCTTCTTTATTTTCATATGTGGACTATGCATGAAAAAGGTTTCAAAGTTTCTATTTTTATTGGTCATGATTCATATTTGGCTGCTAGTTCACTGCGTGCTTGAAACCTTAAGTTTTAAACTTTCTCTGTTGTTGGTTGTATTAATATGAGTTGTGTGTGATTTGTACTATGGGTTGCATGAGAACCTATTTTTAAGAAGACTGTAGGGAGGTTGTGGCAGCTAGTGCAAATAGGTTCTATTAAAACCCAGAAAGTTTAAGAATGGTAGGTTTTGCAAAGCAAGAATGATGGGACTTGAAACCTCAAAGGATGTTATATTATTATATCTCATTTTCCTCATTGTTTTTTAGTATAAAATAGAAATGAGTGGTAGTATAAAAAAAAAAGGTAGGTATAAGTGTGTCATTTGCATAATGGTTATTTGTAACTATGA
The DNA here is from genome assembly GCF_002303985.1 of Durio zibethinus. The sequence goes on from NW_019167893.1 coordinate 15,239,078, forward strand.
AGAGAGCTTTACCCATTGGTTGTTTTTTTATATGGTGGCTTAGGAAAAATTTTAAACTAGCCTATAATTCTGAGGCCCCCACCTCCTATATTTTTGTTTTAGGCCATATGTAAGAGGGAAAGAAAACTTAAAATTGGACATGATTTCAAGATTCCATCATTCATGTTTTATAACCTAGGTTTTATGGGTTAATAAATTTTATAATATATTTGTCTTTTATGTTCATCTCTTTTCATGTATTTTAAGTTCAATTTAAGCTTAATAATAATAAAAAAAAGGTCCCATCATGAAAAAAGCTTAAAGCTTTCAAACTTTCTTCCTACATGGTAAAGAAAGCTTAATGATGACATGATTTCAAGGTTCCATCATTCATGCTTTATAGCCTAGGCTTTATAGGTTAACAAATCTTATAGTACATTTGTTTTTTTGTATATTATATGTTTATTTCTTTCATGTTATTAAGTTTAATTTAAGCTTAAATCTTATATATTAGGATACTTATGCGGTTTGAACTTTCATGTTAAATTTAATTACGTGTAATTTTTTTTATATTATAAATTATGCATACTAGTTTCATGCAAAATATATAATAATAATAGTAATAATAATAAACAAATTTTCAAGAATGAGATATTAATAAAGTTCGAGTAATGATTCCTTAAAATCTCTAGGTAAAAATATTTTTCTAAAAAATACTACCATAATAATAGAGTATTTAATAAAATATTCAATGCACAAAATTTTCATTCCTTTATTTTCCTAAAAATATTTTTCTATTTAAATGATATTATAGAAAAAAAAAAGAGAAAGGATAAGGAGGGAATAATGAAAAGGAAAATAAATCTTCTTAATAATGAAATTAACATTAAATTAACATAACAATACATGAATGTTATTAACTATTTTTACTTTTCAAAAAAATATTAATCATTAACAATAATAGAAATTAAAAAAATTTAGGATTAAAAATAAATAAATAATTAATTAAGAAAGGAAAAAGTAAATGCAATCTCCGAGGATAGGATTATAAGGAAGTTCGAGTAGAGATTCCTAAGAAATCCTTAGGTAAGAAAATTCTTTTAAAATACCACCAAAGATCAAGGTATTTAGAAAAATTTTTAATAAAAGATTTTATTTACTTTGTTCATTTTAATTTTTTAATGATAATTGTGAAATAATTAAATAGATTAAAACAAAATTAAAACAAGCAATGGAAATAGTATAAAGAAAATAAGTAACATATGTTTTTCATGTGCATATTCTATTTTATTGTTTGCATTGTGTAATCTTAAGTATAAATGAAATTTTTGAAGATGGGACTCCAAGAAGTCCAAGTTCCTGTGCATTGTTAATGATTGAACTAAGGTTCTTAAGAAATAATACTATAAGGACTAATTCCTATAAATAATGCTAGAAGGACTAAATTCCTAAAAATTAAAGCATACAGGGACTTATGGCACATTTTGACCAACATAAAAACTAGAAAGATAATAATAAAAAACTTATCATGTATTTAGTATTTATTTCACCAAGAAACCATTTGGAGAATTGAAGCTTTCCATGCTTATTTCAAAAGCCAATTTTGCCAAATTTGTCAATTTTTTTTCTTTATATCTACCTCATGTGAAATATGAATTTCAAATTGCCTTTTAAATTGTTAAAAAAATAAGAAAATAAAAATAATAAAATAAATTTCGGCTTTGAGGCGTGAAGAATACTTCCTTAAAGGCAATTATACCACTATGATATAACAAAGCCTTAAAATTTTCTAAATTAGACATAGTAAAAATAGTTATATTGAACAATTTATTTATAATGAATGACCGTATATAAACTTGTATTTAAATGGTTATGACCTTTTGTATAATCATGACTTTTATGAATAATAATCTATTTATATTCAAACAATTATAACCATTTGTTATATGATAATTGTTTCTATTCAAATATAATTATTTTAAATATGAAAAAAATTAATAATGTTTTAATGTATAGATCTATGGACCTACCACTAGACATGAATTAAAAAGAGTCGCCATCAATTTTTTTGTTTAAGTGTGATTGGCCACTTGGAACATATTCTGATCCACAAAACCAGATGTTAGGTTCGAGAGTAAGGTTATGCATAAGAAATGTTATAGCACCTTCATGACGTCCATCCAAAAGATGGTACCAGTTTGAATTCCAATTATCCAAGCCCCGATCATATTTGTGATTTAGCAAATAATTTAATATTGAAAATTAGTCTTAAAATTGTCCCAATAGTTTGGTAAAAATTTAAGATAATTTTCTCACATTAAAAGTATTCATAGAGACTAGTGTCCCATTCTGAAGAGACTCTATCTCGAATTTATTAATTTATTTTATTCTAAAATATTAGTAAGGTTTTCCAATAGTTTGGTAAGACTTACTTTGAAGCAAATCTCCCAATAGCTTGGTGAGATTTTATTACAAAAAGATATTTATAAAAAATCTTATTTTAGAAAATTCATTAAGTCTCCTAATAGTTTGTTAAGACTTAATTTAGGAATTAATACTCCAATGGTTTAGAGGATAAAAATTATTATATTTTTTATTTTTTTTGAAAAAAATAATTTATGAAATTTCTCAATAGTTTGGTGGATTCCATTTTTAAAAAATTAAATCAACGAAAATTCTCCAATAGTTTGATAAATTTCATGAATTTATTTTGTAAGGATTTTTATTTGAAAAAGTTTTTTTTTGTTATTTATTGAAAGGAATTTTCTTTTTGTTTTTATAAACATTTTTTGAAAACTTTAAAAGATCGTTATTTTTATTTTATTTTGAAAATTTATTTGAAAAGATTTTTTTTTATTTTTTTATTTTTGACTTATTGGAAAAGGTTTTTTTTAATATAATTGTTTTTTTTTAACACCTATTTATTTTCAAAAATAAAATAACAAAAATAATTTTTACAAAATTTCTCAAAAATAAAACCATAATAAAAAAACTAAAAATAAAATGAGCTAAAAAATAAAATGAAAAATAAAAATAAAATGAAAAAAAAAACCTTACGATTAGGTCAGGTAAGAGCACAGGTCGACACGGGGTCATCGAGTTAATGCGCGGATCTTGGGTTATCTAAAACGATGTCGTTTTGGGTCGATATATAAGCCAAGTTCAGCGTTTTGAACCTTAGACATTCCCTGCTCTCTCTACCCCACTAACTCTCTCCCTTCTATCTAAATGCTTCATAGAAATTCAACTGAAAACTAGGTTTTTTGTCGATTTCTAAAAATTTTATCGGAAGTTGGTCGAAAAATTCAAATTCCTACCAAAAAACTATTCAGAAAATTCTTGTGTTCTTCAGAAAATCCAAAATTTCCAAAAATCACAAAAAATCCCAAATTTTCCCAAAAAGCTCAAAAAATTCCCCAAAACTTCCTTATAAGCTCCAAAAATGTAAATGTTAACCCAAAATTCCCAAAACCCCTTAAAATTGAAGTCAAACCCTATTGCCAAAAATTTCCTTAACTGTTACCACCAACAATTTTCTTCATTTTCCACCATCTCCAAAATATCTTCTTCCCATTTATCTTGTAATTCTTGGTTCCATTTATAGGCATCTTGTTGTAAAGATTTTAGGGATAGGACAGAATCAATCCAGGCTTGAAGCCTGGGATTAAATTCTACCCAAGCATAACTTTAGGCTAGATTTCAGTAATCTGTTTAGATTGAATCTGAAACTGATCACAAATTAAACCTTTGACTGTTCAAGGTTGGATCGCTTTCATTCAAGGAATTCAATTCTTTCATTTCCAAAATTCCATCACAGTTTAGGAAAAGAAAGAAAAAAAATAATAACAATAACAACAACAACAACAACAACAACAACAATAATAATAATAATAATAATAATAATAATCATAATAATAGTAATAGTAATAGTAATAGTAGTAAAAGTAATAATAATATGATAATAATAACAATAATAATATAATAATATGATATAATACTATACAATATCCTAATAATAATATGATAATAATACTATAATAAAGAATAATAAAATACAATCCAATTGACCCTCTGGATATAAATGGATGTCTACAGCTACCTTTTTTTGCACATCTTTGTTATACAGGGATGATGCAAAAACTTGGACACCCACTTTGTTCTGGTCCAAAATAAGAGTAAAATCAATAAGCAGGAATGACTGGGATTGAGTCATAAGTCAAAAAATAAAATGATTTGGACTAAGCCAAAATCAAAATAGGTAATCAAGACAAAACCATGAGTCGAAAAGATAAAATGATCTAGACTAAGCTGAGATCAAAATAAGTGACTGGGATAAAATCATGAGTCTAAAAGTGACCAAGACTGAGTCAAGGTCGAAGATGAATGACTGAGATGATGCCACGGGTCAAAAAATGATCTAACCTAAGTTGAGATTGGATGACTGGGACAAAACCACGAGTCATGAAAGATGATCTGGACTAAGCCAAGATCGGATGACTGGGATGAAACCACGAGTCAAAAAATGAAGCGACTAGAATTGAGTCGAGGTCAAAAATAAATGATTAGGATGAAACCACGAGTCATAAGAAATGATCTAGACTGAGCCAAGATTAGGTGATCGAGAAAAAATTATGAGTCCAAAAATGAAGTGACCAAGATCGAGTCGAGGTTGAAAATAAATGACGAGACGAAACCACGAGTCATAAGAAATGATTTGGACTGAGCCAAGATTAGATGATGAAGATAAAACCATGAGTCAAAAAATGAAGCAATCAGGACCAAGTCAAGGCCGAAAATAAATGATCGGGATGAAACCATGAGTCATAAGAAATGATTTGGACTGAGCCAAGATCAAGTGATCAAGACAAAACCACGAGTCAAAAAATGAAGCAATTAGGATCGAGTCAAGGTCGAAAATAAATGACAGGGATGAAACCATGAGTCATAAGAAATGATCTAGACTGTGCCAAGATCAAGTGACTAGGATAAAATCATAAGTCAAAAAATAAAACAACTAGGACCAAGTCAAGGTAAAAAATAAATGACTGAGATGAAACCATGAGTCATAAAAAATGATCTGAACTAAGCTAAGATTGAGTGACCGAGACAAAACCATGAGTAAAAAATGAAAATGACCAGGACCGAGTCGAGGTTGAAAATAAATGATCGAAATGAAACCACGAGTCATAAAAAATGATTTGGACTGAGCCAAGATTGAGTAACCAGGATGAAACTATGAGTAAAAAAATGAAGCGATCGGGACTGAATCAAGGTAAAAAATAAATGATCGAGACAAAACCACAAGTCATAAGAAATGATATGGATTAGGCCAAGATCGGACGAGTGATAACAGAGTAATGCAAGTGCATGCCCTATCTGAGATGCAAATGTAATGTATTAGTGTTGATATCATGAAATTTTAATTATGGTGACAAGGTTTTCAAGACTCCTTCAGTCATTCTAGCTTCTTAGTATTAATAGTCTCAGAGAGAATTTGTCAGCTGATCCATGTCATTCCTCTCATCTGATCGTAACTCACAAGTTGTGTCAACCAATCTATCACTGAATTCATTATCGAGTCATCTTGTTTGCCCCCTTGTAAATCATTTTCTCATGCTTATTTTTATTTATCTTATCCTAGATTTCTTTCAAAAAAATGGAAAACTCTTATGAAAAATGTCATTCATTTATTTGCCATCATTCAAATCAATGACAGGCATGATATATTTTCTTAGTTCATTTAGGGAATGTTTATTTGGTGAAGGGTAAGAGAAATGGATCTTTATTATTGAAAGAACAAAAGGTAAGGTCAAGAGCAACTCAAAGGTAAACAATGGTAAAATGCTGTGATTTATTCAAATAGGACATTAACATCCAAAATAATGATTGCTGAGACAATTTTGAGCTCAAACTCAAGATCATCTTTCAAAAATACATTCTATTAATATCTTCAATCTTTGAGCTAATCATTATCCTCATTCCAAGAACCTTCACATGAAGTTGTTTTTTCAAGTTTTCATATTCACTTAAACTGCCCTTTCAGGTTTTTAGTTTAAGTCTTCTCCTCTTCTTCTTTGTTCTTCTTTTTTTTTTTCTTCTTGCTTCTTTTTTTCTTGCAATTTCTTTTTGTTTCTTGTTTTTGCCCCTTTTTTTTGCTTTTTTTTTCACACCTTTTCCTCATTTTGCTTTTTATTTCTTTTTTCTCTTTTCATTAATGACACTTTGATCAAAGTTTCAAACAATCCAATGGCAAACCTATCCCAATTCAATTCATGATTCTCCAAATTAAATATTTACATTTAATCAAAATAGACTTTTAAGGGATGTATCATAGGCTAGGGTAAAGGGTGCCAAAGAAAGGGATAAAATAGGCCCAAATTGTATTTGAAAGGTAATCAAACCAAGGATCATTTTTTCATGTCGAGCACTTTGACATTTTGTCCCATCATTTTTTTTTTTTTTTCTTTCTTTACTTTTTTTTAGGTGGAGCATATTGGACATTTTACCCTATTAATTTCTCTTTTTTTTTTTTTTCATTTTTCATGAAAATTTGAACACAAAAGGGCTTTGCCATTGAAATTACAAACTTCTTGACTTTGTCTCCCAATGTGGGGGTGATCTTTGGTTAAGGTTCCTTAAAAGAAATTTTTAACCTACTTAAATAGGGTAGCAAGGGATAATAATTTTTTAAAGGATAGAAAAAGATGTCATTTCTTATTTCGAACCTAAATATTCTCAATGAATAATCTTTATTGACTAAGAGCAAACTTGTAAATGAGCAAAGATCATGTATTGCATCACTTTTGAAAATTTTTCCATTATTTGTCTTTCTATTCAGCAGTCCCAACAAATCAAAACATCATGAATGGTGTTTTCAAAGTCAAATCCTGAATTATAGTCACAATTGTCTAAACATTCATTATGAAAAGAAAAATGGGTAGAGGAAAGGTTATGAGATGGTAAAAGTAAATTATAGGTATTCACACAAAAAGAATATCATGAAAATGCATCAAATTTGTCACTTTTATTAAAATGATGAAAAATAAAAAGAAATTCAAGTACATAAAAAGTTCACATTATCAAGAAATCTTAAGATGATGAGCAGTTCCAATTAACCTTGCTAAAATTATACCCCTAAATGATTGGGCAACGGGTTACTACTAATATTGGATGTGTGTTTCCATCAGTATCAAAATTTATTAGCCCTTCCTTGATCAAACTCTGCACCCTATGTTTCAAAGGGATACAATTTTTGGTGAAATGGCCTACCAGGCTAATATAGTAGTTACAGTGAGTAGTGGAGTCAAACTATTTAGGATAGGGAGGTTCAAGTTGTTTTTCAAGAATGGAAGTAATCAAATGGTTCTTGTAAATCTTTTTGTATAAATCTGTATAACTTATACGAATAGGGTCAAATGTAGGCCTTTTCAGGTTTCGTGGTTCTCGTGCACCACTTGTTAGGGTAATTGGATGAATAGAAGGCCTAGGTGTGGATGGATAAGAAACTCATGGAGTTGATTGGTCCACTACAATAGAAACATGACTTATGAAATAATGATATGTAGGATAGATTGACTGAGGATAGTTTTTGGATTGTTGCCTGTTGAAACTTATAGCTTGAGTCTCACTTTCCTTTGTCTTAGGCATCTTTTTAGTAGCAGATGATTCCTCTTTTTCCAATTTACTACTCTTGATTGCATTTTTAATGATTTCTCCTGAAATCACCATGTCGACAAAATTCTTAGTTGCATTTCCTACCATCTTCTCATAGTATGGCCGCTTGAAAGTGCTTACAAATAGCACTGTCATCTCTTTTTCGATTAAAAGGGGTTGTACTTGAACAGTGACATCTCACCACCTTTGGGCATACTCATTGAAAGATTTGGATGCTTTCTTTTCCATCCCTTGTAATGAGAGATGATCAAGAGCCATATCTATAATGTGGCAATATTGGTTAATGAAAGATAGAGTTAGATCCTTCCATGACTTAATGCGAGTCTTATCTAACTGGACATATTATCTTGTAGTAGACCCAGTCAAGCTGTCTTAAAACACATACATAAGTAGCTTCTCATTGCTAGCTTGTGTTGTCTTTTTACGATAATACATTATGATGTGTGTAATGGGGCACTTAGTACCATTATATTTCTCAAATTTTGATACTTTGAATTTTGGACAAATTACAACATCCGAAACCAAACAAAGGTTGGCAGCATCCATGGAGCCATAGAAATCAATGCCCTCCACAACTTGGAGTCTTTCTTTAATCATGCTCATGGCCTAATTAGTCTTTGAATCCTATGAGGGTGTAACCATATGGAACTTCACATTTTTTTGTCTCATCTGATTTGGGGGTTTGAATGGGCTCATTTTCCTTTTCAACAAAGATAGGGTTGATATAACTCTGAACATTCCCTTGATCAGGTGCATAAGGCATTTTGTAACTCGAAAATGTGGTCTATTGTGGTTGAAAACTTGCAGTAGTTTGGGTCTAATATGGACTAAAACTTGGTGGATATGGTGATTCAGTAACTTCATGCGAACCATTTTCTTCCACTTGTTTTCCTTTGTTCATCTTTTCAAGAGCGTCCATAATTTTATTTAATTTTCCCTAAGTATCTCTTAGGTTTTTTTTATTCTTTTTTGAGATGATTTGCATTATCCTACTCCATTTTCTTAGCTCTAGCCCGAGTGTAGTACTGGTGTTGAGTTATCCTTAAACCTTGATTTCCATAATTATGGTGCAAATTTAGAATGATGTTTATGGACCCATCAGATTATGCATGAGAATGAATGCCATGATGCATGAATGCATACATACATAATAAAAAAAGGGTTAGTAAGCATAATATTCAATCTGCATGTACGTTTATGAATATGCATGAAAAGAAAAGAAATAAAAGGAAGACAAGAAAATTGGTTAGTTGCTTTAATAAAAGATAAAGAATAGACATTATAAAACAAGTAAAATAACAACATGACCCTAAATTTTGGGTTAACTATAAAGGGTGGAAGGACATAGCTCTATCTATGGTTAGGCTTTTAAAGTTAACTATATGCAATTTTGGTTACTTCTAAAGGTTCCCAAATTGTTCCTTACATCATAGTCTATTAAACTAGTAAGGCACTCTTGATTTTCACCCATCATAGGCTACAAGTGGAAATGGTTCAATCTGAGTGGGAGTGTTTTGTAGGCTCATACGGAGACATGAAATCTCACGAGGGCATAGTTACTTAGCTTCTTTATAAAGGTAGAGCTCAGGTGGAGAGCTTTATGTTATGCATGTGCAAATGAATGACAGATATATATAGGTGAATAACTAACAAAATATAAACAATGACAAGAAAGAAATAGGAAAAAAAGAAAATAATCTCAAATTTATTAAGCAAGCTTGGATAATATAAATTATTTAATGGCCTAACTCTCGATGTCCCTAGCAGAGTCACCAAACTCTTTTAACGTATAGATCCGTAGACCTATCGCTAGACATGGATTAGAAAAAGTCGCCACCAATCTTTTTTGTTTAGGTATGATTAGCCACCTAAAATATATTCTGATCCACGAAACCAGATGTTAGGTTCGAGAGTATGGTTACGCATGGGAAATGTTATAGCACACTCATGATGCCCATCCAAAGGATGGTACTAGTTTGACTTCCAATTATCCAAGCCATGATCATATTTGTGACTTACCAAATAATTTAATATTAAAAATTAGTCTTAAAATTATCTCAATAGTTTGATAGTAATTTAAGATAATTTTCTCACCTTAAGAGTATTTATAGAGACTAGTGTCCCATTTTGAAGAGACTTTATCGTCAGATTTATTAATTTATTTTATTTCAAAAAATTACTAAGGTCTCCTAATAGTTTGGTAGGACTTACTCTGAAGCAGTCATTCCAATAGTTTGGTGAGATTTTATTACAAAAAGATATTTACAAAAAATCATATTTTAAAAAATTCATTAAGTTTCCCATTAGTTTAGTAAGACTTAATTTAGAAATCAATCATCTAATAGTTTAGAGGATAAAAATTATTATATTTTTTTTTTTTTTGAAAAAATGATTTATGAAATTTTTGAATAGTTTGGTGGATTCTATTTAAAAAATTAAATCCATAAAAATTCTCCAATAGTTTGGTACATTTCATGAATTTATTTTGTAAGGATTTTTATTTGAAAAAGATTTTTTTGTTATTTATTCAAAGGATTTTTTTTTGTTTTTATAAGCATTTTTTGAAAACTTAAAAAGATCTTTTTTTTTAATTTTATTTTGAAAACTTATTTGAAAAGATTTTTTTTATTTTTTCTTTTGACTTATTTGAAAAGGTTTTTTTAATATAATTGTTTTTCTTTTTTAAAAAAACTTATTTATTTTGAGAAATGAAATAATAGAAATAATTTTTACAAAATTTCTCAAAAATAAAACCATAACAAAAAATCTAAAAATAAAATGAGCTAAAAAATAAAATCAAATTAAAATCAAAAATAAAAATAAAATGAAAAGGAAACCTAGCGATCGGGTCGAATCAGAGTGCGGGTCGGCGCATGGGTCATCAGGTCAATGCATGGATCTTGGGTTGTCCAAAACAACATCATTTTGGATCGGTATATAAGCCAAGTTCAGTGTTTTGAACCTCAGACGTTTCTTGCTCTCTCTTTCTCTCCCTTCTCTCTAAACGTTTCCTAAAATTTAACTGAAAATTGGGTTTTTCATCGATTTCTAGAAATTTTGCCAAAAATTGATGGAAAATTCAAAGTCCCACCAGAAAACTCATTGGAAAATTCTTGTGTTCTTCAAAAAATCTAGATTTTCTAAAATCTCCAAAAAAACCCAAATTTTCCCAGAAAGCTCCAAAATTTCCCCAAAACCTCCCTATAAGCTCCAAAAATCTAAATGCTAACCTAGAATTCCAAAACCCTTTAAAATCAAAGTCAAACCCTACTACCAAAAATTTCTCGAATTGTTACCACCAACAATTTTCTTCCTTTTCCATTGTCTCCAAAAAATCTTCCCCTTTTATCTTGTAATTCTTGGTTCCATTTATAGGCATCTTGTAGTAAAGATTTTAGGGATCAGATAGAATCAATCCAAGCTTGAAGCCTAGGATTGAATTTTGCTTGAGCATGACTTTAGACTAGATTTCAGTAATATGTCTGGACTGAATCTGAAACTGATCACAAATTAAACCTTTGACTGCTGGAGGTTGGATCCCTTTGATTTAGGGAATTTAATTCTTCCATTTCCAAAATTCCATCATAGTTCAGGACAAGAAAGAAAAAAAAATAATAACAATAACAACAACAACAATAATAATAATAATAATAATAATAATAATAATAATAATAATAATAATAATAATGATAATAATAACAATAATAATATAATAATATGATATAATACTATGCAATATACTAATAATAATATGATAATAATACTATAATAAAGAATAATAAAATACGGTCCAATTGACCTTACGGACATAAATGGATGTCTACAAATATAAAAATTAATTTTATTTATCAATAATTAAATCTTTTTATCTAATGTATGATACACCATATTTCAAACTATTAACACTAACTTTATGAAATATAGTACTTATAACATCTTAACTGCACATTTGTGGTGTTGTATAAGCAAAGCAAGGGGTCTCTCAAATGATCAAGCTACCAAGCTATTCATTCCAACTGATGGACGATCTAGGTTAAATCCTCCTCTGCCACCAGGCTACATTGGCAATATTATCTTGCGTGCTACACAAATTGCTCTAATTGGTGATCTCTAATCCAAACAATTTACCGACACCGTTAAGAGAATTGATGAGCTATTAAAGTAGGTTAATGATGAATATTTGAGATCAGCTTTTGATTACGGAAAAAAAGTGATTGATTTAAGCACTTTGGTTCGAGGATCAAATACTTTCCGATGCCCAAACCTAGTTGTTAATAGTTGGATGTGGTTGCCTATTTATGATGCAGATTTCGAATGGGGCAGTCCCATATATATGGGTCCAGTATATGTTGTCCATGAAGGAATAATTTACATACTACCAAGTCCGACTACTAACGGGTGCTTCACTGGTTACTCGATTAGAAACCTCTCACGTGAATCTCTTTGAAAAACTTCTTTATGAATTTTAGTACAAGTGTAATACTATTTTATCTATGAAGTTCAGTAAGTGTATTTTATTATCTATGAAGTTTAGTAAGCGTGACTTTTAAAATTAATTCAAATTATTTTTTAATTAATTTTTATTTATTTTATATTTAATTTAAAATCATTAAATTTCAACTATAAATTTAATTGAAAGTACATTTAATCATAAAAACATTACACATGTCATAGATAAAACTAATTTTTAATAACGAGTGTTGTAAAGATATTTTTTAAGATTATTATATCAAGCAATATGTTATCTCAATGCATTAAATTTCAGAAAATGAACTATCAACTAATGTATTTAACATAAGAATATTCATATAACTAATTATTTAACCAACCTTGTAGTACCCTAATTAAAGCATTTATTAGCAAATTCTAGACGAATTTTCGTTCATAACTAAAAGTAATCCTTTTCAAAACACAATTTAGTTCCTTCATATTTCACAGAAACCATGAAAATCCATGCACCAGGAGGGAGAAGGTTGATCAATCACTCTGGAGCGACAACAACAACCTGTTTTCCCACGTTGCGACCACTAAATAGTCCTACCAAAGCAGTATGCCTTCAGCAACGTCCTCCACATACTTTATCTTCCCGTCTTTGATGGAAGGCAATACAAAGTCCAAGAACTTTGAATATTGTGGATAGTAATCAAAGACAGAAAATCCTTCAATTCGAACTCTCTTATAAACGATCAACATTAGGTTGTGTACCCCCTCAGGTTGATCAAGATTATACTGCGAGATCATCCCGCAGACTGTAATGCGACCATGGATTCTCATGTTGAGAATCACAGCATCCAGCATTTTGCCTCCAACGTTTTCGAAATAGATATCAATGCCTTCAGGAAAGTACCTGGAGAGTAGATATATACAATATATTAATACATAAAGATGAACAATTTAAAAAATAATAATAATAAAAAAAGAGGACACAATATGAAGATAAGAAAAGGAGGACTTTAAATCTCCGACCTTAATGTCACGTTTTAAGAATGAATATATAAATCAGTGGAACTAATATTTATATTCAACTTAGCAGAGAGTGAAATTATGGATCTTATTTAGCATTTAAATTATATATACTGACCTTTTCAAAGCTGCAGTCAGATCATGCTCTTGTTTATAATTGAAAGCATCATCAAACCCAAACTTGTTCTTCAACAATTCAACCTGGTTCAAAACAATGGAGAGTTAAAAAAAGATGTGTTTAGAGCATTCAAGCAACAATATATGAACTATATATCCAACATTAGCCTATTGAATTAATTCCATATTTACATTTAACCTTATTTTACATTCAATTAATGTTCTAATTAGAGATTTAAATTACGATTATGATAGTATTTTCTATCATGTCCTGTTTTACATATCAGGGATCATTGTTATCATTGTAGTCATTGGGATCATAATTTTTTTTTTAAATGGCACAATTTACAATAAAATATAATAATTACAATTATAATTATAAGTAATCTTATTTTATAATTTTTAAATTAATTTATGACATCTCACAACTTTTATTTAATTAAAAAATTATTCATAAGAATTTTTTGAAATTATAATAAAGTATTTATATTTGATTTTACAATTAATCTTTATTGGAGTCAAATTCATATTTAATATTTATTTTTGAGAAATTAAATATTAACAAAGTAAAACATATTAAATATCAAATATTCATATTTGGGAAGGGAACAATTTACGTAAAAAAATTTTACACATTTTCTAATCTTTGATTTTAATAGATCTAAGAAATGAGATTAATTAATTTTTTTTACTTGACTCTCTCATCCCTTTGATTTATTGAATTCAATAGCTAAAAAAGGGATATCATTTTTTAAATTTAGGTCCCTCCCTTTCATATTTACTAATATTACAAACTTTAAAAATATAATTATAATTGATTGTAAAACTCCCAATTTATTAAGTAACTTATTTTTTCACCTACTAATTGATTTAACATTTTTTATCATAAATTACTTTTAATTTATTCTAGAATGAATGATATTTTCAATCGTTAATTAATTACACAAAAAATACTAATAAAAACTCATCTAATACTAGAAAAAATGAATAACTATACAAATCTAAAAAAATTACAAAAATTTAAATACAAAATCATTAATTAATAAATTTCGTTTTTAAAAAAATCCTTAAATAAAAGAAATTCCCTAAAAATTAAAAAAGAAATCCCTTAAGTTCCCACCTTGCCCTGCGTCTTTAATGTTCACCTTCACTCGATTCCCTAAAATTTCCCCCAACCCTCTTCCCAATTCCATAAAATTTTTTTTTTACTCCAACAATAGCTTGACCAATTTATGGCCCATACTAATTTTCCAAATTCCCTATTCTCACCCAATCACCCATGTTGCAACTTCAATCTTCACTTTTTTCAAAATTTATGATTTCATTTAGTTGATTTTTTTTTTTTTAATTTAAGGTTAAATAGATTTTATTTTCCAAAAGAAATAGAATCGAGTTGGAGGCTAGTTTAAAGAAAACCTAACCCTTACCATATCATGTCTATAGTCTTCACTTTTACCAAAATTTATGATCTCACTCTCAAGTAGGGATGACAATTTAACTCATAACCATTGAGTTACAATCTAACTTGACCCTATATGATTTGTTTGTTTTTTTTTGAAAATTTGAAATCAAGTTGGGTTAAGTCATTTTATTTTTTTTATAAGGAGCAGAGTTAGATCGAAGGTGGATCTAAAGAAAATATAAACCAACTCAATATATTTACCAAAATACTTTTCATATATATATATATAATATTATTCAAGGTTACAATATTTTGAACCTTTCTTTATTCTTTTTCTTCACTTTTGCCTCTCTCCTATATATATTAAAAATTATTCAAGGGTAGAATCTTTTCTTTATTTTCTTTTTACTCTACTTCAACCTCTCTCATTCTCTTTGTCTCGAAAATCAAATCCCTTTTTTTTATACACAAACTTATCAAATTGTGAATGCCATTCTTAGACAATACCATGAAGTTGGAGTGTGCACTTATAGTGGTGATTTGTCCTTTCTTTAGGGGCATGGGCAATGGCAAGAGATTTAAGCTTTTCAATAATCTAAAGCTGGATATCATGATGCATATGTCATAGACCATGCACAAGTTCTCAATGTGATGAAACTTATTCGAGTTGGTGTGGGAAAAAGACCATGAAGGATTGATATCGAGGCCCTAAAGGCATATACGAAACCTAAGAGTGCAACCCTGGGCCAAGGTTAAGGTGCGAGAGTACGTTGAGATATGCATTTGGTGCTAAGTATGAGGATTGTTTATTTGAAGGTTTTATAACACCCTAAAAATATGGGCAATCAAGTGTAGAAGGCTCTAGAATAGCCTGGATATAAGTTAAGAGCATGGACACAAAAGTTCTAGAAGGGCAAGTGCATGCACTGTAACGCCCAAACAAGAAAGATTTTGGAAGGCCCTAGCTATAGGTAGAGTAGTGACCAGAAGAAAAAGGTTCTTAGAGCTGTTAGGTGCAAGCAATTAGCAAGGGTGCCTGGACTCTTCTAAGCCTGGTGCTTATTAGGGAGCTTAGAACTAGATAAGTTCTAAAAAGGACCTAACCGACCTAGCTTGAGTCTAGGGTCTTGGAATGGCCTAGAATGGTTGTAATGGCCGCACACTTAAAACAATAAAGACCACAAGTGTAAGGGAAGCTCAAGTATAATTAGGGGAGCCCTCATCCTCATTCGTCAATAACAACTAAGTTAGAACAACATAGACAAGTCATAACATAAGACATAGGAAGTAAGAGTCATAGAGACATAATCCTAGATTTAAACATACATAGAGACTTAGTGATAGACATAAAAGAGTCATTGTAGTGACATTGTGTAATTATACATACATTAGTAAATATAATAAAATTACCTTAATTTTCTCTTTTCTAGCTTTCTTCTAAACTTAACTTTCTCTTTCTTAGCTTTCTCCTAAACTCCTAGAAAGCCAATAGAGTTTACAGCACAAGTGCTAGGTATAGTGTCTAGGAAAGGCTAACTTAGGCATATTGGATGATAGTTCTTGTCTAAGGCTATATGGTTGCTAGGTTTAAGCTCCCAACCTATGACATATGAACATACTTGGCTAGATGTTAACATTCCCATCAAATCCCCTTTTTGCGATTCTACCTCCCTCCTTCAAAATCAAATCTCACTATCTCCTTCTTCTTTCAAAGATTAATAATTTTTTTTCTCAATCTCAATTCCCAAATTCATCCAACTTACGTTCAGACTCATCCATTCTTTTATACAAAAGGATGATAAAACTCATAAATTTTATCGACTTCTTTTTGGGTGCAAATGGTTCCTTCTATTAATTGGTTCTGTAATAGTAAGGTTATTTTCAAGTGAGTAAAGCTTGGATTTTTGTATTGTTTTATATTGGTTGGTTTATTGTTTCATTCTCTTCTTTAAGTTTTTAAATTTGATTATTGTTACAAAAGTAAAGGGAGTTTCCATTTTAGTTTGCACATTATTTTTTGTTTTATAAGTAGTTAGGTCAAAAACTTTGGGTCGAAATCAGGGAACCATTTTTCTTGATAGGTCAAAGTTGGTTTTTATATCTAAAACCTTCGATCAAAGGCAACTAAGAGTTCGAGTAAAAAGATAAGAAGGTTGGGTCTAAGGTGGGCCAAGCAAAAATCCTCTCCGACCTACTGTCATCACTAGAAGTCTCAAGTCTCACCTTTATGGCCACATCCTTTGGACCTCTATCTCTCATTGACTCACCAATTCCTTCATTTTTCTTGACCTGTCGTCACTTTCCTCTCTCATAGAGTCACGTTCACCCTCTAGTCTTTGCCTTCAACCCACTTGACACCTAGCCCTAAGCACTCAGGCTGCCCCTATTACTTAGCACCACTACAACACATCAACACAGAGCAACAAACTCTAGTCCTATTCAACCAAAAAAAATCATAACAAATTTATATAATTTAAAAAGAAAAGATAATTTGAGCTTCAAATTACTTACTTACCTTCAATTCTTAATTGAATCTAAATTGGACTAAATTGATTGTGTTTTATGGGCTGAATTTATGGATTAAAGAATTTGTCAGTATAAGGTTGTTCTTGGTTTAAAATTTTAACAAAATGATTTTTTTGGGATTGAATGTTTGAATGAAAAACGATAATAATGGATCATCATTGCAGTCGTTATTCATCGTTGTACCACTTTTCACAACCGCAATTTACCATTGCTTTCAAGATTCAAATTCTCTTATGTTTTTTCCTCACTAATGGTGGCGAATAATGCTGTTACCACGAAATAACGACTGTTATTCCATTACTATTTGAATCCCTGAGAATTGTACTGTTGAAGGCAATGAAGTATTCTTTTAATGGCAACATTAAGGTTCCAACTTACAAATCCTTCTTTCGCTAAGGTTGTATTTGATCTATTAAGACTTATTTGATTATGATTGTTATTTTTAAGAATGAATTTAATTTTATAAAAATATTATTGTGATATATGGAAAATTAACTCTAATATGCTAATACGTTGACAAAATAACATCTCCATGTTCAATTGAAGCTAAAATTTGTAGTCCATTCGTGTTAGGTATATTAGGGCTTATGATAAGAGGTTTCACCTTTTCTCTATTCCGGCACTACCAACAACATTGCAACCCATCAGCTTTGCAAATTGTCCAACAAGCTGTCCCACAGCACCAGATGCAGCTGACACAAAAACATATTTGCCTTTCTTTGGAGAACAAACCTCATAGAACCCCGCATAAGCACTCAAACCAGGCATGCCTTGTTAAGAAGAAAATAATAAAAATAATTAGAATTAAGGCAAAATTTTCCAAGCCGAAATTTTGGATTAAAAATTAAAAATTACAAAAATATATTTTAAAATATTATAATATTAATAAAAATTATTTTTTAATATTCTAATAATAACCGAGCTTGGGTTCATATCTAGCTTTAGAAATGTCAACTCAGATCAGTTTATAGAATGAACACCCGGTACCCAAGACCTAAAGGCTCCATAGCATTTTTTTTTTTCATTGTGATAAGATCCCATCGGTTAAATTTAGATAAATTTATTTTCCAAGATGTAATAGTAATGCATAAATTTTAATATTCAAATTTTGCTTAATTAAAATTTTAATTTTTTTCACTTCAATTGTTTTACGTGCACTAATTTTTTCTCTTGTTGGTTCCAAATAAATTTAAATTTGATAAAAGAATAATTTCATTTTTAGTACATACCAAGAATTCCAGTATAGTAGGAAAGGGGTACATCAGAATGCTGAATTTTAAAGAGTCCTTCGGGTGCGGTCAGAAGAGAGTACTCTTCCCATCCGGTCGTGCCCCAAACCAAGTCTCCTTCCTTGAAATCTGGATGATCTGAGTCCAAAGCTTTAGCCACTCCGAACCCAGTTATTGGCTGCAAATGTTCTAGAAAAAGTCACAAACCCTAGAAAATATATAATACATTGCAAGTGTAGAAACAACTGCTGGAGGAATGGAAGAGGCTTACAGAGCCAGGGGTATAGGAATGGAGTAACAGAGAGCCTTGGCTTCTCATTAAATGCCGCATATAGGGATCGCATGATAAGTAAAGATTCTTCACAAGAATTGCTTTCGAACCAGCTGGAACCTTCAGTTTTATATTTCCAATGGTGATAGCCATGTCTGATTCCTTTGGAAACCCAGTAATTGAGTCCTTCCATATCACCTGCTTATTGCTTACAATTACTTCGTTATCATTACCGTCCGCCACATGTTGTTGCTTAATGTTTCTTTCTGTGCAAAGACACTAAGCTGAGAGCTCCCTTTATACAAATTCGTTTTTTTCAGAAATATCAGCTACTTTAGTTCTGTGGCTTAGTTTTGATTGCGCATACCTGATACTTTAACAGAAGTTTCGGGAAAGTGTATTATGGGCTCACAATTTGAAAGCCAACGTGTCTGAAAAGTAGCCAAGGTATTTGCATATTATTTAGGACGGCAAGAATTAAACACTAAAAATGACAACCTGACATCTTATTCCTTCAATTATTACAGACTATATAATATCTAGATGTTTATTTAATTTTACAAATTATGAAATGAAGTATGCAATTTACATTTTCGTAAAAAAATGAATACGTAAGAAATGTGCTATTATCTTAATTAACCAAAGAATGTATGTAGTGTCTTGTTGGTGTCAAGTTGTTTACGAGGGGTAAGAATGTGAAAGCACATGAAAAGAAGATCGATTAATGACAAAGGTCAAAAGTTGTTCTAACATTTGTTCTTCAATGTTCAAGTCAGAGCTCCGGCAAGAAGTGTGAAGGAAAGAAAGGCCAAATGTAAAAAAGGAAGCTAGTGTTCCGATAAGTTTAGGAGTACTTGGAAGGGGATATTTATACCTATTCAATGAGGGACCTTAGACTTAGGTGGCTCAAGTTTGGCGTAGAGGGCTAGCGATGGTATCGTAGGCTCGAGTTGAGTTGGTAGTTGATAGTCTAATCTGGGGATGACAAGTCAGCATTTGCATGTGCTAGCAGGTGATTGGTTGAGGTGACCAAGCTAACATGGAGCTCAAGATTTTAGGTCCATTCAACGTGTTAGGTCAACTAGAATGACCAAGTTCATTTTGCCTTTGAAACACTAAAATGCCCCTAACACATTATATTTAGGAGACAACTATGAGATTATGAAAGTGAATTTTTGAAGAAATTATTAAATGAGTTAAACGATGTATCTTCATGCTAATTCTAAGGACTGACTTGTTTGGGAAGTTGGTTGCAATGGGTGCTTTATAGTAAAAGAGACTTTTTAAAATGGGTGAGGTAGAAATTTTATTCCTTATTCTAACAAGAGTTATGATTTGGGTGAAAGATTTAGGGTTGGACTGTGTGTGGATAAATATTGTTGGTGGAATGATTTGAAGAGCTTTGGTGGTAGTTCTTTGGTGTCTAAGCCTTGATTAGGAATTGTTAGGTTTATGTTGTAGGAATACATTGAAGTTCTTTGCTAATGGTTCATTTAAGGGTAAACCATATATCATAGGACATGGTGGAATGCTTAAAAACAATTCAGCTATTGAATTAAATTCAAAGATTGCCATTGCTTGGGTGTGCAATGTTGTTTAGTGGCCTTAGAGAGATTGGGTAATTGTCAATGAAACTGACAAGCTTAGAAAGGAATTTTATGTTGATGCTTTGGGTGTTTGTCTTTTTTTTGTTATATTTTGGATGTTGTCTATCATGTGAATTTTTTTCTTAGATCTTAGTCTACATAAGACTGATTTCATTAATAAAAATTCTTCTTTGACTGAGAAAAAAAAAGTTTCATGAATTTTTTGGGTTTATTTTTGTTTAAATAAAGTTCATAAATCTTTAGGACCCAACAAAAGGGCAGATAACTCAACATTAATAACATGTGCATTTTACTAGGTAACTATTTTCAAATGTGGGGAGTTTGTCTCGATGTATTAGTATACATTGGTAAATGGCACTTCCACTACTCATGTCATTAATAGTTTGGCTGACACAACTTGAAGCTTGTCTCCTAGCATTGCCCTATTCATTAATCGAACTCTTCTTCATGCTCAAGTTCCACCAACTCTTATTTCCACATTGTTGAATATGACCTTTTTGTTGGGTCTAAAGTGACAAACATAATCATGCAAAAGTAATATATTACAATAAATCCACAGCAAATAGATAATAAACAATAATCAACAATGCAAGAAAAATAAAGCATGCCAAGATTTATGTGAAAAACCCTTCAAGGTAAAGGAAAAAAATAATGACTATTAGAAAAATCTCCACTATCAAATAATGGATATATAGAATTCTCTTTTAGCTAAAACTAAAGCTTAACAAAAATTAAAGAGACAATTGGAGAAATCCTTCCAGCTAGTTAACTCAACAAATACATTCTAGATTTGTTTAGAAAAAGCTTTTAACGTGATCTCCATTGTTCAAAATGTAAAACAATAAGATATGAACGTGCTGATAAAATTTTAGCTTAATCAAACCATGAATTAAGCTCCGTTCAACTTCTTGATCAAACAAGCAGCTCTCCCCTTATCTTTATTTCCTTTTATGCCTTAGTAATAACTTTTTTTCCTTGGCAACTCATACTTTCATACCACTATAAAAATATCCCTAACCTTTTTTTTTTTAAGTTAGGCTTTTGGTTGTCTAAAACAAAAAACTTTATGGGCTTTTTTATTATTCAAACATATGGGGTTAGACTCATATCATAACAATCTCCCTTTCCAATCCTATTAGGAGAAGATCCATCACCATAACAATTTCATTTGAAACTTACCTTGACCAAGGAATCCATTCTTACTTAGTTACTGCAGATCTCAAGCTTTTCTCTGAAAAGTTTCTTAATCAATATATCTGCTACATTCTTAATTACCAAATATAGCTAGTGATGTCTAACATCAATGTATATTGTTCTAGTATGGTACATGGTATTCTTACTCAAATTTAAAGCACTTTGAATGTCACAAAACACCACATGCTATTTCTAATTCAATCCTAATTCAAGAAGAAAATATTTCATCCAAAGCATTTTTTTACCTACTATGGTTGCTACAATATACTCAGCCTCTATAGTTGATAAGACAACACATTTTTACAACATAGACTACTAAGACACAGCTCTTCCTACAAAAGTGAACATATACTCTAAAGTAGATCTCCTACCATCATGCTCACCTACCATGTTAACATCAATAAACCTTTCTAGAACAGATTGTGTAGTGCCACAACTCAAGCACATTTTTTAGGTGCACCTTATATATATGAAAATTCATTTAACTGATTCCTAGTGAACTTTTCTCGGATAAGAAAGAAATCTATTCACTACACCAATTGCATAAGCAATGTCAAGCATGTACAAACCATAAGATACATTAAATAATTGATTATAGAGGAATAAATAATATTAGACATAACTAATTGCTCTTCCTTAGTCGGTAGATAAGATTTCTTAGTTAAATGAAAATTGTTGGCAAATGGCATGCTAATTGATTTAGCATGCTATAAGTTGAATATATTAAGCACATGTTCAATATATTTTTCCTATGACAACCACAGCTTCTTAATTCTTCAATCTAAGATAATATCCATACCAAGAATCTACTTTATTGGACCTAAATTCTTCATGTCAAATGACTTAGACAATTATTCTTTTAACTTGTGAATCATACTAACATCTTATCCCACAATCAACATATCATTAACACATAATAAGAGAATAATGAAGTTACCATTAGAGAATTTTTTGACATACACATAAAGATCCACTACCATTCTTTTATAGCTATGACTCAACATAAAAGAATCAAACTTCTTGTATCACTATTGCAAAGCTTGTTTTAAGCCATACAAGCTTTTTTCATTTTGCAAATTAGATGTCTTTCTTTCTCACTTCAAATTTCTCAGGCTAATACATATAAATCTCATTTTGTAAGTCACCATGTAGGAATATAGTCTTGACATCAAGTTACTTAAGCTCAAGATTCAAATTAGCTACTAGTCCTAATATCACTCGAATAGAACTCATTTTGACAACTGGAGAGAGGATTTCATCAAAATTTATATCTAGTTTTTGAAAAATATCTTTCATCATCAATCAAGCTTTATACCTCATTAACTTACCACCATCTTTTTTTAATTTGAACACCCATTTATTCTTTAATAGTTTTTCCCTTTTGAAAGTTTAACAAGATTATATGTATCATTTTTTTGCAATGACTCCATTTATTCTTTCATTTTTTCAACCAATGCTTTTTATCTTGAATAGTTTACACATCTTGAAAGCTCATTGGCTTTCCTTCATTGGTAACTACAATAAAATTTAAACTTGGGTACTTAATGGATGACCAATACTTTTTGGTAGATCCCCTAATCTAAGACTTTACATTACTAGATGCCTAAGGTTGCTCTCTCTGCTCAACATTTTTAGTGAAGAGGATTGTTGACCTTACTCAACACACTCTAGTGGAAAAGATTGCTCATTCTACTCAAAGCGATTGCATTTAGCTCATCACTAGCTATAGCTACATCATTCATATCCCCAAGTTCTGTCTCTTACTCATTTTCACCATCCGTGGCTCTTCTAGGTGAAACCTTATCAGTGTTGAATCATTATACTTAATAGTAATTTGTGTAGTCTTCTCACTCTTTTCAAGGTCTACTATAGTTTTTTTTCATAAAAAATCACATCTCTGCTTTTACTATCTTTTTCTTCACTAGATCCCATAACTTGTAGCTAAATTCCTCATCGCATATCCAACAAACACACACTATGTGGCTTTACTATTACGTTTTGACCTAAGCTCTTCGACATATGTATGAATATTTTATATTCAAAACCTTCAACTTTTCTGTCCATAATCTTTTTGGAATGTCAAAGCCCAAAAGAATTGATGGTGATCTATTAATCAAGTAATAGGCTTGTTGACTTTTTCACCCTAAATGGCTTTAGTAATTTTTTTATCCTCAACATATATTTGACTTTTTTCATAATAATGCAGTTCATCATTTTAGCTACACCATTTTGCTGTGGTGTTTCAAGTTCTGTCATCTCATGCCTGATCCCATGTTTCAAATAATATTCTTTAAAATATTTGGATATGTATTCTTTACCATTATTAGTTTGAATATACTTTAAAGCAACCTTTTTATCATTTCGACCATAGTATGAAATTTTTTAAAATACTGCAGTACCTGAATTCTATTTTTAACATATACACCTAAGTCTTACATTAAAGCATTATCAATAAAAGTAACAAAATACTTGCTACTATCCAATAACTTAACCTCAATGGAACCACATACAAGAGAATGAATCAATTCTAATTGTTTCCTTTCCATTAAGAACGTTTAAGAAAAGAAACGCTATGATGCTTGCCTTTGGTCAATGAAATAAAAAACTATCTCGTCAAAATCTGTAAACCTTTTTTGCTCATGTGTGCTAGCTTTTTGTGTCACAAATTTGCTAAAACATCATATTCAATGACATTTATCTAATTGTTGTTCAATTGCATCTATGTCTTGTACATTGTGTAGCATAGTTTTCCTGTTGCAACTATCATAATCTTTTAAAAAGCTTCCACTATCCATTCTTTTGTTGACTTTCATATCTTTCTTTAAAAAGGACACTAATGCAAGTAAGTTTCATTCTCATATTTGAATGTGTTTACATCCTTCAAAGTCAACGTGCAGCTTATATTAGTTTGTACAATAATATCAATGACTTTAGCAATCTGTGACGCACTTTTTTTTCATCTTGGTGCAATCAAAGTTTTCTATTTGTAAGTTGTAAATAACTCCGTTTTGGGAATAAAATGATATGCCGCTCTTATGTCAACTATCTACTCAATGCTTAGATCAACAACATGATTATAGTCTTCGTGTGTAAAAATCAAAGTAATTGAATCATTATCTGAATTCACTACTACAATACTACAATCATTTAAACTCTTGCCTTTTTCATTTTTTTGCTCTTGTCTTAAGATTTTGTAATTTTGCTTTATGTGATCAGGTTTACTATAATGGTAGTAGTCACTTTATCTTTAGGCTTGGTTTTATGTCTAAACATACTATAGCCTTTCGAGTTCTAATCTTTGTTGATGTTTTTGCCTTTGTTTTCTATGACAAGAGCTTGATTTCCAGAGTTTGAATCTTTTTATCTTGCTTTTTCACTAAGCATACTATCTTTTACCATCTATAATGTGGCCTTATAATCAAAAGCTAAATTAAAAAAAGTTACAACTAGAGTATTTTAGTTGGCAATGAACCTAAAAGAAACAATACCTTCATTTCATCCTCTATTTTTAAGCTCTATGGTAGTCATATGATTGAATATATCTTGAAAATCACTCAAGTATTCTATAATCAATCACCCATTCCTATATTGTAAAGTTGAAAGCTTTTTAACAAGCATAACTTTATTCATTTATGTCTTCCTCTCATACAATGCTACTAATTTTTCCTAAACGGTGTGGCCATCTATCTCTTATGTCACATGATAAAAAACACTAGTATCGACCCATTTTTAAATTATGGCCAACATTTTTTTGCTTAGCTTCTTTTAGCTTTCATCTTTCATATCTACTGCTTTAGTTGAATCACCCAATATTAACTCATACAAATATTTCATATCATACAAATCATTCGTGTTCAAATTGAATAATTTGATGTTGTCAATTTTATCATGAAACATGTATCACCTTCCATGATAGCAAATAAAATTTACTTATATCTTGGGTTGCTATGTACCAATATATCAAAAATAACTGCTGCTCTGATATCATTTGTTGGGCTTAAAACGAGAAACACTATAATGTGAAAACAATATATCTTAATAAACCCATAATAAATAGAAAACAATCAATAATTAATAATGTAGAAAAAATAAAACACACCGTGATTTACATAAAAAATCATCAAATGTAGAGGAAAATAACCACAAACTACTAGAAATTTTTTCACTATTAAATAATGGATATACAAAGTTCTCCTCTAACTAAAACTAAAGGTAAACAATAATTAAAAAGATAATTAGAGAAATTTTACCAAATAAGTAACTCAACAAATATAGTCTAAATTTTGTTTTCAGAGAGCTTCAAACCTAATTTCCACCATTTAGAATATAAAACACTGAGATGTGAACATGCTAACAAAATTTTAGCTCAATCAAATTACGGATTGATGTTTGTTCAACCTTTTAATTAAACAAGTAACTATCTCATTCTTCTTACTTTTTTTCATGCCTCGGTAACAACTTTTTTGTCCCTAGTGGCTCACGTTTTTACGCCACTACAAAAACATCCCTAACTTTTGTTTTAAAGTTAGGTTTTTGGTTGCCTAAAACAAATGCCTTTATGGGCTTTTTTATTATTAAAACATATAAGGCTAGACCCCATATCATAACCACTTATCCTAAACTCAAGACTACAAGAACTCATCAATTTTAACATTAAAATCTCAGTCAGATGATCACAAGCCATCAATTATCTCCATTTTTAAGCTTACGGTTGATCAACTAAATATCCTAAAAGCTAAACCAAATATTAGAAATTTTAACTCTATGAAATATAGTACTTACAACATCTTAACTGCACATTTATGGCATTGTATAAGCAAAGCAAAAGGTTTCTCAAATGATCAAGCTACCAAGCTACACATTCCAATTGATGGATGATCAAGGTTAAATCTTCCTCTCCCACTAAGCTACTTTGGCAATGTAATTTTTCTTACTACACCAATTGCCTTAGTTGGTGATCTCCAATCCGAACCATTTACCAACACTGTTAAGAGAATTGATGAACTATTAAAGCATGGTAATGATGAAAATTTGAGATTAGCTCTTGATTACATAGAAAAAATGCTTGACTTAAACACCTCGATTCAAGGATCAAATACTTTATGATGCCCAAACCTAATTGTTAATAGTTGGATGTGGTTGCCTATATATGATGTAGATTTCAGATAAGGTGGTTTCATATATATGGGTCCAACAAATGTTGTCCATGAAAGAATAATTTAGATTGTTATGTTAAATAATATATTATCTCAATGCATTAATATTAAAAAAATTAACTATCAATTAATGTATTTAATATAAGAATACTTTTATAAATAATAATTTAACCAAACTTAGAGTACCCTAATTAAAGCATTTATTAGCAAAATCTAGACTAATTTTCTTTCGTAACTAAAAGTCATCCTTTTCAAAACACAATTTAGTTTCTTCCTACTTCACAGAAACCATGAAAATCCATGCACCAGAAGAGAGAAAGATGATCAATCACTTTGGAACAACATCAACAACCTATTTTCCCATATTGCGACCACTGAACAATTCTACCAAAGCAATAAGGCCGCTCTCTAGGCCTTCAGCAATGTCCTCCACATATTTTATCTTCCCCTGGAAGGTAATACAAAGTTCAAGAACTTTGGATATTATGGATAATAATCAAAGACAATAAATCTTTCGATTCAAACTCTCTTATAAACAATTAACATTAGGTTGTGTACCCTTTCATGTTGATTAAGATTATGATATTATCCCACACACTACAATGCAACCATGGTTTGTCGTGTTGAGAACCACAACATCCAGCATTTTGCCTCCAATATTTTTGAAATAGATATCAATCCCTTCAAGAAAGTACCTAGAAAGTAAATATTAAAGACATACATTAATACATAAGGATGAAATTTAAAAAAAAAAAAAAACACGATCTAAAGATAAGAGAAGAAGTTACAAATGCTTAACTTTAAATCTCAGATCTTTGGAATGAAAGAAGTTGAAAGGGAACCTTATAAGGGTAACTAGACTAGTTTGTATAAAAATCAAGAAGTAAATGCGACTTATAGTCAGTGATGTTATTTTCAAGTTCTGATGGAAGGAAAAAATAGTATATTATCTTCTTCTTCCAGTAGGAAGGGTTCGTCATCTAAAGAAATAGAGGTTACGAGCCAAGCTGAAAAAATGAGAGGTAAGAAACAATGCTTAGGTATGGTGGATGAAGACAAATTAAATTATGGATGAAGACAAATTAAATTAGCTCAAAAGAAGCATTATGGGTCAACGCAGAGATTTGTTAGAGGTAAAAGAAACTTTAAACTTAATTTGGAATAATATGAGGAATGGTGTTGAAGTAAGCAAACTTTCTGGTCAATCCTTATTGGTTATCTTTGACAA
Source organism: Durio zibethinus (assembly GCF_002303985.1). The sequence goes on from NW_019167893.1 coordinate 15,266,924, forward strand.
CTTTGAGAAGTTTGAAGAAAGCAAAAGAGAAAATTGGGATGGATTCAATAGATGGCTTTGACAAAATTGAAATTTGTTTGAAAAAAAGTTCGCCTAGTAAAGTGTTTGGTTTATGTGTTTACAAGTCCTCGTTCATGCATGGAGCTTGAAGACAATCCAAAATATTGTAGCATGCTAGGGGGAGTTTATATGCATGCAAGGCAATATATCAAAGTTTCAGTCTTTAGCAAGGATTTAAATAGCAGTTTAAAAATGGAATAGTGATCACAAAATAGTGGTAGCGCCACCACCCGTCACCTCTATTGGACAAAACACGGTTGAGAAATTCATTCACGATAAAAATGGAGTGCAACGGCCGCAAATAACGGCGTAATAGAGAATAACAGCAATAACGGACCGTTATTACCTTTATTCCATTTTTCTACTCATGGATCTAATAGTTCGAGAAAAAAATAAAATTTCAAGTTTTCAACTCTGCAGAATAAAGCAATAAACATGCAAAAGTAAAAGTAAAAGCAAAAATAAAAAATAAAACTCAAACTTTCAGATCTGTAGCATCAAAATTACTCTAAGAACAAGCTAGAAAAAGAAGAATTATTTCAAGTTTCAACCATTCAATCGGCATTTCGGCATTCAAATTCAAATCAGTATCAAGTTTTCAATCAACATTTAAGATCAAATAAAGTAAGAAAAGAAAGTTAAATTACCTTTTTTTTTTGTAAAATGATGTCTATTTGAATTTTAAATTGAGAAGACGAATGAGTGTACTAGGTAATTATAATGATGAAAAAACATGCGAGAAAAATGATGAGATAAAAAAAAAAAAGAAAAAAAAGAAATTTCATGAAAAGCAAAGCTTTGACGCGCGAATAAGATGAAAAGAAACAAGTTGGTTCTAGATGTTCTTCATTCTACACAATTAAAACAAATGAGGGACATTAATGTAAGCACATGAGGGATTGTGGGTGGACCAATTAGGTCATGGATTAAGGGGTGTAGGGAGTTGGGTGTGGTGCTGTGGGGGGTGGGAGTTGAATTTTTTATTTAATTTTGTAATTAATTTGTGAAATTTTTTTAGATAAAATTTAATTAGAGGTTTTGAAAATTTATAATTAAAAAATAAGAGATTAATAATTTAATATAATATATATAGAGATTTTAGATGAAAAATTTTGATAAATTTCTTTGTAAAAGTTAGATGAAAAATAATTATATTTTGATTTTGTTATATATTAATTTATAATTTTGTATATAAATTTTAATATTTTTTTTGTTGTTTTGATATTTATATTGTTGTCAATTCTTTTGATATTAGATTAATTCTTGTTATTTTTGTGTAATTATTGAAGATTGTATTTATTATATTATTATTAAAAATTATTTGTGATAAAAAAATTTATATCAATTAGTGTATCAAAAAGATTAAGTTATTTAATAAATTTAGCACTTTATGATCTATTACTCTTACTAAGATTAAAAACTAAAAAATAAAAAATATAGGTTTGAAAATTTTATTAAAATATAAGTTTGAAAATTTTTAATTTTTGAATTTTTTTAGATAAAATCTAATTAGAGGGATTTAAGGTTTATAAGTAAAAAAAATTAAGGGATTAACAATTTAATATGATATATATAGAGATTTTAGATGAAAATTTTTTATAAATTTTTTTGTATAAGTTAGACAAAAATTAATTAAAATTAAATATTATATTTTGATTGTGTTATATATTAGTTTATAATTTTTATATGAAATTTAATAAATTTTTTTTGTTGTTTTGATATTTATATTATTGTTAATTCTTTTGGTATTAGATTAATTCTTGTTATTTTTGTGTAATTATTGAAGATTGTATTTATTATATAATTATTGAAAGTTATTTGTGATAAAAAAAATTTATATCTATTAGTGTATTAAAAAGATTAAGTTATTTAATAATATTCTTAAGATTAAAAACTAAAAATTAAAAAATTTAGTGTAAAATCAATTTTTAATGATGTAATAAGTAATATTAATATTTCTAAATATAAGTTTATTTTGCTTTTATACAAAATAGCAAGTATGCCACCATGTGAAGAGTTTCTTATTAAAGGAGTAGATGGCGCGCCAAGTAATGATATAGGTTGACATTTTGGAACACCTGTGCTAAATACAAGAAGAAATGTTTCATGTAAACTTTGTGGTAAAGTTATAAAAGGAGGAATAACACGTTTCATAGAACACATTGCTCATAAAACTGGCAATGTTGCACCATGCCCCAATGTTACTGGTATGTTATATTTTTATAATTCCTTTGAAAATATTATTGTTAATTTCTTAATAAAAATTATAAAATTACATAAGCATGTGTAACTAATTTTTTCCTTTTTTTTAACTATATTATTAATAGGTATAATAAGAGAAAGTATGATGAAACTCCTTCAAGATAGCAAATCAAGGAGAAAAAATGAATTTTTATCACAATTAAGAGGAGAAGATGATTATGAAGGATTTATTGATGAAGACATCGCTATTAGACAAGTCGTGCGAGATAGTATCCAATCACAACATGAGTGGCAAAGAAAACAAGAATTCAGACAAAGAACTAGTGGTTAGAGTAACATGTATGAAGAGAGACGAAGCTCTCATAGCACAGTTGCTGAATATTTTGAAGAAAGAATAAGGAAATCAACTCCAAATGAGTCTAAATTTTCATTAAGGGCAGCTATACTGAATTGGTTAGAAGTAAGAGTTCAAGGCAACCAAAAGCAAATGATTCAATTTTAAAGACATTAAGAAGAAATATGGGTGAATCAATATCAAAATTTTTAATATATGATCGACTTCTTTTTCAATTAGCAAATTCTCCATGGTTGCATAATTTGATTTTTTGTGGCAGCAGAAGTTGGCCAACATGTAAAACTTCCAACACCTTATGAAGTCTCATATGTGTATTAAGAGTCTGAGTATCAATAAGTTCATGAATGGGTTAATGGATTAAAAGCTCATTGGAATGAATTGGGTGTCACTTTGATGTGTGATGGTTGGACCAATAGTTTGAATCAAATGCATATCATTAATTTCCTTGTTTACTATAGTAAAGGAATCATTTTTTGGAAATCTATAGATGTCTCAAGTGCTTGTAGTAGAGATGTAAACTTTTACTATAGATTATTAAATGAAGTTGTAGAAGAAATTGGAGAAAAATACATTGTTCAAATAGTTACTGATAACGAGGCAACACTTACGGCCGCTGGAAAAAGACTAATGGAGAAGAGAAAACATTTGTATTGGATAGCATGTTCAGCTCATTGTTTGGACTTATGCCTTGAAGATATTGGGAAGAAAAAAAATGTGGCAAAGGTTTTGGATGATGCAAAGAAAGTGACTTGTTTTATATACAATCACATTTGGACTGTTAATTTGATGAAAAAAATATACACAAGAGAAGCAAATACTTCATCCTGCTTTTACCCGATTTGTCACTCATTTCATACAGTTAGAAGAAATAATGAGGCAAAAGCAAGGTTTGAGAGATATGTTCAATTCAAAGGTTAGTACTTAATAATTAGTACAACTATTTAAATTTAGCATCTTTTTATGATATCATTATTTAAAATCTTAATTTAAAATATATTACTCTAAAAATTTATTGATGAATATATAGGAATTTAAAGATTCATAATGGGGACAACAAAAATCAGGACCTGTTTATGAAGCCAAAAAAATCATTTTGAGAAAATATTTTTGGAAAAAAACAGGCGATATAATAAAAGTTTATGAGCCTTTGGTAAAAGTGTTGCGCCTTGTGGATGGTGATGGAAAAACCAACAATGGGCTTTATTTACGAGGCTGTGGATAGAGCTAAACAAACAGTTCAGCAAAATTGTCATTATTCTACTAAATATGAAAAGATTATTGATAATAGATGGAGTTTCATGCACTCTGACTTGCATTTAGCTAGTAAGTAAACTAAGAATATAGATGGTATTTAAAAAATATGTTTTTTTTTTATACTTAAATTGCTTATATATTTATTTTTATTACTTTAATATAATATTGTTATGAATTATGTTTAGGTTACCATTTAAATCCATAATTTCAATTTGGAGTGGAACATTCTGCAAATGTATTTAAAGAAACATTGAAGGTATAAAAGTAGTTATTGAAAGATTAGAACCTTTGATAGATACTCAAATCAGAATGATTAATCAGGTTAGTATTTAATACTATTTTATATATTAAAAATTAAATTATTTTTTATTTATTCATTTATTATTGTATTTTCAATCGATGTAGTTATTATTATTTCGAGACAAGCATGAAACATTTGGTACTTCATAGGCACAAAGAGCTTGGAAGCAAATGAATCTAGGTAAATAGTAAATTAAATAATTGTAATTTATTTATATTATTTAATTGTATAGTACATTCAAATTTAATTTAAATAATTTTATACAGCTGAATGGTGGATAATATATGGCACTTGTGTTCTTGAATTACAAAAACTAGCAATCAAAGTACTTAGTCAAACAACATATGCATCAAATTGTGAACGTAATTGGAGCACATTTAGCTATATTCACACCAAAGCAAGAAATAGATTTAAGTTTGAAAGACTTTAAAAACTTGTATATACTTATTATAACATGACGCTGAGGATGAGACATCGAAAAAGAATGAGCATTGATGAGATAAATAATAGTTTTAATCTTATTAGCCTTGATCATATTTTTTAAGATGATGATCCACTAACAGAATGGCTGCAAGAGAAAGAAAATCCTCTGTTAAATGGTCAAAACTCTAATTGATTGCCCACAGATAATTTTGATAATGAAATGAATGTCAAACAATCACACCAATCTCAAGAAAGGAATGTGTCTCATTCAAGTTCAAGTCCAACACCAAGTCAGAGTGATGATGGTGTGGTTTAAATCTAGATGATGGTGATAGTGCGAATTTTGGTGATAATATGGATGTAAATCGACTTTACAGCCCACTTGGAGGAGAATTTGGGCTTACTGCTAGTAGTGGACTTTTCATTAATATGATAGAATACAGAGTAAATTCATTTGTTGAATCTAGTGAAGGTTAAAGTGCACATACAGCTCAATCAAAAGGAAAAGCCAAGAAGCACCACTATGATATTTCTAGAGATTCTTCATCTTCAGGTGGGAGATCAAATTATAGTAACTTTGAGTATAGTGAATCATCTACTAGTACTCAAGGACATTACTATCCACCGAAACAACTTAATTTTCAACCTCTTCATGCTTATCCACCTCCATATGGTTATTATCCACCTCAAATGTATCATTTACCACAAATGTATCCCCCACCACAAATGTATCATTTACCACAAATGTATCCCCCACCACAAATGTATCATCCTCAAATATATCCTCCACCTCAAATGTATCAAGAACAAATGCCTTAGGGATGGAGATGGAGTCAACATGGCTCTCAAAGTGAAGATAGAGAATTTGATCCTCCTCGTTATTCTATCATGTGGTAAAATTTGAAATATATATCAATAATTGTAGTTGATGAAATTTGAAATTATTATATTTTTAAGTTTGTAATTTTATTAAATATAGATGCTTGGTATTTAACATATTATGTTTTGTTAATATTTGATTTGTCTAGAATTAATATTGAATATAAACTTAGCCGAGAAAAATTGTGGATAAACTAAATATGAATGCTTTTTATAATCTAAATAAAATTGTGAATACTTTTTTAAAAAAATAAAAAACATAGAGTGTTATAAACTATTTTTAAAATCATTGAATAAGAATTTTTATAATTAAAATTATTATATTTTATAATAAATTATGTAAAAAAGTAAATTCACGATCGCGATGATCGTAGTGATCGTAATGATTTTTGTTATATCCGAAAATACGATAAACTCGACATGATAAAAAATGTAATCGTGATCACTATTTAAATCCATGATCTTTAAATAAACGGGTATATTAGGATTATATCTAACTTTATAGAAAAAATTGAAGAGATTATCCAATTACATATTAGAGATGTTTTGTAACCAACTAAATTATCAGACATTAAGTCCAAAGTTAAGCATTTAAATCCATGGGAGAGCATACAGAATCAATTATTAGAAGACACCAGTAGCAAAAAGCCTTAGATGAGGAAGATGAAGTCGTTGAAGCTGAACAGACAAGTGCCAGTAATGATAAAGGTGACAAAGAAGAAAAAGAAGAAGTTGTTGGGGACATTAATGGAAGTACGACTAAAATAATGGGAAAAGATATTGGAAAGAGTAAGTCTTTGAGAAAGAGAAGCGGTCGTAATGAATGAAAGGAGGTTAAATGAGATTGAAGGGTACGCCCAATCCCCAACAAAGAAAGTTTAAATGAAGAATAGGGTGCACGGTGATGGGTAATGACTATAAAAGGAGTAGGCTTCAGAGTGTCATAAAGTGGGCCCCAGGTGGAGGTTAATGGCCCAATTATTAAGGAAGATGAGCTCTTGGGCATGTACAAAAATTGGGTGACAGGACCTAACACTGAGGTAGATAATACTATTTCTTTTGTGGTTGAAATAAAATAACATGAACAAGGGAAAAAGTGGTTGCAAGTAAGTCTATGTTCGGTGACAAAGGAAAAAAAGGAAAGGAAACAAATGGAGAATTTTTTTTTTATTTGTATATGATATAAATAAATATAAAAAAAGGAGATGTTTAATTTTGATTTGTTCTTCTGAATTTTTTTTTATTTTATAGTTACCCCAAATTAAAAAAAAAAGAAAAGAATAAAATTTTGAAAATATAAAATAATTTTTATATTTTTATTAATTTTTTAAAATTAAAAGTATATGATTTTAAATTTTAAAATTAGTTTGAGAATGAAAAATATTATTTATCAATAAATTGATTATTTTTAATTTTTTAATTTTTATAAATTTCATAAATTTCTTTAATAACTATTTTTATGAAAAATTAAAAAAATTAAAAACATAAAATACATTAACATAAATATATAAATATTATAGTAAAAACAATGTTATTAAAAATTATATTAAAAAAATAATATAATAAATTATTATTTTTTCATTATTTAATCTGATTATTAAAAAAAATTATTAATTTTAATTATTCATATAAAAATATATATATCATTTTTTTAATTTTTTTAATTTTTTACTTTTTTTTAGAGATAAAATGGAGGTTCTACGAGGATATAGAAGATCAACTGCTAGGCAAAGTAAATAAGAGAGGAAAAAAGTTCGTGAAAAAGGGAAGAAAGGAAATCGAACAAGCTAAAGAACGGTTGGGGGATCACCGATCGCAAATGGCTCAATCTTGGATGGGGATTTTTGAAATCGGTTCAGGGTAATATGTGAAAGAGAAAAAGAAACAGATTTGCTGAAGGGAGTTGGGGCAACTTGGGAAGCAACGAAAGAGCTCGGTATTTCTTCTTTGGGGAATGATGAAGAGATAATTAGAAGGTTGAAGATGACGGAGAAGGAAACGAGAGGTTGTATCAGATAAACAAGGGCCCAATATCTTCGAATCCTCATTGTCTCTCTGTTTACTTTTTATGAATTAGAGCTAGCACTCATGTAATTTAGTGTATAAGAATTTTCTTTTAAGTAATTTTGGAGGTAAGGGTCTTGAATAGAGGAGATAGGACTGATTAGGGAGGTGAATCTGGAGATGGTTCTCTAGCTAGAAACCAAATTGGAGACTTGTGATTTTAGAATAATTAAGAGAATTAGGCTTTTTAGCAATTTTGATTGTGATTCTGCTTGCAAATATAGTATCCCTCATAAAAGGTTTCTGAGGTCTAGAGGAGTTATATTTGAGGAAAGATAGCTTGCATGTATCTGGTGTAAATGGAAGGAAGAGGGCTGTGTACATATTTTAGTCTCATGTTCTTTCTCTTGGAATGCTAGTGCAATGTTCTTTGAGGGGGGATTTAACATGGGTGTTTTCGATTAAGGTGGAGGATGTGTTGTGTCAATGTGAAATGGCTACCTTTCATGGTTCGGAAAAAAGTAGTTGTCTGGGTGCGCTACAACTTTTTGGGCATTACAGCTAGCTAGGAATGAGTCGGTGTTTAATAAGAAAGATTAGGCTTGTGAAGAAATTTTATTTCTGATCAAATTAAGGACAGTATATGGGTCAAAACAATTAAAGGCTGTATTAAATTTCAACGGCGTTGAATAGATGCTTGTTAATCTCGAATCCTAGAGTGGGAGTGCTTTGGTCTTGTCCGAGTGGAGATGCATTAAAGTTCAATTGCGTTTGGTCTATGATGAGTAAACTAGCACCTAAGGGTTGTGGAGGGATGATATTTGTTCCATGGCCCACTAGACGAACTGGATTCAAAAGTAGCTGAAATACGTACCATAAAAACAACGTTTGATATTTTTGTAAGATCTCCTTGGTTCAAAAAGAAGGCTTTTGTTGCTGAATTTGGTATAAAGGAGGCTATTTCCTAGGTACGCTATAATGAATCTCGGCCTTGAAATATTTAGAAGATATTGTAGAAATTGACAATCTTAGAGATGAAATTAAAGTTGTGGATTTGTTTACACTACAGGGAGGTTAATGTTTTTGCTGATTCACTTGCAAAAATAGGGGTTGATTGTTAGTCTTTTTCACACTTGGTGGTAATCTTGGTTTAACAGATGTTAGCTTTGTATTTCATATACTGTGGCCTTGCAGGGGTGTGATATGTGAGGTGTAAGAATTGGTGTGTGTCCATTTTCAGTTAGGACTCTGTTTCAACAAAGATGTATTTCAGCAGAGATGTACTAAGATCATTGATGTACCTTTTATAATAAAATTTTTCTATTGGCTAAGTTAAAAGAAAAAAATCTCAGATCTTAATGTTTCTGTATGAAAATGATTATGTAAACCAACGAAGCTAATTTTTAGATTTATCTCAGTAGGGAGTAAAATTATAAATCTTATTTAACATTGAAATTATATACACTAACCTTTTCAAAGTTGCATTCAGATCAGGCTCTTCCTTATAATTGAAAGCATCATCAAACCCAAACTTTTTTTTCAACAATTCAACCTTGGTTCAAAACAATGGAAAGTTGAAAGCGATGCGTTTAGAGCATCCAAGCAATAATATATTAACAATATATCCACCGTAATCTCTTGAATTAATGCCATATTCTATATTCAATTAATTTTGTAATCTAGGATTTAGATTGCATAATCATATTTTTTGTTGCATTGTGTTTATTTCAATTATGAATATAACGAAGATTAATGCTGCCATAAATTTTTTTTAATTTTGAGCAACTTATTATAATATGTATTAATTATAATAATAATAATAATAACTCTTATTTTAAATTTTTTAAATTAATATATGACATCTCATGACTTTTATTTACTTAAAAATTTATTCATAATATTTTTTAGAAATTATAATAAAAGTATTCATATTTGATTTTATAATCAATCTTGGAGCTAAATTAATAGTTAATTTTTTTTAACAAACTAAATATTAACAAAGTAAAACATATTACATATTAAGTATTCATATTTAATAATATTACAAATTTAAAAATGTAATTTTAATTTATTATAAAATTCTCAATTTATTAAGTAACTTATTTTTTTCGCATATTAATTGATTGAACATTTTTATTACAAATTACTATTTATTCTATAATGAACGATATTTTCATTTGGATGAGTCAAATCGATTTTATTTTTTCAAAAAGAAGACATCACGTTGGAGACAGGTTAAAAAAAAATCCGATTCGATCAAATATATTTACCACATCACATCTCCAGTATTTAATATTTTCAAAATTTATGATTTAATTCTCAAGTAAAGACAACAATTTAAATAATTTATTTTTTAAAAAATTTAAAATCAAATTAGATCCGGTTAATTTTATATTTTTTTAAAAAATAGAATAGAGTCAAATACGAATTTAAAGAAAATTCGACCCGACTCCAATTATTTATTAAAATATCCTTCTTTTATATATATATATATATATATATATATATATAATATTATTCAAGGTTAGAGTCCTTCAATCTTTTCTTTATTCTTTTTCTTCCCCGTGTACGCCTCCCTCCTATATATAAAATATTACTCAAGGTTAGAAATTTATTTATTTATTTCTCTTTCTTCTCCACTTTTGCTTCTTTCCCTGTGTGTCTCGAAATCATATGCCTTTTTCTTTTTCTTTATGAGTTACAAACTTGTCAAATTGTCAATGCCATTCTTAGACAACACTATGAAATTGGATGGTGCGCTCATAGCGGTTATTTGTTGTTTTTTTGGAGGCATGGGCAATGTCAAGAGATTTCAGCTTTTCAACAAGCTTGAGCTGGCTATCACGATGCATGCACATAATTGGCCACTTGTTAACCATCCCATCAAATTCCCTTTCTGCAGTTCTGCCTTCCTCCCTCAAACTCAAATCTCACTTTCGCCTCCCTCTTTAAAAGATTAATAGACCCAATTCCCAAACTCATCCATCCTTTAGGGCAGGTGGACGATAAAACTCATCAATTTTATCGACTTCATTTTGGGTGCTAATGAGTTCCTTCTGTTGATTGGTTTTGCAGTACTAAAGTTGTTTTCAAGTGAGTGAAGTTTGGATTTTTTATATTGTTTATATTGGTTGGTTTATTGTTTCATTCACTTCTTTAGTTTTTGGATTTGATTATTGTTACAAAAAGTTGGAGTTTCCATTTTCCGTCTAATGAGTCATTAGGTTAGAGAATTCAAATCTAAAACTACTCATAATTGCATATAAGTAGAAGTTGTTCCCATGAAAATTTTAATAATGAGAATTAAGTATCAAAATTGATCACTTTTAATTATATCCAAAAAATTGAAAGGTTATGCAATTACTAACCTACCATGTAAACCAAATTAAAATACTAAACACAGTGAATTAAGTGTGCAAACAACAAATTAAACTTAAACAGCAATAAACCAATTTAAATGGCAAATAAAATCTGGAAATTAAAATGAAAATATCAACCAAAAAAATATGCAAACCAGAAAAATAAATCAATGCAGAAAAGTAAAGACAACCTTTAAACTGAATGCAGAAAATCTATTCTAGCCCAGAAAACAAAAGGTTGAACTTATATGCAGTAATGAAAATATGAAAATTAAATTGTAACCATGCATTAACTAAAACCTAATCTTGAACCTAAATTCTGGAAACTTTAAAGTTGGAAAATCAAGTGAAACCAAAACTAGCGAGAACTTGTAAACTTAAAAATCACAAATTGCATTAACCAAAATTAAAACTAGCTAAACTTAAAACAAAATGAAAATCTAAACAAGAATCTAAGAACTTGAAATCTCCAGTTGCATGAACCAAAATCTTAATTTTTGCAAGAAACTAAACCAAAAATTTTGAGGAATTGCGAAAACAAAATTTAAACTGCAAAAGCTTGGACAAGAATTAAAACAAAACTAAATTTAAATGCATGAAACGTAAACTGAAAATTAAATTTGCAAGAACTGAAAGCTAAAAACTGTTGTAAAAGAAACTTAAAAAAGCTTCAAAACTTAAAGAACTAGAACAAGAAAATTAAATAAGACTAAAGATAGGTTGATATGTCACCCCAACCATGCTTTTCTTAAATCTAATTTTAGGCTATTTATAGATAGAAAAGCTTAGTGGTTCGGTTTAATTGGATTCTTGAGAAGGCTCACTTCTTCTTCGTTTATAGGAGGGAATTGGACTCTTCTAACTCTTATGATGCCACCTTCTCATGGAATTTACGACTTTAATTGCAACTTGGATTTAAAAAACAACCCTATGCACTTACGTGATTAATGCACATGCAATCTTGGATTTCTTCAAAACCAACTTCATATAGAACTAGGACTTCAAGTTTAAATGTACTTATCTCTTCCAACCACTTCCTTTCACGTTAATTCCAAATAGAACTAGGAGACCAATTTCAATTTGAACTCTATCATGTAAGAGTAAATTCAGCCATGCAACCTCCATAAGAGATTAGGATTTCAATTTCTATTATAGGTTTCTCTTTCCATGTTAGCATCCTAGTCAACTTCTTTGTCAAATTAAAATCCACCTTCTGCCATATCAATTAAAAAATTATCCTTTGCATGTGCACCTACGAAGGACTAATTGCACTAAAATGTTAGCATTTTGTTACTCATTTTTAGTTCAATTTCTCTTGTATTTTAGCTTGTTCCTTAAGAATTTTGACAAAAATACCCCTACATACATATTTGTCTCATGTATTGGTAAAAATATAGAAAATGAGAAATTTTGGATAATTTGGACTCAACTTGGAAGATTTATGGTGGTAAAAGCTAGCAAAGGTTACAACTAGTATAATTGTGCTTCATTGCCTTTTGAGGGAATTCTTCTTATCCTTTTCTTCTATGACTTGTTAAGCTTAAATGAACTTCATGGAACCTTATTTTAAGTTTCAATTCTCATAATTTTCATTTCGAATTATCTTCCTTAGCTCAATTTTGCATTATGGAGTTGGAAGTGAATTTTTAGTTGATTAATTTCCAAAATTTTTCCAACTGTTATAATGTCAAATTGGTTCATTTTATGGCTTTAAATTGTGGCAAAAAATTGAAGAGGAAGTGTGTGCATTTAGTGCCAAAAGAGAAGGAAGAAAATCCAAGCTTGCACGTTGGAAGCAAGGTTCATGTAATCACATGCTCAGGCACCATTTTTGGCAATTCAAAAAAGGCAATTAGGAGCTACTGAGTTGCCTAAATGAAGGCTTCTTATTGTTCATTACTTTGACATCTTAGAATGCAAAGGTTCATGAGAATGGGGCTTGAAAACAAGGAGGAGCTTAAAGAGCCAAACAAGTATGCACAAGCCATGTAGGAAGGAAGAAAGAAGGATCTATAAGATTGTCCATATCTAGATATTTTTGCAAGATATTTTAGGGGTTTAGGCACTTCCCATTTGCTTAGTGGCCAATTAAAAGGGGAGAATTAGATAGATTTTTATATTTTAGTTTTAAATTTCTGCATTTACTTTTCTCTGCACTTTTATTTTCTTATTATTCAAAATAAGGCTGTTTGGCAACCAATTTTCTCTTATTTTCCATGAAAGTTTACTTTTCTTACATCAATTTTCAATGTAATTTCAGATTTTCTTATTGAAATTTCAAGTTTCTCACGTTTTTGCATTCAATTTTAATTGAATTCATGTGTTCTTCAAATCTATTTTGAAATTAATAGTTTTGACCTCTTTGTGGTTTTTTCAATGTAATTTCAGATTTTCTTATTGAAATTTCAAGTTTCTCACGTTTTTGCATTCAATTTTAATTGAATTCATGTGTTCTTCAAATCTATTTTGAAATTAATAGTTTTGACCTCTTTGTGGTTTTTGGATCAGTTATTGATTAATTCTAGTTTTTTTTAGCCAATTTTTTTCTTAGATTCCTAACTCATAAATCTTTAATTCTGCAAAAAATTAGCTTCAAATTCCATCCACAGAAGTACAAAAAATTCTCCAAAGTCACGCCTAAACTCAGTTGACAGATTAATTCTTTGCATGAGTGATAGCATAGCAATGATCTATTCTCCTTCTTGGCACTTGGTTTGTTTCTTTTTTACTTCGCACTCTAAGATTTACATGTTTACTTGTTAGTTTTTGATTGATTGCATTTATTTTCATGAATTTACCTACTGTTTGGATATATTTCTTTGAACATGCTCTGCATTTTCTAGATTTATGTACTGTTTGAATTGCTAGTTCAATGAGCTAGATTTCTTCTTATTTGATGTGATTTTCTTGTTGAATTTTGTGATAAACTAGTTAATGAATCTTACCTTAGCTCAGTTCTGGTTCATTCCCCTTAGAAGTTTCTAGATCTAGCATTTTCTCTCCTTAAACCAGTAAAATCCTGATGCAACTTATGTTCTGTTTTGATTTGTTTTAGTAATTTTTTACAATTTCTCTTTAGTTTTTTTATCTTATCTTTAATTTCTTATACTGTTCTTTAGTTGATTTTTTAATTTCCTGCTCATGTTCACTTGATTTTGTATCATTTAGTTCTAGAACAATAGATTTATATTCAGTTTTCAGATTTTCATGTAGTTGCGATTTCATGTGTTTCTATTGAATCTTACAAATTCTTCTTAGTTTTTGCTTCTCAAATTGAATTCTCATAATGTTCTTTTAGTGTTCTTTCAATTTAGGTCTTGTAATTAGTTGATTTTACATGATTTAGATACAATTTTCCATCAAAAAATTCAAATTTCTAGATTTTGTCATTGACTTTCAGTTTGCAACTTACACTTTGCATCTTGAACTTTTGCTTCACATTTGAAGTTCAAACTTGTTCTTACTTTAGTTCTTTCCTTGTTTTTGCAAATCAAAACTTTATTTCATGTATTTTGTTGTCATTTAGATCTAGGTTACATCCTTGAAGCCATAGTTTGCATTTTTGAAATTTCAGTTTTTCATGTCTTACTTCTTTTATTCAATTTTAGCCTAGTGTTTGAATTTTATATTTTTGCTTTTTAATGTTCACTTCAAATATGCTTTTACTTAGATTAGTTTATTGTATTTTTACCATTTATATCTTGTTTGGTTCAATTCTTTTGTTTTTCCTTTAATTAATAATGTTGTAGTAGTTGTAGTTAGTTATAGTTAGTTATAATTAGTTAATTTTGTTACATTGCCTTAGTTACTATTTTTGTTTCAATTTTTACGTGTTATTTTTTCATTTTTAAATTCACATTACATCTTAATGCATGTTTAGTTCATAGCATTTATTTCACCTATTGTTTTTGTTCATTCTTTCATTTTGCTTAGTTTACATATTGATGCTTTATTTGATTTTATTTTCATTTTTAGTTTGATTTCAAGTTCAATTTGTGATCGAGCCAACTGTAATGAGTGTGTGGTGATGATTGATACTTAGGCTAAAGAGTTTTTTACCTAATCCTCATGGTAACGATGTCTTGATTGAAATGTCACTATTATTACTTATATAGCCTATGTGCTTGCAAAATTATCCGAATTAAGTTTTTAACGTCATTACCAAGGACTGAGTGTAAAGAGACTTAGACTAATATTGTGCTTCTCCATACTCGTTTATAGAGTAATTCACTTTTAGTGTACTTTGTTAAGCTAGTTACTAACTTGACTTGTTTTTGTTTCCTTAGGTTGTTCACAAACTAACCTTCTTTGCATAAGTTTTTGTTTAGGATTTGTTTTTTTCACATGTGAGATTCTAAAGGTAACCAAGCATCATGTGGAATATATTAGACCTTATTATTTTAATGACTACATAAGACCATGGGCTAGTGAGGAAGTCCAAGCCAAAAAAAAGTCAGGCCTTAAAGATTATCCAAAAAATTAGATTCTTTAAAAAATCAACTAGAGGCCATTAGAGCTAGGTATGATCCTAAGCCTAATATTGTCCATAACTTTCCAAGCTAACATAATAATGGTCAAGTGTATGGTGGAGATGACCATAATGCTAGGTGTCTATATGAGCAACAATTTCAATCTTACTCAAACACCTACACTACTCACACTTGGGAGGGTTATCCTAAGAACATGCGATACATTAGTTCGAGGCATTCCTTTAGTTCACCACCTCAATACACCTCAACTTATCCTACTGAGCATTCATTTCCACAACACCCTCCGCCACCTTTATATGCCCCACCATCACCGCAAGTTTCTCAAGTGCCATGTTATGTTCCACCTTAACAACATTTTTCTTCTTCATAATACTATTCACTTTCACATCACTTTCCATCCATACCATATTCACAACCACCTCCCACACAAGAAAAGAAACCATCCCTTGAGGAGTTGTTCACTAAATTACTCCAAACTCAAGAAAAACTCTAGTAGGACCAAGAGACATTCATGAGGACTATTGGGCAACGTGGTCATAATTCACATACCTTAATCACTTGCCTTCAAGATTCCATTTCTAGTATTATAAAATCAAAACCTTATCGAGAGAATAAGAAGGAGCATACATTAAGGGATTATTTGAGAAGAGGAGGTTTGATGTGGATGGATGATAAAGAGCCTATTATAGTGAATTTGCTAAAAGTTGTAAAAGTTATAGACGAAGAGATAGTATAGGCAAAGGACATATTTATGGCTAGGAAAGCTGATGATTATGGATCATTTAGAAGAGTTGAGATAAAAGATAGCATTCAAGAAAAAGTAGATCTTGATATTCTACTCATGCCATTTCTCGAGTTATTTGAAGATCACTTACCCGATTGTTTAAAGGTAGATAAGGTGGATATATGTGTTGATAAGGCAAGCTTACTAGAGAGATTACTTAAGCGCTGCTTAAACACAATCCTTCTTGAATCTAGTATCATGCTTAAAAATGAGTAAGAACTCATTAAGGAAAAACTTACTTGTCTAGTAGCTTCTCCATTCATTGATTTTATACCCAAACCTACAAACACATCATTCTTATAGCTTTCTTTATATAGACCATCTATGGAGGAAAAAATGAATGATATGGATTTTGAATATGATGGTTTAGTTTCCTACCTTGAGTTGCATAAAGGTCTTAGCAATGGACCTAATCAAAAAGAATTTGGATCTCATAATTCACCCATGCTATTTCCTTATTCTTTGAGATTTCATTGTATGATGATTTAGAAATGCATAAGGTTGAAAACCTACCTTTTGACAACATTAATGAGCCTAGTAAAAAGGATAAGGATACAATAGAGGAATTTTTGAAAGAAATCCTAAAAGTTGATAATGTGGAGGATTTGGATGATGATATAGACGGATTCTTTACTTGCTTAGAAAATTTTTCAACCTTTACTTCTCAGCTTGATACCTTTGACTTTTCATCATTTGTACTTAATTGACTTATACCATTCATGGAAGAATTTTTCATTCTAAAGCCTAAACATATATTCTCTATGGTGGTACCCATACATTGGTGTTAAAGCTAATGACCACATTCATTAGTCTATACTACAATATGCTTAAATTATTCATAGAGGTGAGCTATGATTCTACCTATGTGTGCCAAATTCATTTAGAGATTATCATTACATATTGATGTAGTTTCTTTGTGTAGTTGCTTTCTTTATTTTATACGATGAATAAGAGCTTGAAGAATAGTTGCACTAGTGGGCAAAGTGTACATGAAAATTCGACCATCTTGCCTCCATGTTAATAGGGGAGTTTCCTTATTCCTCTTTTGTGCTTTATTTCTTCTTACTTACATATTGTAGATAATATGTTGTTTAAGTTTGGGGTTATGAGAAAATTGCTCCAAATTTTTTGCAAATTTTTTTAAATTTTCATTAAATTTTTCCTTGATATTAAGCTCGACTTGTTGTAGCTTGAATTATTAATATGCTTTCTTTGATTAGTTTTTCATGAAGCTAATGATATGAGAGTACTCAGACTCTATAATGGTTGACCTTTTTTTTTCATTTTTTATTATTGACTTTCTTTTAGCTGACAATTTAACTATCACCCAGCTCGCCCCAAATTCTTTTACATATATAACAGGATTTATTATTCTTGGTAGAGAACTAGGTTTTCAACCCTTTATGCCTCTTTTCAAGAAAATTTATGCCATGAAAAAGCATCCACATGATAAGGGTTGGTTTTATGTAACAGCTCAACCTTCCAAGAGGATTTTTGCTAATTGCTTGAGCTCAATAAAGACTTGGAAATGTCTCTTCCTTTATATAAGAAAAAGTTAAAAAGGTCTGAAAGATGAATAATGACCTGAGCATTTTTTAGGAGGCTAAGATCAACCCCTAACAATGGATGAGTTCTGTGCTCGAGACACAATAAGCGACTTCCTCAAGAAAGAAAGTTAGTAGTTGGTGCTTACAAGCTGACCTGACCTATTGTTATTAAAAAAGTCAAGTACTAGGGTAGGTCTTTACTAAATTTGCCTAACTAACCTTGTTTTTTATTAATTTTGTTCTAACTATTCGGTTTTGTTTGTTTTATAGATTTGGCTAGCCAAGGTGCTAGATTTGACATGTCTTATTTTGTACAACCTTTTTAGAGAGAGATAAGGATAAGGCCCCTCTTTAGCTCTGTGCCTTTTCTTGAGGGATTAAAATAATTAACCTACCAACTCTTTAGTAGGGCTAGGTCGAGGGTAAGAACCCAATCACACTTTAGAACCTGAAACAGAAGTCCATGGCTCAAAAGCCACAAAAGAGGCCAAGGGTGAAGTCTTCATCTTTCAAGCCTACTACCAAGCTCTAGCTCTTCTCGGATAGGGTATCCATCATAATGGAGTTTGACTCTTCAAAGAATGCCTATAAAGACCTTAAGGCAGTGAAAAAGATTATAAGGGCCACCATGCTAAAAAAAACATTTATCCATATCTGAGTTCAGTTTACTTTTGTAATTAGCATTTTATCTGAATTTGTTCAACTCTAAGCACACGTTATTTGTTTATAGTTTTTGATTGGCTTCGAACCTCTATCTTTTAGAATATAGGATAGGGCCTACTACACTATTACCAAGCTTTTGCTCATTTTTTCAAGTTCGACCAAGACATAAAAAACTATGCTCAAATCTTAACTCCCTTAATGAGGCAAAAAGAAAGCTCAAGCTCTCCAACATGGAATATCAAAAGACTAACGGCGTGCTCAGCAAGAAGGTCGAGGACTTAAGCTAAAAGCTTGATGATATGTCTATCCAAAAATCCATAACAAAATCTTTACAACAACAATCTAACTATAGGATGAGTAAGGCAGTAGTTGAGGTGGAATGGGTGATGAGCAAGCTCCATACTGCCAAAAAGGCCAAGCAATAAACCATGGAAAACTTCCTCAAGTTCGATGACTTTTACAATATGCAAATAAGCTTTCCTTGAGACTAGGTGCTCGGTTCCTTCAACTTAGCATTGAAAGAGGTGAAATTCCTTTATGCTGTTCTTGACTTGTCAATGATCAACATAAACAAACTTCAATCTCAACAGGTCGTAGCACCATCCGAGGAGGTCCAAGAGAAAGAGGACAAGGAAATTGAGGCCATTCTAAATGCTACTTTTAAGGTTAAGCAAGAGAAAGAGTCTAAGGAGAGTCCAAGTTGGTGAGATTGAAACACAAGTTCTTAAGGAGCAACATGAGAAAAGCATTTAGGATAACTTTTTTTTGTTTATTTTTTTCTAATTTTTCTTTTAATCTATATTGTACATTCAATAATTTTATAAATGAAAAAGTTTTTTGCATCTTTGAGCTTGGTCTTTTTTCTTATACACTCTTAGCTCAGCTTAGAAATACATAATTTGTAGTGAATAATTTCCAATGTCTTAATTTGATTATTGTAACTAAGAAAATAATGAAGGACTTTAAAGAATTTCAAAGAACTTCAAGATTTATACCAAGTTTAAGATCGTTCATAAAAAACTTATACCTAATATGATAAAATACTTTGATGAGATCATTCAAAAATTTTAACTAGTCTTAGCTTGGTACTTTTATTCATTGATATTTCATTTTAGCATTAACAACTTATAGATGAAATAAACATCATTATTCAATTAACTTGGACATTATGCTTATGAAACAAATTTAAGATCGATTTTTGGTTTCCATTGCTCAAATAAGTCTGAGCTTGGACCTTAGACATTTTCAATATTAATATAATAGTGTCACCTTGGACTTAAAATAAATGACTTGCCAAAATATGTTTGACTTTAAGCTTTTATTCAATTTAGGTTTCAGTTATAGAAGTAGACCTTATAATTACATATTTTCTAAGCTTTAAAGCCTCTATTTATAATAAATTTTCAAATAATCCACACTCCACGTCCTAAAGATGAGATTTTCATTCAAGTCCTATAGCTTACAAGTCTCATCTTGGACTACTTCTTTCACTATATAGGGGCCTTCTCTGTTTATGGTGAACTTCTCTTCTTGATCATCGACTCTAGAGGCTTCCATCTTTTTATATACTAGGTCACCTTTATTTATGTTATTTTGTTAGACCCTTTTATTGTAATGGTTAGAAACTCTTTATTAATGTGCTACTACCCTTATTAGAGCAATGTTTCTTTGCATCTTGATCAAGTCTAAGTTGACCCATAAGGCCCTTCATTCCCCTCTTTAAAGCCAAGCTTGACTCAAAAGCTAGGGAAACCGATCTTAATTAGGACTATGTCTTTTATTCCAAAAGCTAGGTTAAAAATGATGTCCTTTTTTGGGACTGTGATGATTATTCTTATAACCTATAATACTCAAAGAAGCTCCTCGTCTCATTGGCCTATGGTTTTATTTAATCTCTTCTTGAGGGCTTCAAGTATGGTTTTGTTTTTTACCTCGACCTGACTATTAGATTATGGATAGGTGACCAAGGTGAACCTTAGATTAATGCTAAGGTTCATACACTATTCTTTAAACTATGTGTTCTTAAATTGTTTTCATTATTAGTTATTATGGATCGAGGAAGACCCAATAGCATATTATATTATTCCATACAAATTTCTTGACCTAGGACTCAATTGTAATAGCTACTGCTTTAGTCTCTGGCCATTTGATAAAATAATTAACTGCTACTAGCACAAATCTCCTTTGTCCAATGGCTGGTGTGCATGATTCGAGCATATCTATGCCTACTGCATGAAGAGCCATGGGCTTATTATGGGAGTCAAGTTAGTTAAGGGTAGATGTTGAATGTAAGCAAACTTTTGGCACTTGCCATACTTCTTCACCATGTCAGTTGTGTCTTTTCTAATGGCCGACCAATATTATCTTTGTCTTAAGAGTTTATAAGCTAGTGCCTAAGGTTCGAGGTGATTACCATAAATTCCTTCATAGATTTTCCTAAGTACATAATTTACCTCCTCTTTGCCCACACACCTTAGATAGGGCAAACTAAAAGATCTTTTATACAACTTTTTATTGATGATGTATACTAAGAAGCCTTTCTTATTAGGTTTTGGCTTGAATTTTATCTATGGGAAATTCCCCTGCCATTTAATAAGTTCTAGTTAAGAACATCAATAACTCATTTTTTTCAATCTAACTAACCATTTTTTTCATTGGTGCTTTTCTCAAATAGCTCTTTGGCTAGGACATAAGTTGAGTTGTCTATTGTAATCTCATATGCTAGCTTCAATAGTGAGTCCTTTATAGTGTTTTTTGACCTTAGTATCTTTCTCACCTTAGCCTTTAGAAACATCGTTAGATGTGCCTATGTCTTATCCAAATACTTATTTCTTTTTTATTTGGCCTCAAATTCTTCATTTACTTGTCTGACCACTAGTTGCAAGTCACTATTCATAAGATGGTTCTTCAAATTCAGGTCAACAGCTAATCTTAGGGCTACAATTTATGTTCCATACTCTGCTTCATTATTTAAGGCCTTGAAACTGAACTTAAAAGCATACTGAAACCGTATGTTTAAGTTGGTCAAGATTAGATCAACCCCACTCTTTTTGTTAATGGTTGACTCATCTAAAAAACTTTTAAGTCTTTTTTTTTTCCAATCATCAATTGTGCTGGGCTATTTTTCTACTTCAGCTAAGATACATTCAGCAACAAAATCAATTAGTACCTATAACTTAAGGCTGACGTGGGCAGTCTATATAGGTTATACTTATTAAACTCAAACATCTATTTGATCAGTCTATTGACAACTCAAGTATTTGCAAAATTTACTTGAGTGGTTAATTAGTCAAGACTTTTACCATTTGCATTGAAAGTATGACCAAAGCTTTTTGGCTAAAGTGACAACAGCATAGGCTAATTTCTATATTTTATGGTAATTAAGCTCTGCTCTAGTCAACACTTTGCTTACAAAATATAGTGGCCTTTGATTTCTTCCTTCTTTTTACATATAGCATGATCTGTAGTTACAATACAGAAGTGTAATATGTCATTGGGCCTTAGCTTCAACAATATAGTGGGAAAAAATAGGAATTCCTTGAGCTTTTCAAAAGCTCATCAGCAGTAGAAGATCCATTTGAAATCAAAGATATTTTTGAATATCTTAAAAAATAGTAAGCACCGATCTACCGATCTTAACATAGATCTGCTCAATACAACAACTCTTCTTATGAGCCTTTGCATCTTTTTTACTAAAACAAGTGCTTTAATATCCAAGATGGCTTTGACCTTTTCAGGATTGGCTTTTATCCTTCTTTAATTGATCATATATCCAAGTAACTTGCCCAACATAACCCTAAAAGCACATTTGTTTGGGTTGAGTCTCATGTTGTACTTTCTGAATATGTTGAAGGTCTCCCTAAAATCTTTCATATACTCACTCAAGGTTTGACTTATTATAATCATATCATTAACATACACTTTGGCATTGCGACTAAGTTTATCTTTGAAGATTTTGTTGACTAGCCTTTGGTAAGTCTCATTTGCATTTTTCAAGCCATATTTTCCTTATCTTCCTTTAACATTTGGATTAGATTATAGCTCAAGTATGCATCATGAAACTGAATAGGCCGTGCTCGACACTGTCATCTACAAATTGATATATGTTTAAATAAAAAAAAAAGCTATCCTTTAGGCAGACTTTATTGAAATTAGTGAAGTCAACTCACAGTCTCTATTTTCTATTGCACTTTTTCACCATGAAAACTTTGTCCTTGATGAAACCAGCACTTAGTAGTTTGTCGACCTCTTTTTCACTACCTTTTACCTTTCAGGGCCAAAGCTTCATGCAAGCAAGTCGACTTTATCTCTTAGCAACTGTACTAACTATTCTTTGTGGTCAAGCTTGGCTTCTATTTACATACATTCATTATTGTAATTTTCAAAAAATACATTCATTGTTGTTATTTTTAAAAAATGCCACAAGTATGAGATCTTCTGTTAGTTTTAGTTACTTGATATTGATTTTACACTATGTAAAAATGAAAATTTAGTGGCTATTTTTAGTAGCATTTTTAAATAAACACCACAAAGTTTTCTGTTTTTATAAGGTTGGTAGCCTTTTTTTATAAAATGCCACTAAATTCTTATATAGTGATATTTGGATTTAAAAACGTCACTAAAAATATATTTTTATGGCATTTGTTGACCTAAACACAACTATATATTTTGACTTTTATAAATTTCGCTGCATTTATGTAAACATTGCTAAAAGCAAATCTACAAAATAAAAAAAACTCAGAGGGTATTTAGTTCAAAAGAATCCAAACATTTTTCCTTGGAATATTACTGTTGGGGCTTTGATTTCAACGTTTGGTTTAAGGTAATTTGATTCCAAGGAAAACTAATAGATTCCCAACAATACCTAAAGTCTCAGAATCAAAAACCTACCTCTCCTTATGGTATTCTAAGATTTCGAGGAGGAAAATAGAGTTATTTCCAAATTTGACCTAACTAAAAAATTATGAAATAATCGTTATCATTTTAAAAAGCATGTCTAAAAATAAATGCAAGTTAGTTGTAGGTTTTTGCTTGTAAAAAATTTGGCTTATATATGGCGTTTAGCATGAAAAACACCTTCAATAATCCCTTACCAAAAATTAAATGGGGTTATTGAAGATGTTTCTGGCCAAAAACGCCTTGAATAATTCCCTTCAATTTTTATTGAAGGTATTTCTGGGCAAAAATACCATGAATAATCCCAAAAAAAATTGAAGGGGATTCTTGAATAATCCGCTCCAATTTCTAATTGAAATGAATTATTCAAGGCGTTTTTGGTTAGAAACACCTTGAATAACCCCATTCAATTTTTTGTAAGATTATTCAAGGCATTTTATGACAAAAAACGCGTTAAATAATCCAAAAAAAAAATTGAAGGAGATTATTGAAATGCCTTGAATAAGCCCCTTCAATTTTTAACTGAAGAGGATAATTAAAGGTGTTTTCTAGCCAAAAATACCTTGAAAAATCCCAAAAAAATGGAAGGAGATTATTCAAAGCATCTTTAATAATCTCAAAAAAATTTGAAGGGATTATTGAAGGCATTTTGGCCAGAAACGCCTTGAATAACCCTATTCAATTTTTTGTAAGAGATTATTCAAAGTTTTTTTTAGTAAAAAATGCCTTGAATAATCCCAAAAAAATGGAAATGGATTATTTAAGCCGTTTTTGGCAAAAAAAACACCTTAAATAATATCCTCATAAAAATTGAAAGAGATTATTCAAGGTGTTTTTTAACAAAAAAGGCCTAGAATAACCCCATTCCCTAAAATTTCAAACTTGCGATTTTTGTTTTTCTTTCCTTACTCATTTCTTTCATTTCTACTCATTTTGGGTTGCTTGCTTCTTATTTTGTACCTAAGTTTCAGTCTTTTATGGTCAATTTTCATATTCTTTCCTTTCGTTTTTCAAATTTCAAGTTAGTTTTCTTGCATTTTGGGTCAAATACCTAAACTTCTTGTTTGATTTGTTTGCTTAAATCGGTAAACTTCCTATATGATTTGTTGCTTTTCTGCCACTGTTTAAGCTCCATTTCAACATTGGTAATTTTTAGTGTTTGGTTGTTTTTTTTCTTCTTTTACCAATTTATTTCGTTATTGTAGTTCTAAGTTTGGCTTTGTTTGGTTAGTAAGAAAAATTCAAGATAGAACAAAAAGTGAAAGAAATAAGGTTTTTCTTTGAAAAACTTGAAATTGAAAGTTGAATTTAGTTGCAAACACAAATGAAATTTTAAGTTTAGTTTTTTTTTCAACATAATATTTTTAAAATTACTAAAAAATTGTTAGTTGTTAGCATGAATTTGTTGATTCATTCAAGATATCCTTAAGAAACCATTCTAAAATAGTCTATTATGCTTTTTTTTATCTCATCATGGCCTTTGTTTTGTTAATTTTTTCATATTATGGTGTTTGATGAAACAACTTAATCTTGCTTTAAAAGATTCATTGTGCTTGGAAAACCATAAACAATAGAAGATAAAGAACCAAAAAAGACATCTATAGTCATTTGTGAATACTACAAGGTAAAGTATTTACCACATACTTAATCTTCCTCTATTACATTATAGGTTTCTAGATGTATAAATATTCAATTAAAATTTGAATAAATTTTTTGTTGATGTTATCTTTATTCCTTTTTTGCATTGTTTAAAAAACATGATATCAATGCATGACACATAATAGGTTTTTTTTTTTTACATTGTAATAGGCTATCTCTAATATCATCTTGTTGTTATTTTTTATTTAATACTTAATATAATTAAGTATGTTACAGTTTGTTTTCATCTAATTTAATTATATGATTTTGGTCTAATAATGTAGCAAGTACTAAATAGATAAGAGTTGGATGCAAAAGTTAAGATTAAGTCAAGAATACTGAGATGGAGTGGAAATTTTTTTTCATTTTGCATTTTAAAATACAAATGAAGATAATATGATATTATGCCCATGTTTGAGGTGTGCTAATATCGATTGGCAAATGCAAGAAGTTGTTTTGGAACATTTAATTTATGTTGGATTTGTCTCATGATATGTTAATTAATATTTTCATGGAGAGTCTATACCATCAACGTCATCGACTAGAGTTCTTTCAACTTCAAGGGCTCCTAAACACCAGCATAATCTTATTAGATAAGATGACATTGAAGGCATGTTGCAAGATGCTTTTAACATTCATAACTAACATTTCCATAATCCATCTCCCCAAAATGATGGATTTAATGAGTCAAATATTGAAATGAATGAATTTGGTGAACATGAGATTGGTGTAAATGACCAATAACCTAGTGGAGAAGCATCAAAGTTTTATAGATTACTTGAGGATATGAATGAAGAACTTTATAAGAGATCTAAGAATTCAAGGTTATCTTTCTGTGTGTGTTTTTTTCATTTGAAATTCTTATGTGGATGGATGAAAAATTCTTTGACTTTATTATTGGAGTTTATGAAAAAAATATTTCTTTTTGCAAAAATCCTTGAATATTGTAAGGATTCAAAGAAGATGATCAAGGATTTGGGTTTTGGATATAAGAAAATTCATAGTTGCCCCAATGATTGCATGTTGTACTGGGGTGATAGAAAAAATCAAGAATCTTGTCATGTGTGTGGTAATTCTCATTGGTTGGACATAAATTCCAATGAAAAGTTAAATAAGGATAATGATGAAGTCTATGTCAAAAAAAAGTCTGTAAAGATTTTATGATATTTTTCATTAATACCAAGACTTTAACAACTCTTCATGTCTTTTAAACTTGCAGATTCTATGCGATGGCATCATGACGGATGGAAAAATGATAGATCATTAAGGAATCCTGCTGATTCTTTGGCATGAAAATCATTTTATTCTAGGTTTTTAGACTTTGCTTATGATCCTTAAAATGTTATGCCTGAACTAGCATCTGATAGATTTAACTCGTTCAAAATGATGAATACTTCTTATAGTACCTAGTCAATTATATTGCTTCCATACAATTTACCACCATGTATTGCCATGAACGAACAATCATTTATCTTGTCTATGATAATTCTCAGGAAAAAAGATCCAGGTAATGATATAGACATCTACTTGCAACCTTTTATTAAAGAGTTAAAGCAATCATGGGAAAGATTTAAGAGTTATGATGCATCAGAAAAAGATAACTTCAAAATACATGATGCTTTATTATAGACTATCAATGATTTTTTTGCTATGTAAATTAATTTGGTTGGACCACAAAAGATCGTTATGCTTATCCATGTTATGCTATACAGACATGTCCGAATTAGTTACATAATGGTAAGAAGTTCAGTTATATGGCACATCATTGACAGTTAGATGATAATCATCGATTTAGATTCAAAAAACATCTATTTGATGGAACTAAAGAGTTGAGGAAAGCACCCTTATCAATTAGTGGGTCAATATCTTATCGAAATTAAAAGATATCAATTTCACTCATGAAAAAAGTAGCTCAATCAAGAAAAAGAGTAAGGAAGATCTTTGAAGGTGTCTGACCCCTTATTATTCAAGTTGGTGATATTGATACTTAAGTTGGTGATCTTAATGTTCAAAGTGATAAGGAAAAATATTAAGAAAATGACCACAATGAGTCTGAGTTATGAAAAAAAAGAAGTAACTTTTTTAAGTTGCCTTATTGGAAATATAATTTATTACATCATAACATTGATATGATGTACATAGAGAAGAATGTTTTATCGAGACAATTCTCAATGTAAATAAAATATCAAAAGATGACTTAAAAAGTTAGCTTGACCTAGTTGACATGGGGGTTCGACCTGATCTTCATCCGAAGTTGCTTCCTAATGGTAAATCACGATTACCTCCTACTTGTTTTAGGATGTCTAAAGCTAAAAAAGATATGTTTTGTAAGTTTTTAAAAAAAATGAAAGTCTCGGATGACTATGCGTCAAATATATCAAGATGTGTGAATATGAAGGAGTGAAAACTTTCTTCATTTAAGTTACATGATTCTCACATTTTAATGCAGGACTTACTTTCCTTTGCTTTACATTCATCAATGTCAAAGCAAGTCACTTCAGTGGTAATTAAATTAAGTAACATATTTAAAGCTCTCTGTGGGAAAGTTCTGAATGTGGAAGAGCTTGACAAACTTCAAGATGGTGTTGTGATTACTTTATGCCATTTAGAGAAGATTATTGTGATACATTTAGTTATCCACCTTCCATATGAAGCAAAGGTTAGTGGACTAGTTTATTACCGATGAATGTATTCTATTAAAAGGTATTATTTGCTAATAGCTTGATTAGGTTGTTAGTGTTGATCATATCACTCTAGTTAAAAAGGTATATGACAAATATTTTATGCCTTAGGTTTTTTAGGACGTTAAAGTCTTATAGTTGCAACAAACGCTATCCAAAAGTTTCTATTGCTGAAGCATATTTAGCAAAAGAGTGTAAGACATTTTGTTTTCATTATTTGGAAGATGTTGAAACAAGATTTAATAGACCATCTAGAAATGTTGGTATGCAGCATATTGACTTTGCCTACACTCATCTTTTTGAAAGCTTTGGACAACCAATAGGCAAAGCTAAAGTGGTGGAGTTAGATGATAAGTCTTGAGCATAATCACATCGATATGTTCATTTTCATCATGACTCAATTGAATCGTTTTGCATGTAAGATTTCCTATAAGAAAATCGTTCATTCCATTAAGCATAATTTATTGTATTTTTTTTTATTGTTAATACTTTACCTTGATGCATGCAGTGAGTATAGAAATAATTTGAGAGCTCATGCAAATTATCAATGATCAATCCCTCGAGAGCTTGATAAGTTGTTCACCGAAAACTTTCATGAATAATTAAGAGCAACTATAAGTAATGATATGCTTCCCATTATAAGAATTCTATATAGAATGCTTAAGGTATAAATAAAATTAATAACATATATATTTATTCCACCTTTATAAGTTTGGAGTGAAAGGCATGTTAGTGAAGAGGTGTAAATGTCTTTCATAAGATCTAAATAGAATTATGAAATGATACAAAGGTTTTATCATCAATGGATTTAGATTTCACACTAAATCCTGTGAGAGATTTAGAAGAACACAAAATTCATCAATTATTGTTACTTCATCAACTACTAGTTATGCTAGTGCTAAGGACACAAACCCTTTAGAGGGAAATGTTGACTATTATGGCATAATTAATGACATCATTGAGTTTGATTATTATGACAAGTGGAAAGTTATCTTATTGCAGTGTGATTGGATTGATGTGAACAGTATGAGAGGTATTAAGAAGGATCAGTTTGGATTTACAATTATGAATTTTTCTAGATTAATTTATATCAGACAAAAACTCATCGATGAACTTTATGTTTTTTCCTCTCAAGTCAAACAAGTTTTTTATTCTAAAAATTCTAAAGAATTGGGTTGGTTTGTTATTCTTCATAACACACCTAGGGACTTATTTGATATAGGGTCAAATACCAAAGATGATATTGAATATGGAACTGAATATTTTCCTTTTGCTGAACAAAACTTGGATGAAAATATCTTCAGTATCTCTGCTCAATAGGTCTGCAAAGATGTTAATGAAGATATTTATAAACCATGATGGATCATCCATATTTTGTAATTTGAGTATTTAAAACATAATGTAATAAATGCTTGTATGCAATTTATGTGGCATTCGCTTTTGTACATTTATTGTTTTATAAATCATACACTATCTTTTAATTTAATTAAATCAATATGTTTTTTATATATCATTGGTTATGATTTCTTAACTTCTCAATGTCTTTACATATGTTTTTTACATATTCGCTTTTATGATGCTGTTAAGCGACAATGCTAAAGAGTAGATTAAAAAGAATACATATCAAAGATAATAGTTCAGAATTTTTTTCGACACTTGTTGATCTTAGACATCGACTGAATCTTTTGAAAGGCAATATGCCTATTATCAGTTCTAACTTAGTCACCTTTAACCCTTCAATTGATACTGGATTTAACAATACTAGAAGTCCAAGTTTAGATAGTATCCCACCAATTGATTTTGCTTCTAATTTGAATGTAGGTGTTATAAACCCCATATTTAGATTTCAATTATAATCATTAAAGTATTAGTAATTTATTAATTGACTTTTTATTTCTTGCAAT
The DNA here is from genome assembly GCF_002303985.1 of Durio zibethinus. The sequence goes on from NW_019167893.1 coordinate 15,296,364, forward strand.
TGATAACAGTGGTTAATATAGGATTAGAGCCGAACAACTTTGAAGGAATTGTTTACACTACCTCTGAACGAGCATATTGTAGTTTCTGCAAACTCTAATAGGTAACCAATTGGTGAAAAGTCTAAACTCTTGGCTAGATTTCTAGGCATGATTGCCCGTAATGGAAAGAAATTGCCTATTCATTATGAAACATGGCATTAAGTTCCAATAAAAGTTAAGGCCGATGCTTTAAACTTTATTGAGATATTAGTATAATTAATTACATATAAAAAAATTAATAATTTTAAATTTGGTTTATTGATTATAACTTTTTTTTATTATTATAGTCAAGATTGGTACTTGAAATACCTACTTCATTTTTGCTTAAGTCATTAGGAAAGATATGGAAATATTATAAGCACAATTAGAAGAAAAAGTATTTTGATCAAAATAGTACTATAGAGGCTATAATGGAAAATCTACCTGGTAATGTGATTAGGTGGCAATATGAACAATTACTTAGATTTTGGTTCTCAAGAAAAAAGAGGTACGAATTTATAACTTTTATGATTTTAGTTGGTATTATTTGTATTTTTATTGTATACAAAATTATTTTTTATGACAAGAAAGAGAAAAGATTGGGATTGGTAGTAGAAAGCTACAAAAATATAGCCACACAAGTGAATCAAAAAGTTTTGCAAGAAAGGTAAAAGAAAAAATAAGTTTATGATATTAAACTTATCCAAATGATTGAACTTGGTTTCTATTGTTGATTTGTGTGAAAAAACTACAATTTATGTCTGTTTGAGATTTTTTGGATCGTTAAAATGTAAAATGCAAATTTACAACTATTGTTCTATTTTAACAATTTTGATAATTTCAATACATGATATTAAACTTGTCTGAATAATTGATCTTGGTTTTCACAATTGATATGTGTGCAAAAGTTGTTATTTATGTCTGTTTAGGACTTTTTATGTCATTAAAAGCCCAAAATGCAAATTTGCTATTGTTGTTCTGTTTTAATAGTTTGGATAGCTTCAATACATGATATTAAACTTGTTTGAATGCTTGAACTTGGTTTACATAGTTGATATGTATGAAAAAACTACCACTTACATTTGTTTAAGACTTTTTATGCCGTTAAAAGGCATAAATGCAAAATTGCTATTATTGTGCTATATTAACAGTTTGGATAGTTTCAATACATGATATTAAACTTGTCTGAATAATTGAACTTGGTTTCCATAGTTGATATGTATGAAAAAACTACCACTTACATTTGTTTAAGACTTTTTATGCTGTTAAAAGGCATAAATGCGAAATTGCTATTATTGTGCTATTTTAATAGTTTGGATAGCTTCAATACATGATATTAAAATTATCCAAATGAGTGAACTTGGTTTCCATGATTGATATGTGTGAAAAAGTTATTGTTTATGTCTGTTTAAGACCTTTTATACCGTTAAAAGGTAAAAATGCAAAATTGCTATTGTTGTTCTATTTTAACAGTTTTGATAGTTTCAATAAATGATATTAAACTTGTCCAAATGATTGAACTTGGTTTTCACAGTTGATATGTATGAAAAAGTTATTGTTTATGTCTGCTTAAGATTTTTTGTTGTTAAAAGGTAAAAATGTAAATTTGTTGTTATTGTGCTATTTTAACAGTTTGGATAGCTTCAATACGTGATATTAAACTTGTCCAAATGATTGAACTTTGTTTTCATAGTTGATATATGTAGAAAAGTTACTGTTTACCTATGTTAAGATTTTTTATGACGTTAAAAGGCCAAAATGTAAATTTGACGTTATTGTTCTTTTTTAATAGTTTGGATGGCTTCAATACATGATATTAAACTTGTATGAATGATTAAACTTAGTTTCCATGGTTGAAATGTGTGAAAAAAGTTATCATTTATGTCTGTTTAAGACTTTTTGTACCATTAAAAAGAAAAAATACAAAATTACTATTATTGTGTTATTTTAACAGTTTGGATAGCTTCAATACACGATAATAAACTTGTCCAAATGATTGAACTTGATTTTCATGATTGATATGTGTGAAAAAAGCTGCTATTTATCCATATTTAAGATTTTTTATGTCGTTAAAAGGTAAAAATACAAATTTCCTGTTATTGTTCTATTTTAACAGTTTGGATGATATTAAATTTGTTCGAATGATTTAACTTGGTTCTATGATTGATATGCATGAATAAGTTACTGTTGACATATGTTTAATAATAATGTGTTTTTATATAAGAGATTGAGATGAGCTAAAAAATTGGACATGTAGAACTTTTTTTATTAACCCACACAAAAAAAGTTGAATTTTACCTAAATGTCAAAACACAAGAAATTGTGATAATTTGTTGTATTCATTTTATAAAAAAAAGTAAATATTTACTATTTTAAATATATTATGAATTAATTATTAAACTTGATATTTTATCTTATTAATTTATAAAAGAAAACGAAAACGAAGATGGCTATTGAGATTAAAGTAGCATTTGATAGTTTTGTCAATATGCAAGAATTGAAAAATTAGATTTTCACAGAAGTTGCTGGAAAGAAAGACATAGACATGTCCAAGGCCTTGGATTGGGTCTAACACTATCTAGCTACTATGGACATAGCTCTCAATAATTTACATTCTCAACAAGTCAGTCTTCATGAGACATCTCCATATTGAGAGACAAATTGCAAATTATGCAACAATATTTTAAGCAAATGGAAGCAGAAAAAGAACAGAAGCATGCTAGAATTGAATAGGAGCATGCTAAATTTGAAGAAGAACGTGTTAGAATGAATCAAGAGCGTGTAAGATTTCAACAGTTGCATGATCGATTTAACACTCTTATGAATTTTGTGCAACAACAATTTCAAGGAACTAATCTAGGTGGTCCACCAACTTAGGTATTATATTTAGTAACCATTTATATTTTTTAATATAAAAAATAGCTTATTATTAAGTGTTAAAACTTGTATTACCTTATTCCGTAAGTTCATGAGCACGCTAGTGACCAAGGTTAAAAAAATCTTGCATCAAATGGTAATATTTCAAATCTATACAATCATCAATTCCATACATTTTAGATTTTTGGTTAATGTACTAAAATAATTTGAATGTTATTGCATATATTAAATTTTGTGTTCCATCCATATTAGAATAAATTATGTATTTATAATATTCAGTTTATGAATTAAAGTTCATTTTTATTTCTTTTAATATTTTTTTTATTTAATGATAATAATCAATATTAAAAAAAATAAAAAAAAATAAAATTCTTAATATAGTAGTGTTTGTGTCTAAAAACACTGCTAAATGCAAAAATGTAATGGCATTTTTTACTATAAACGTCGTTAAATTTAGCATTTAGCGATGTTTCTAAGACAATTGTCATTAAATTTAGCATCATTATATAATAAAAAATACCACTAAGTTAGTGATGTTTTTTTAAAAACGTCACTTATTTTTTCTGATGCAAGTATAGCCGACATTCTTAACGAAGTTTTGGCAAATGCCACTAATCTTTTAGTGGTGTTTATAAACACTATTAAATGTGAAAAAAATACCACTAAAAACCTAATTCCTATAGTGTTAGGCCTTTAATTGATGATATCTTTTTACTTATTTAAGTCAGGATTGTTATCTTCAAGAAGGATGAATCTCTACGTGAGTGTTGATGTGTTTAATTCATTAGTTTGGATAGATTTAGGCATTAGTATAGACACCTAATTTTGTCTAGAATATTTTATCAAATCAGTACGATTTTACAATTAAGCTCTTACCATAATTTTTAAGCCCATTGCACGGTCCATTTTTAAATGCTTCAGTATGAGGCTTATTATGGGCCTTATAGTAGGCTCGTTACATAAGCCCAAATGAATATCCAAAATGGCCTAATAAAAGGCCCAACAAAATATTTTTTTAAAGCCTATTAATGGCCCATTATTGGCCATGATACATTAAACATTAAACAAAAAATATAAAAATATAAAAATCATTAAATAAAAAATGTAAAAATTATTTAAATTTTTAAAAATATTTAAAAATTAAAAAAAAAGCTTGGCCTAAGTGGTTAAAGCCCAAAAAAGAAAATAAAGCCAAATCTTGGCCACAAAGTTTAAGGCCCACAAAGTATTAAGTTTTTTTTTTTTAAGTCCAAGATATAGCCATTGAATGAGGCCCATCCGGCTTAACCTTGCATGGGCATGTCATGTAAACTTAACATGAAGAAAAACTAAAAAAATTGAAGGAAATGGTGGCATGAAGTTGGCAACAGGGGACAAGCAAACACAGTTATGAAAAACTAAAGAAGAACGTAAGGCAAGAAAATGAGAAAACAAATAAAAAGCAAGAAAAAAAAAGAAAAAATGAGCAAAAGGGAAAAAAGAGAGCAGAAAAAGAAAGAAAAGCAAAAAATAAACAGATCCAAACATGAGTAGACCAAAGAAAAAAAAACCAAAAGAAAGAAACAAGAATTGCCAGCAGTAGAAGTAAAAAGGATATAAGACCAAAAAAAAAAAGAATAGGCGATAATATAAAAAAAAAACACAAAGCTTGCTATGAAGAAGAAAATAAGACAAAAGAATCCAGAAAAGAAAAGACTTGGACTACTCCAAAAGAAGGTTTTTTTTTCTCTCTCGTAGTCTCTCATAAAGAAGCAATAACGAGAGAAAAAATGAAAACTAGAGGCACCATTTCCATAAAAACTTGGACTTTACTTTTAGATTTCATTTTTTCTTGTTTTCTTTTGCAAGATGCCATATTTTTATGCTAGTTGTGGCATATAAGAGCTTCATAGGATTTTCCTTATTTTTGGAATGATGATTGCTCAATATAATAAGGGTTTTATTTAGAAAAATAAAAAATAGAGGCTAAACCACAAGGTGCCTCCTGCAAAAGAAAAAAAGAGTTTTTTTAGCTTTGTTATAATTTCCATTATGTTAGGTACTTAAGGGGCTTTAAAGTTTCATTTGTGTTCATTTCTATTGGTCCCTCTTGTGGCTGACAAGTGTGAGGAAACTTAAAGCTTTAGTTTTGTCTTGTCTGCCATTTATTGTTTTTACCATAAATCAATTATCATGAATCTTAAAGCTTCATCTTTATGCCCTACTTATCCACGTAAGCTATTCTTTCTTTTCTTCCCCTTTGCATGTGATATGTATAATGCATACTATTTTATTGGTCAATAGAAGTTAAGGGCCTTAACATTTCTTGAGTTTGTTTTTATCATATGTGAGATTTCACAAAAGAAAGATGATCATTTGGTTTTTGCTTGCTTTATCATTTATGCATGTTGGCTTTTTATGGAGGGGAGTGAGATAAATAAAATACTATGTTACTTGGTTTTATTTTATTTTATTTTTCCTTATTCTACCATTTAATTATTATTTGGGTTTTTAGGATTGCTTGCTTTATTTTAGTTATTTTTTTAAGTTAAGACAAAAGAAAATAGCTTAGGGATAATAAAAATCAAGTATGTTAAGCATAATATTTCTATAAAAAAATGTGGATCACATAATGGAAAATATCATAGCCCCAAATTTTATTTCTTTCAATGATGATAAGATACCTCTTAAGGGACAAGTAGTGTCAAAGCCCTATACATTACTGTTAAGTGCAAAACTCATACTGTGGCTAAGATGCTTATTGATAATGGATCATCATTAATGTGATGCCCATAACCACACTTTTAAAGCTACAAGTGGACCGTTCACACATAAGAAATAGTGATATGGTAGTTAAGACTTTTGATGGGGCAGGAAGGGAAGTGATTAGTGATACTGAAATTCTATTACAAATTAGTCCATGTCCTTGTACCTTTAATGTTTAGTTCTAGGTTATGGACATTGCACCTTTGTATAGCTATTTGCTCATAAGTCCCTTGATTCATATAGTAGGGGCTTCGCCTTCATCCTTGCATCAAAAAGTAAAGTTTAATATTAAAAGAAAATAGGTTAGTTTGGATGGTGAAAAAAACTTACTAGTAACCAAAATTCTAACTATTCCTTATGTCGAGGCTACCGAAAAAGCACTTGAGTGCTTGTTTAGAGATTTTGAGATATAAATGTTACATAGGTTGGAGAAGGGTCAAAAATACTTGTGCCTCGATTGTCAAAAACCACAAACATGATAGTTAAGTCATTACAAGAAATTTGACATATAGTGATGCTCAAAAAAGCATCAGCAAAATCCCAAAATCTGTCAATATAGCACTATAAACCCTATACTGATAGTCAAATGTATATTTCGATGAATTTTTAACTGTCAGTATATCCCTTGTTGGTATAAACCTATACTGACAGATTTTGAGGTGTCAAAATAGCTTATAAAGATATACATATGGTTCAAAATCGTTAGTAAATATATATCTATTGGTATAGCATCTTTTTTAGTGTTAATCCATTATAACTTCTATCGACGGTTAGCACCCATCAGTATAGATTTGTATATTTTAATTTTTTGCCTATACTGATGATTAATGCTCGTTAGTATAGACTGTCAATATAACTTGAAATATTTTAACAGTAAAACACATCATATAAATTTTAAAGCATCGGTAAAAACTTTTTTTTAATTATATTTTCAATTATTAATATTAATTTATTTAGAATCATAATATGATATGGTTTCATAAAAAGTAAAAATACACAAAAAAGGTAAAAATATTTAATAACATTTGAAATAAAACAACAAACAAATTGTTTTATAATACAAAATTTTAAAATAAGTCAAGAACTAACATCATTGTACCAAATCCAAAAAAAAAAAGAATATTAATATCTATGATTGAAAGTCTACAAATATGATACTCGAAGTTTGCATCAAAGAATCCTCCTAGTAGTATTACTATTAGTTGAACCTCAAATCTTCTATGTACATTCTAAACAATGTTTTGAAGATTTGTTTACATCAAATGCATATTGATTTATTGCAACTTTGTTCCAATGCCGGAGCCACACAATTCATTTCCTGATAAGCCAGATTGTTATTTAAAAAATTCTTGTAAAAGCAAAGCAAGCATTAAAATTTCAAAAGAAAGATTTTTTTTTCTGTGATGCTTTTATCTTAAAGGTCTAAGGATAAGCTGCATACTAGATTAAGAAGAGAAGTTATTCCCTAGCTATATGTTCCATAGTCACATTTATCAAGAGGCCACCAATACACAGTAGAATAGATGAAATTTTCATTTATTTTTCCTATTGAAAATGTTCCATTAACAAAAATAGTGCCACTAATAACATTTCCAGCCCTCTTCTACTTTTTGAGGTGACAAAGACTAAGCTTAATTCATCCAATACAGCCAAAAATACAAAAACAGGCATCCTTGATGACATAAAATTGAAATGCAGTAAATGAAAAATACCTTTAAAAAATAAAAAGAGTCTTGATGCTTCAACTTTGATTCAACTTTAAAACAAAATGGGTGCCATGGGTTTAAGTTTGTAGAGTTGGTGAGAGGTGGAGAGAGTTAGTGAGAGGTGAAGATTAAGTATGTAAAGTCGGTGGGAGGTGAAGGTAAAGAAAATTATTTAAATTCATAAGCCTACCATTTTTTTTTATTTTTAAGGCATTTTTTTTTGCTAGAAACACCTTGAATAACACCTTACAAAAAATTCAATGGGATTATTCAAGGCATTTCTGGCCAAAAACACTGTGAATAAACCCTTCAATAATTTTTATAAGGGATTATTGAAGGTATTTTTGGACAAAAATGTCTTCAATAATCTCTTACAAAAAATTCAATGGGGTTATTTAAAGCATTTTGGCCAAAAACTCCTTGAGTAATCCCCTTCAATTTTATTGGCTAGAAATACCTTGAATGCCTTAAATAATCCCTTACCTTTTTTGGGATTATTCAAGGTGTTTTTAGCCAAAAACGCTTTGAATAATCCCGTCATAAAAATTATATGGGTTATTCAAATCGGTTTTAGCTAAAAAAGCCTTGAATAATCCCCTGCCATTTTTTTTAGATTATTCAAGGCATTTTTAGCTAGAAACGCCTAGAATAATCCCTTACAAAAAATTGAATAGGATTATTCAATACGTTTTTAGCCAAAAATCCCTTGAATAATTCGTTAACAAAAACATTAGAATAGTTCAGTCGGTTAGAGCATACGGCTATTAACCCTAAGGTCATAGATTTGATCCTCCCTTTGGCATTTTAAGGGTTTTCCAATGGATTATTGAAGCCATTTTTGGTAAAAAAAACCTTAAATAATCCTATTTAATTTTTTTGTAAGGGATTATTCAAGGCATTTTTAGCCAAAAATAACTTCAATATAGGATTATTTAAGGCATTTTTTTTTTACCAAAATGGCTTCAATAATCTATGAAAAACCCTCAAAATACTAGAAGAAATGATCGAACCTACAACTTTATGATTAATAGCAGTATACTCTAACCGATTGAGCTACTTCAATATTTTTGTTAATGGATTATTCAAGGCATTTTTTTGCCAAAAACGCCTTCAATAATCCTATTCAATTTTTTGTAAGGAATTATTCAAGGTGTTTTTAGCCAAAAATACCTTCAATAATCCCTTGAAAAACTCTCAAAATGCTAGAAGGAGGGATCAAACGTATGATCTTATGGTTAATAGCCATATGCTCTAACCAACTAAGTTGCTCTACTGTTTTTATTAACGAATTATTCAAGGCTTTTTTGGCCAAGAACGCATTGAATAATCCTATTCAATTTTTTGTAAGGGATTATTCAAGGCGTTTCTCATTAAAAACACATTCAATAATCCTTTGGAAAACCCTCAAAACGCTAAAGGGAGAGATCGAACCTACAACTTATGGTTAATAGCTTATGCTCTAATTGACTGAGTTGCTTCAGTTATTTTTGTTAAGGGATTATTCAAGGTATTTTTCGTCAAAAATGCCTTCAATAATCTCTTATAAAATTTTTTGTATGGATTATTGAAGGCTTTTTTGGTCGAAAACACCTTCAATAATTCTTCTCCAAATTTTTTTGAATGGGCTATTGAAGACATTTTTTGCCAAAAACGCCTTCAACAATCCCATTTAATTTTTTGTAAGCTAATAGTTTTTTTTTTTTGTTTTGTGCCTACACTAACGGTTACTTTAATAACCGTCAATATATAACATATTTATACTGATATATATCATCAAAAAAATTATTTATACCAACGATTAATAAAGTGTTGGTATAAGTATGGTATATTCTGACAGTATTAAAAATCATCAGTAAAAGTCTTTTTTACTAACAAAATTTGATCGTCAATAAATAATCCATACAAAAAAATTTTTATGGATTATTAGAGGTATTTTTTGCCAAAAATGCCTTTAATAATCTCTTTTTTAAATTTTTTGAATGGATTATTAAAGGTGTTTTTGAGGAAAAACACCTTCAATAGTCCCATTCAATTTTTTGTAAGCTAATAGTTTTTTTGTTTTAAGCCTATACTAATGGTTACATTAATAATCATCAGTATATAACATATTTATACTAACAATAGTCATATACTATCAGAAAAAATTTATTTATACCGACGATTAAATAAAATATTGGTATAAGTATGGTATATTCTGCAGTATTAAAAATTTATCAGTAAAAGTTTTTTGTACTGATGAAATTTGATTGTTAGTATAACCAAGTGACAATATATGAAAAATATTTTATAATGAGTAGACCATTGGTAAAGGTGGTGAATTGGACAAGGTTTGGGAGCAACTTTGCATGGAATTAAGAAAGAGCCAATCATAATTAAAAATAAGGAGAAATAGGGTTTAGGTGACAAGCCTACTATTGCATGCTTGCATTTTTCATTGCACACGGCTTTCTCTATGCATACCTAAAGCCAATTTATTCCCTAAATAGGATAAGAATGATGATGGAGAAAAAAAGAAAGAAACAAAATGGAAAAATATAAGAGGTAGCCTTTAGAGTTTGAAAGAGTTGAACTAGTCTTAAACATTGAATTAATATGATCAAGAAACATACGGTATAAATCATTGATTGAATTTTTACCATTCAGATTCATTATAGTAGTCACATGTATTGCATGCATTCTTTTAATAAAATTATATTGAAGGTCTTTTATGAGAAGATATTAAATGGAATCAGAATGTCTTTCAAAACAAAGTTTCATTAGTTTCAGAAGAAAAATTTATCCCTAGTCATTTTTATTTTTTGACTCATGGTTCAATTTCGATCATCCATGTTTCTTGACTTGTAGTTCAATTCCAATCATCCTTATTTTTTTTTCGACTTGTGGGTCAATCCTAGTTATTCTTATTTTTTTTACTTATGGCTCAATCCCAATCATTTTTATTTTCTAACTTGTGGTTCAGTCTCAGTCATCCTTGTTTATTGACTTGCATTTTATCCCAGTCATCCATATTTTTTTCTTACGATTTAATTTCAATCATCTTTTTTTTTAACTTACAGCTCAATCTCGATCATCTTTATTTTTCAACTTGCAGCTCAATTTCAATTATTTTCATTTTTTGACTTGAGGTTCAATCCTAGTCATCTTTATTTTCCTGACTTGTAGCTCAGTCCCAGTCATCCTTATTTTTTTGACTTGTGGCTCTATCCCATTCATCTCAATTTTTTGACTTGTGGGTCAGTCTTGATCATCTTTATTTTTTGACTTTTAGTTCAATTTCGACCATCCTTGTTTTCTAACTTATGGTTTTGTCCCGATTATCTATATTTCCTAACTTACGACTCAATCTCGATTATCCTTATTTTTTTCTAACTTACAGTTTAATCCCAATCATCCTTATTTTTTATCTTGCTACTCAGTCTCGATTATCTTTATTTTGAGACTTGCAATTTAGTCCCAATCATCTTTACTTTTCTAAAGTGGCTTAATCCCAATTATCTTTTTTTTTTTTACTTGCAATTCAGTCTCGATCATCTTTATTTTCTTAGTTATGGTTTAGTCTTAATCATCTTTATTTTTTGACTTTTGATTTAGTCTCGGTTATTCTTGTTTTTTGACTTATGGTTTCATCCCAATCATTTATATTTCTTAACTTATGACTTAATCTCGGTCATTTATTTATTTTTACTTGAGGTTTAGTCCACCTCATCATTATTGTTTGACATGCAGCTCAATCCCTATCATCTTTATGTTTTACCTTATAGTTTGTCCTAGTTATCCTTATTTTCCTAACTTGTGACTTTGTCATAGTCATTATTATTTCTTCAACTTGCAGCTCAGTCGCTATCATTTTTATTTTTTGACTTGGGATTTGGTAACGATCATCTTTATTTTCTAAATTATGATTCAATCTTGGTCATCCTTATTTCATGATTTGCGATATTATCGTGGTCATCTATATTCCATAACTTATGGCTTTGTCCTAGTCATCCATATTCCATAACTTACAGCTCAATCCTAGTCATCCTTATTTTTTAACTTGTAATTCAGTTCTAGTCGTCTTTTATTTTTTAACTTGTGGTCTAATCCCAATCGTTTTGTATTTCTCGACTTGCAATTTTGTTCCAATCATCTTTATTTTTCTGTTTATGGCTCAGTCTTGATCATTCTCATCATCTAACTTATGTATCAATCCTAATCATTTTTTGCAATTTATGGATTTTGAGCTTAAACTACAAAAAGTAAAAACAAAACAAAACAAAACAAAAACCAAAAAAAAAAAAAATTCACCTCAGGAATAACATCTAGACAAATTTGTTGTCTATGTTTTTGTATTATTCTTTATCCTTAAAAATTTACAAAAAAGAGCAACTATAGACCATAGTTGTTAATTTCATTTCAATACTAGATTTGGTACCCGATTATACTAGTTCTTTCGTTGGTTTCTGTTGATTTCAGTGAATTTTAATGGAATAACATGTTTCAGTCAGTATATGAATATGAAATATATTTTGTAATTTTTAACTTATTTTTTGTTGTTTAATTATTTTAACCTATTAAAAATAAAATTAATTGATAAAATAACCTTTGAAAGTTGAGTTTCTTTATTTGTTATTTTAACTTGTTTTTTTATACTTTATTTTTTAAAACCAAAGTTTGTATTTTAAATTTTATTTTTTCAAACCAAAGTTTATAAGTATTTTAATTTCTTTCAAGAAAACAATTATGCTCCATTTATAAAGTTTATAATGCCTTAGTTAATTTTTTCATCTCTTTATTTTTATCTTAATATTTACATGAAAAAAATACTTATTTAAATATCATATAATCAGATTAAGTGTTTATAATTATCATGAAAATTTTTTATATTATTTCTTATGTTTTTAAACTTATTTATTTGATTTTTGAAGATATTGCATATTTATTTTGTATATTATTAATAGCATTATAATATACAAGTTCATGCATGTTTATAAATACATTTGTACTAAATTGAGAAATCTAAAATAATATGCCAAAACAACTAATATCAATATATACCATATTTTAAAAAAATAAAACTGAAATATTATCCGATATGATATTTACAACCTTATTGTAGACACTTAATTTTATCTAAAATATTTTATCTTTTTAAATTAGCACAATTTTGCAATAAGGCTCTAGCCATAATTTTTTTGAGCCCATTACATGATCCATTTTTAAATACTTTAGTATGGGTCCAATGTGAGCCTCATTTGAGGCCCGTTGCATAGGCTAAATGAATACCTAAAATCACCCAATAAAAGGCTAGATAAAATTTTCCTTTTTAAAACTCATTAATGAGCCATTATTGACCATAAACATTAAACAATAAACAAAAAAACCCAAAAAAAAATCATTAAATAAAAAACCAAATAATAAGATGTAAAAATTATTTAAAAATTAAAAAATATTTTAAAATTTTTAAAAAATGAAAAATAACAAAATAAAAAAAAAATTTGGCCGAAATGGTTAAACCCAAAAAAAAAAAGCTCAATCTTGGCCACAAAGTTTAAGGCCCACAAAGTATTAAGTGTTTTTTAAAACCCAAGATATGGCAATTGAAAGCGGCCCATCTGGCTTAACCTGCATGGCATGTCATGCAAGCTTAACGTGAAAAAAAAAAATAACAACAACAACGACAACAACAACCTGAAAGGAAATGATATCATGAAGTTGGCAACGTGGGGACGGGCAGAAATGGTTGCGAAAAACTGAAGAAGAACGTGAGGCAGGAAAAGAGGAAACTGAGAAGAAGCGAGAAGAAAAAAGGGGAAAAATTGAGCAGAAAGGAAAAGAAACGGAGCAGGAAAAAACAAGCAGAAAATAAGAGGAACCATACGTGATCAGACCAGAGAAAAAAAACCAGAAGAAAGAAAAAAGAATTGCCAGTAGCAAGAGAAGAAGGGATACTAGACCAGAAAAGAACAAAACAGGTAGAAATAAAGCAAAAAAAAAAAAGCAAAGCTTGCGAAGAAAAAATGAAGACAAGGAAATTCAAAAGGGCAAAGACTCAGGCTACTCCAAAGAAAGGTTTTTTTTCTCTCTCGAAGTCTCCCACGAAGAAGCAGCAACAAGAGGAAAAGCGAAAACGAGAGGTACCATTTCCATAAAAACTTGGAGCTTATTTCTAGATTTCATTTTGTCTTGTTTTCTTTTGCATGGTGCCATCTTTTTACATTAGTTGTGGCATATAAGAGCTTCATGGGATTTTCCTTGTTTTTGGAATGATGAAGGCTCGATATAATAAGGGTCTCATTTAGAAAAATAGAAAACAGAGGCTAATCCACAATATGCCTCCTGCAAAAGAAAAAAATAGTTCTTTTAGCTTTGTTCTAACGTCCATTGCTCTGGGTACTTTAGGGGCTTTAAAGTTTCATTTGTTTTCTTGTCTACTGGTCCCTCCTGCGCATGATCAGTGTAGAGAAGCTTAAAGCTTCAGTTTTCTCATGTCTACCGTTTATTGTTTTTGCCGTGAATGAACTGGCATGAAGCTTAAAGCTTCATCTTCATGCCATGCTTAACCATGCAACCTATTCTTTCTTCTCTTCCACTTTACATGTGATATGTATGATGCATACTATTTTATTAGTCAATAGATCTCAACATTTCATGAGTTTGCTTTTTCTGCATGTGGGATTTTACAGAAGAAAGACGCCTATTAAGTTCTTGCTTGCTTTATAATTTTTGCATGTTGGTTTTTTGTGGAGAGGAGTTAGACGAATAGAACACTATGTTACTTGGTTTTATTTTATTTTGTTTTATTGTTTATGTTATTTATTTATTTTATTTATCTTTATTCTACCATTTAATTATTATTTGGGTCTTTAGGAGTTCTTGCTTTATTTTAGTTTTTTTTTTTATGTTAGGACTAAGGAAAAGAGCTTAAGGATAATAAAAATTTAAAAGAAAAAAATTAATTAAAAGTAAGTAAAAATAAAAATTATTAAAATTATTAAATAACTAATTAGGATTGATCAATTTTAAAAAACTTAGGCCATATGAATGTTTAAATATCATTTTGTATTATTACTATTATTATTTTTATTATTATAATCATATTTATTTTCAATTATGTTTGATTACGATTGTTTAATAACTTTGCACATGTATTAGCCTTTAAATTGGCATACTTATGTTATCTTTGATTATATTCATACATTCTAATTGTTATTTGCATTTTTTAAATTTCCTAAAAAATAATAATAATAAGTAATAAGAAAGAAATTTTATTCTAATCCCTGTTGGAGAGAATTAAAAATTGTATTTTAAAAATTAATAATTCTACCTAGATGTTAGAAAATTATTAAATAATAATAAATAAATAATAATAATAATAATTTTTTAATAAAAAAGGAAAATATATAAAAAAATATAAAAATTAATTTTTTAAAATTATAAAAAGTGCACTCCGAAAGTCTGTCTAAATATTAGAGATATTTATAAAGGTTCATAAATTTGTGAAACCCTAAAATGAAACCCAAAACTAAAACCCTAAAAAGAAACCCTAAATCCTAGATAAAACTCAAAACCTTAGATGAGACCTTATAAACTACATGTGAAACCCCAAAGCTGAAACCTTAAACTCTAAAATGAAGCCCGAAACCCTAATGTGAAACTATAAAATGAAATCCTAAACAAAACCTTAAATCCTAGGCAAAATCCTAAACCTAAGATGAAGTCCAAAACCTTAATCCACTCAAAACCCCAAGAACATCCCAAAATTCAAGGATTTATGTGAAAACCTTATATGAAAAAAGTTGTTCTCGAATACCACCTAAATGATGGGATATTTAAGAAATTTTGTTTCATTAAAAATTTTCATATAATTTTGTAATCTAAAATAATAAAATTAAATAAAGAATAAAAATAAAAATAAGATTTTAAATATAAAAAATCACATCCAAACTTTACCTAGAGGTTGGATAGTCCAAATGGTTTTTTTTTTTTTTATATTTAAGGATCTGATCTCAAATTTGCATCTCATTGTCATTTAAGACACATTTGCATATATCCATTTTCTTTCACTTATTATGCATATACATGTATTTTAATTATAGTTGTTTAGGAATAATTATAGCATCCTTCATTTTCTACATAAAAAGAAAGGTTTTTTGAAAAATTGATTTCAAATAAAAAATAAAATTTAAATAACATTATGAGAAAAAAAAATTTTATATTCTGCCTAGGTGTTGAGAGCCACCAACAATTATTATTTGCAAAAAAATGTTATTTGTACTTTTAAAGGAATATTATGGTGATCTCATACGGAAAGGATTATCTTTAGATTCTACCTAAATGTTGAAAAATTATAAGATATTTCTTTAATCTAACGATTTTTACAATATTTCTAAATAAAATCTTTTAATTGATTTCCTTTCTTTTTTTTTGTAAAAAAAGAAGGAATTATTATTAAATTTTAAATAAAAATTATTTTTGTAAAAAACTATAGATAGCACATGATTACTTAATACTGATTTAAACAGGCACTGTGGGGGTGATAATCTTTCTCCACATATAACTGACTATTGAACCCTATCTTATTTTTGTAAACCAAAATTATCTTTTTAATAAACTCTAAATCCATTTTATTGCTTTTTTAAAAAGATAAAAATTCTTTGTGGTCAATCATACCCTAAAAAATATTGGTAGCAACTCTTCGTGTTTTCACAATTTTAAATTTATAAATCTAGTGGTTGAGTCTCTGAACCAATACATAATGACAATTAGTATGAAAATATGAGTTAAATAGTTTAGTAAATGTAGTCGTCTATATTTATGAAACCAACTTTAGAGCTTAGTTCAAAATAACATCTATGCTAGCTTAAGAGTATAGCATAAAAAAATCTTCAAAAGATATTTACAAATGGCATGCTTAAAAGCTAGGTATTAGCTCTGAAGAGAGTGTTTCTTGTTTCTCTTCATTTCAGTTGGTCTTGTGTGGCTTACCCTAATTGTTTTCTTTTATTTTTTCAACATCTTTAACCCTGACCTCAGTCTCTTCTCTAGCTTCAAATTCTTCAGCTTTGGTTGAGATATCAACCTACTTTCCAATCTTACCCTTCATGGTTGTGATGTAGCATTGTCTTAATATGTACTGAACTCCTCAAACCTTTCCAGCCTCATTACGAGTGGAAAACTTGATCTTGAAAAAAAGAGCTAAGCCAATGATTCTCATAACAGATTGACTTGGTCAATCTAAAATCATGTTGTATGCTAAAGGACATTTACTACCATAAACTTAATGATTAAGGTAACACTCCTTGGATTAGTCCTCAATGTGATCGACAACCTAATCATACCCTTTACTGGCACCTATTCATTGCCAAAGTTGATTAGGGTGGTAGTAAACGGCTTTAGTATCTACTCAGTTATTCCCATCCTCAATATAATCTAGTAATACAGGACATCAATTGAACTCCCATTATCAAATAGGATCTTTTTTACCACATGGTTGTAAGCTACTGTCTAAATGGCAATGGCATCATCGTGTAGGAACTAGATCCCTTCTAAATCCTTCAAACTGAAGGAAATTAGCTCATTCTTCCAACTTTTTTGATTTATTGTCAATGACCCAATGACATGACTATCCCCTGATCAAACTTTTTTTTAGCCGACGTCAAGGTCTTACCAATAATCACATTAATGATTCTCTTGATATGTCAATTATCCATATAATTTCTTTTTTCTTCCTTCTAATCAGGCTTGTGATCTTCATCACCTCAGTTACCTCTTCTTGTCCTTTCTCCTTGGTTTCTTTTAAGCTATTCTTTTTGGTCTTTCCTTCTAAAATTTCCTTTCCCATGCCTTTATCTTCTTCAATCCATAAACCTATTCAATCTACCGTATTTGATATGATTCTTTATTTCATTCATTAAGTTAATATAATCTTTGGTGTTTGGTCATAGTCTCTGTGGAAGGCACATTTTGTTGTTGGATTTCTTTTACTATTTTGCCTTAGTGGCTTAGACCATCTGAGCTCGAGGTCCCTTTCTATTTGATTTAGAATCCTCTTTCAGGAAGTATTCAGTGCAATATTGTTATTGTATCTTCTACTTAGACTTTTGCTTTAAGGTACCCCTCAAATTTTTTCCTTTTTAAAGGATGTTGATTTTTTTTCCTCTTTTCGAGCTAAAAAGAGGAGATGTGTCTCTCTTACTTCAGCTACTTTTTATTTTAGCTTTAATGTTAATGTATTTCTCGATGATGAGTAATACACAACCAAAGTCTTCAATAGCTCTAGGGATATAAGCTTGAAATGATATTTTCAGTCACTCAATCCACTGGTTAGGGTTAGAGATGTCAATGGGTAAGGTATGGATAGGTAGAGCATTCCCTATCCTCATCTCTAAAATTTTATATTATAAACATTTCTATATCCATACCCAATGGATATTTTAAATTTATCTCCATCCCTATCCCCACAGGTATTTGATAGGTATGGGTAATCCTCATACCCATAACGTTTTTAAAAAATAAAAACAAAATTTTATTTTTTTTAATATTTTTTATTTTTATCTTGTATATTTAGATAATTTTTTATTAACATATATTTTTTCAATAAAATATATTAATTCTAATTAATCTAAAATAATAATTTATATTATTTAATAAAAAAATCTATTTACTAAATATATATAAATATATATAAGGTACAGGTACACTCAGGTATTATTACCTGTCTTCATCTCTATTCCCAGTAAAAATTTAAAATCACACCTATGCCCATCCCTATACCCATGACAAAATATCCATCCACATTTTCATTAGGACAAAAAATTGAGTTCTTTATTGGGTATAGGTAAGATTAACATCCTTAGTCAAGGCAGCCACTGCAGTTACTTGTTCCAAGTTTTATACTTTAAGAGGTTTAGCATTAAAATGTATGTCATACTCTTTTAAGGATTCATTTTTTCCTAGTAGATTAATATTAAGTTTAGTGTCATTTTCTATGTTCGTTTGCTGTTGAAAAAATAGGACAAGAAAGAGTGGTCGAGCTACTTGAAGGAAAAGATGAACCTTGGTTCAGAACTACTATACCATCACCTAACTACACCATTGAGCATTGTGGCAAGTCCTTTGCTCATGTTGGGCTCATCGGCTCTTTGTATCATCATGTTAGTTTCATAAAACTTAAAATGATCAAAAGGGTTAGATGTACCATCATAAGTTTCCAATGTGGCATCTTGAATCCCTTGGATGGCAAAACTCAACCTATATCTTTGGTGAATGGAGAGGTTTCTAGAAAATTAAGCTTGTTATCAAAAGTGGAAGCCTTGTTCTTTAACCAAGTCCTTGTTAGGCTATGGTTTTAAGGTGGATTTTTTGGACTTTTGAGTGGTGGCTTATGTTGGAATATTTGTAGGGTAATGGGCAATTGATGTTTCATACTCGTTAGATGCCAACGAGGCTACAATGTCATTGTAGGTCGATAGTTTTTGTGCTGAGGGGTTTTTGATAATTATTGGATGTGGTGCTTTTGAAGTTTCTAATGGGGTTAGGTTTTGTATCATTCCATTTAAAGATTGTTGTTGTTGAGTAAGCGCTTCAAATTGTTCTATGGTTAGGGTTGCTAGCGCAAGTTGATTAAGGTTTGGTTGGCTGAGTTGGGTGTCATTCTAGTTGCACCTGTATCTCTTTCCTTAACTACTTTCTTTCTTAGAGCCATATTAGCTCAACTAAATTAGAATGCCCCTACCTAGCTTGCCAAAATATTGGTGTCAAGCTGTCTATAAAGGGTAAGAACTTAAAAGCACAAGAAGAGAGATTGGTTAACGACAAAGGCTAGAAGTTGTTCCAACATTTATGCTTCAATGCTCAATTCATGCTTAATCAAGGAGTGGGAAAAATAGAAATGCAAAATGTAAGTAAGGAATCTAATGTTCCAATTAGTTTAATAGTACCTGAAATAGGGTACTTGTGCAATGGGGGACCTTAAGCATAAGTGACCAAAGTTCGACGTAGGGGGACTAGGGCTAATGTCATAGGCCCAAGCTGAGTTGGTAGTTAAAGGTCCAATTTAGGGATGACAAGCAAGCATTTGCCTATGCATACAGGTGATTGACTGAGGTAGTCGAGCTGACATAGAGTTTGGGATTTCAAATAGGCCCGACATGTCACTTAACCAAAATAACCAAACTATCCCTACTTGATAGCTGACTTATACTTTTAAGGGAAAAGTCCATTTTGCCTTTAAGACACAAAAATGCCCCTAACATGTCTAATTTCAAAAATTTTATATATAGTTAACAAAAATGGGAAAGTCAAATATTGTACTAGTACATCCTTGTTTGTAGTTACAAAGGCCCCTTAAAGGAGACCAAATAATGAGATCCTATTGTCGTGAGTCCTTAAATACTAATTAGATTTAGTGCTAACAAAGCTAATTTAAATCTAAAAGATTGGTCCCATTTTGAAACCATCTAATCTAATTTGAGCAAAATGCAAACTTCAACTATGAGAACAACGATGAATGACTACTATGGATAGAAATTTAGAAAAGAAACAAGGAAAAAAATAACAAAACCCTAACTAAAGTTCCAAAACAAATATCATTGATAAGATTATATTTGATCAATAATCATGTGATTTATTTATAAAATATTAAATTTTAATTTTAATAATTTAAATTTAAATTTTCACATAATAAAGTAATAGAAAAAACCATGTATCATGACCATATCAAGGATGGGCTTTATTGTCTCTTTATAGTCTAGACCTAGTTGATAAAGTTTTCCTCTATTGTCAATTCATTGTCCTTTGCCTTCATTGAAGTCTTTTTAATAGGTAAAGTTATTGGTTAATACACTTTGAATTGCATCAACACAATAATGTTAAACAAGCAAACAAAAAGGAGGTATTCATTTATATCCATCCATTATGATAAATTTTATTAATTTTAACTTTGAGCATTGATCTATTCAAAAAAAATTCACACATCACTTCTTTTGTTGATATTTTTTCATATTTCTTTTTCCCTTCTTCCTTAAACTAAATGAATTGTTTAAATGATTACAAACCTTTCAATTATTTTTCATTTTTTCTATCATCTTTCTCTAAAGTCTACACTCTCTTTGCAAAACAAGCCAACAACTTTTCCTCCACCCTCTTTGTCAATCGTTTTTCCACCAGTCATAGACTTTTTCCTTTTTTTTTGTCCATTTAGATTTTTTTAAAAGAAAACAAAGACAGCAAAAACAATTACCACTAACTCTTACCTAATCCATTCAATCCTTTCATGTTACCTTTGCCTTTTACCTAATACCTAATTCATTCAATCTTTCAATTTCAGTTATTCACTTTTAACAAACAAGGACAAAATTTTCTTATCTTCTTTCTTTCCCTCAATTCAATATGATTTTTAGATTTTTTTTCCAAAAAAGAAACTAAAAGGCTTCCTTCTCCAATCAAACACAAAGGAAGAAACAACTCCTTGTTTTGAAAAACCCATTACAAAAATCCAAAAAAAAGTTTTTTAAACTCTTTTCTAAAAAAAAATGAAAGGACTTTCTTCTTTGTTGGAACCTACCCCGAATTTCCTCATCTTTTTCCTTTCCCCCAATTTAATTTGTGTTTAAATATTTTTCCAAAAAAGGAAACAAGAAAAACACACCCTTTTTTGACTGAATCCAAATCTCTCAAGAAAGAATGCCTAAAAAGAAATTGTGATATCAAATATATTCCAAGCGTTTCAGTCATGTAAGTCTGTTATTTTTTATTATTTTAAAATTTAAATTTTTTTTGTTCGTTCTTCATAGAGGTTGATTTTCCACCTTGAGGAAACATATTATTGTTATGCTCAGGGATTCAAATAACGCTCTGATAGTGGAATAGCGGTCGTAAAATTGAGGTAGCGCTGCCTTTCGCCACCGTTAATAGATAAAAAATAGTGGAGAAATTTATTCACAGCAAAAACGAAGAGTAACGGCCGCAAAATAACGGTGTAACGGGCAATAGCGGCAATAACGGACTGTTATTGCGCTATTTCGTTTTTCTACTCAGGATCTAATAGTTCTAGCAAAAAAACAAAATTTTAAGCCTACAAAATAAAACAACAGACCTGCAAAAGTAAAAATAAAAAAGCCAAATCAAAAAATAAAGCTCACAAGTCACAATCTCAGATATTTATCATCAAAAGAAATTTTAAAACGAGTTAGAAAACAGATCAATTATTTCAAGTTTCAAGTTTCAAGTTTCAACCATTCAAACGACATTTTCGACATTCAAATTCAAATCAACCTCAAGTTTTCAATCAACATTCAAGATCAAACAAGGTAAGAAAAGAAAGTTAAATTATCTTTTTTTTTTTGTAAAATTTCTGTAAAATGATCTGTTGTGTCTTGTGAGAGTTTGAAAAATGAATGAGATATCTGTAGATACTAGGCAAGTCAGCAAGTGATAGTGATAAAGAGATGTGAGAGAAAATGAGAGATGAAAAAAAAAATAAGAAAAATTTTTGGAAAGCCAGAAAATATAAGATACAAAACGAAGAAGAAGATGAACAGAAAAAGGGTGCATTTCTAGAAGGGTCTCGATTTGCTAGAATGAATTAAACAAATATGATATATTAGGCACGTGGAAAGATTGGATGGGGTGGGGAGGATTGGGTGTGGTGGGGCGTTGGGGGAAGGTGAGGAGGGATTGGGTGTGGTGGGACGTTGGGGGGAATGTGGGGAGGGATTGGGTGTGGTGGGATGTTGGGGGGAAGGTGGAGAGGGATTGATGGGGGTGGGAGGGATTGGGTGTGGTAGGGTGTTTGGAGGGTGGGATTGAATTTTTTTATTTAATTTTATAATTAATTTTTGAAAATTTTTTAGATAAAATTTAATTAGTGGTTTTGAAAATT
The DNA here is from genome assembly GCF_002303985.1 of Durio zibethinus. The sequence goes on from NW_019167893.1 coordinate 15,318,573, forward strand.
TATAATTAATATAATATATAGATATTTTAAATGAAAATTTTGATAAATTTTTTTATAAGTTAGATGAAAAATAATTAAAATTAAATATTATATTTTGATTGTGTTATATATTAATTTATAATTTTGTATATGAATTTTAATTTTTTTTGTTGTTTTGATATTTATATTATTGTCAATTCTTTTGATATTATATTAATTCTTGTTATTTTTGTGTAATTATTGAAGATTGTGTTTATTATATAATTATTAAAAGTTGTTTGTGATAAAAAAATTTTATATCAATTAGTGTATCAAAAAAATTAAGTTACTTAACAAATTTAGCATTTTATGATCCTATTACTCTTATTAAGATTAAAACTAAACCAAATAAAAAATATAGGTTTGAAAATTTTATTAAAATATAAGTTTGAACTTTTTAATTTTTGAAATTTTTTAAGATAAAATTAATTAGAGGGATTGAAGATTTATAATTAAAAAAATAAGAGATGAATAATTTAATTGATATACATAGAGATTGTAGAATGAAATTATTGTATAATTTTATAATAGTTGACAAAATTAATTAAAATTAAATATTATATTTTGATTGTGCTAGATATTAATTTATAATTTGTATATGAAATTTAATAAATTTTTTTGTTGTTTGATATTTATATTGTTGTCAATTTTTGATATTAGATTAATTCTTATTATTTTGTGTAATTATTGAAGATTGTATTTATTATATAATTATTGAAGTTATTTGTGATAAAAAATTAATATCAATTAGTGCATAAAAAAGATTAAGTTATTTAATAATATTCTTAAGATTAAAACTAAAAATTAAAAAATTTAGCGTAAAATCAATTTTTAATGATGTAATAAGTAATATTAATATTTCTAAATATAAGTTTATTTTGTTTTTATACAAAATAGTAAGTATGCCACCACGTGAAGAGTTCCCGAGTAAAGGAGTAGAGGGCGCGCCAAGTGATGATATAGGTTGGCATTTTGGAACACCTGTGCCAAATACAAGAGGAAATGTTTCATGTAAACTTTGTGGTAAAGTTGTAAAAGGAGGAATAACACGTTTCAAAGAACACATTGCTCATAAAACTGGCAATGTTGCACCATGCCCCAACGTTACTGGTATGTTATGTTTTTTTAATTTCTTTGAAAATATTATTGTTAATTTCTTAATAAAAATTATAAAATTACATAAGCATGTGCAACTAATTTTCTCTTTTTTTTAACTATATTATTAATAGGTATAGTAAGAGAAAGTATGATGAAACTCCTTCAAGAAAGCAAATCAAAAAAAGCTGACAACAAAAGAAGAAAAAATGAATTTTTATCACAGTTAAGAGGGGAAGATGATTATGAAGGATTTATTGATGATGACATTGCTACTAGACAAGCCGTGCGAGATAGTATCCAATCACAACATGAGTGGCACAGAAGACAAGAATTCAGACAAAGAGCTAGTGGTTAGAGTAACATATATGAAGAAGGACGAAGCTCTCATGGTTCAGTTGCTGAATATTTTGAAGAAAGAACAAGGAAATTAACTCCAAATGAGTCTGAATTTTCATTAAGGGGAGTTGTTCCTGAATTGGTTAGAAGTAAAAGTTCAAGACAACCAAAAGTAAGTGATTCATTTCTAAAGACATTAAGAAGAAAAATGGGTGAATCAGTATCAAAACTTTTGATATATGATCAACTTTCTTTTCAATTAGCAAATTCCCCATGGTTGCATAATTTGATTTCTGTGGCAGCAGAAGTTGGCCAACATGTAAGACTTCCAACACCTTATGAGGTCTCAGATGTGTATTTAGAGTCTGAGTATCAACAAGTTCATGAATGAGTTAATGGATTAAAAGCTTATTGGAATGAATTGGGTGTCACTTTGATGTGTGATGGTTGGACCAATAGTTTGAATCAAATGCATATCATTAATTTTCTAGTTTACTGTAGTAAAGGGACTATTTTTTGAAAATCTGTAAATCTTTCAAGTGTTCGTAGTAGAGATACAAACTTTTACTACAGATTATTAGATGAAGTTATGGAAGAAATTGGAGAAAAATACATTGTTCAAATAGTCACTGATAACGAGGTAGCACTTAAGGCCGCAGGAAAAAGACTAATGGAGAAGAGAAAACATTTGTATTGGATAGCATGTTCAGCTCATTGTTTGAACTTATGCCTTGAAGATATTGAGAGGAAAAAAAATGTGGCAAAGGTTTTGGATGATGCAAAGAAAATGACTTGTTTTATATACAATCACATTTGGATTGTTAATTTGATGAAGAAATATATACAAGGGAAGCAAATACTTCATCCTGCTCTTACCCGATTTGCCACTCATTTCATACAATTAGAAGAAATAATGAGGCAAAAGCAAAGTTTGAGAGAGATGTTCAATTCAAAGGTTAGTACTTAGTAATTAGTACAATTATTTAAATCTAGCATCTTTTTATGATATTATTGTTTTAAAATATTAATTTAAAATATATTACTCTAAAAATTTATTGATGAATATATAGGAATTTAAAGATTCAAAATGGGGACAACAAAAATCAAAACCTGCTTATGAAGTCAAAAAAATCATTTTGGGAAAAGAATTTTTGGAAAAAAGGCAAGGTGATATAATAAAGTTTATGCAGCCTTTGGTAAAAGTGTTGCGCCTTGTGGGAGGTGATGAAAAACCAACAATGGGCTTTATTTAGGCAGCTGTAGATAGAGCCTAAACAAGCCAATTCAATAAACTGTCCGTTATTCTGCTGAATATGAAAAGATATTGACATTAGATGGAGTTTTCATGCACTCTGAACTTGCATTTAGCCTGGTGAGTAACCAAGAATATAGATGGTATTTAAAAAAATATGTTTATTTTTTATACTTAAATGCTATATATTTATTTTTTATAACTTTAATATAATATTGTTATAAATTATGTTTAGGTTAACTATCTAATCCACCAATTTCAATTTGGAGATGGAACATTCTGCAAATGTATTTAGGAAACAGTTCCAGAAGGTATAAAAGCAGTTATTGAAATATTAGAACCTTCGATAGATACCTCAAATCAGAATGATTAATCAGGTTAGATTTAATACCTATTTTATAACTTTAACATTTGTTTTATGTATTAAAAATTAAATTATTTTTTATTTATTCATTTATTATTGTATTTTTAATCTATGTAGTTGTTATTATTTCGAGACAAGCATGAACATTTGGTAGTCCACAAGCACAAAGAGCTTGGAAGCAAATGAATTCAGGTAAATAGTAAGTTAAATAATTATAATTTATTTATATTATTTAATTGTATAGCCCATTGAAATTTAATTTAAATAATTTTATACAGCTGAGTGGTGGATGATATATGGCACTTGTGTTCCTGAATTACAAAAACTAGCAATCAAAGTGCTTAGTCAAACAACATCTGCATCAAATTGTGAACGTAATTGGAGCACATTTAGCTATATTCACACCAAAGCAAGAAATAGATTCAAGTTTGAAAGACTCCAGAAACTTGTATATACCTATTATAACATGAGGTTGAGGATGAGACATCAGAAAAGAATGAGCATTGATGAAATAAATAATAGTTTTAATCCTATTAGCCTTGACCATATTTTTTAAGATGATGATCTACTAACAGAATGGCTACAAGAGAAAAAAAATCCTCTATTAGATGGTCAAAACTCTTATTGGTTGCCTACAGATAATTCTGATAATGAAATGAATGTTGAACGATCACGTCAATCTCAAGAAAGGAATGTGTCTCATTCAAGTTCAAGTCCAACACCAAGTCAGAGTGATGATGGTGGTGGTTTAAGTCCAGATGATGATGGTGATGGAGATGGTGATGCTGATGGTGTGAATTTTGGTGATAATATGGATGCAAATCGACCTTACAGCCCACTTGGAGGAGAATTTGGGCTTGCTGCTACTGGTGGACCTTTTATTAATATGGCAGAAAACGGAGGAAATCCATTTGCTGAATCTAGTGAGGGTCAAAGTGCACGTATAGCTCGATCAAAAGGAAAAGCAAAGAAGCACCACTATGAAATTTTTAGAGGTTTTTCATCTTCAGGTGAGAGACCAAATTCTAGTAACTTTGAGTATAGTGAATCATCTGCTAGTACTCAAAGACAATTACTATCCACCATAACAACATAATTTTCAACCTCCTCATGGTTATCCACCTCCATATGGTTATTATCCACCTCAAATGTATCCTCCACCTCCTCAAATATATCCTCCACCTCAAATGTACCAAGAACAAAGGTCTCAGGGATAGAGATGGAGTCAACTTGGCTCTCAAAGTGAAGATAGAGAATCTGATCCTCCTCGTCATTCTACCATGTGGTAAATTTGAAATATGTATCAATAATTGTAGTTGATGGAATTTGAATTTATTATATTTTTAAGTTTGTAATTTTATTAAATTAAATGCTTGGTATTTAACATATTATGTTTTGTTAATATTTGATTTTTCTAGAATTAATATTGAATATGAACTTGGCCAAGAAAAATTTTATGGATAAACCAAATATGAATGCTTTTTATAATTTAAATAAAATTGTGAATAATTTTTTTAGAAAATAAAAAACATAGTGTCATAAACTATTTTAAAATCATTGAATAAAAGTTTTTATAATTATAATTATAATTATTACATTTTATAATAAATTGTGCAAAAAAAAAAATTTCACAACCATGATGACCGCAGTGACCGTAATTATCTCCATTATATCTGAAAACACGATAAATGCTACGCGACCGAAAACGTGACCGCGACCGCTATTTAAATCCCTGGTTATGCTTTCTTGAATTCAATTCATTCAACTATTTTTTTTAGTAAGATTGACTTTTATTCCTCTTTAGATGCAGAGTAGGTTTGTATTTTCTTTTTCTCACTCTTTGAGTGGAGTATTCACCAAAAAGTACTTAGAGTTACAAACCAATAGCAATATACTATACTACTCCTTGTTTTCCAATTAATAATTGAATAATGCTTCCATGTTCTTTAATTCTCAAAATGAAAAGGAATAAAAAAGACTATATTATTATATATAATCATACAAATATAAAATTCGTATGATATTAAGTTTAGAAGGACTATACTAAAATGATAAAAAGACTAAAACCCAAAATGTCCTCAAAATTTATTCATAGGTCATAACAACAATCTTAAAAAGATTAAACATCTTTTTTTTTTGTATGATTATTTTGTTAGAATATTTTGATAGACCTGAAAGTCATGAAGCTAGGGTTTGCAAGATTGCTAAAGAATACGATATAGCTGTTGAAGACTTAGCAGAGCTACACCAAGAACATAAAAGGTTATATGTGAGAGAAAGGGTCAAAGAGATAACCATTGTTGAGTTGATTAAAGAGAATACAAGATTGAAGCAAGAGTATGCTGAATTGGAAGAAGAAAGTACCCAAGTACAAACAGAGAATAACATGCTGAATAGTTATCTAAGTAGGTTAAGATAAAAGTTGAATGAACAAGAAGACCATATTGCTGCATTGGTTAGAGAGCATAGAGTTATCATACCAAGTTTGGTGTGGTAAAAGAGAGAACTTAGGAAGACAAAAATACATTGAGCACCTAACGACCCAAATTTGTAAAGGGGTATGCAAGGCAGGAAAGATGGTGGAAGAGGCAGAGGCATTGAAACAAGTGGTGACCCCATTAGGAGAGCATGGGCAGCGTCTATTAAACTTCATCGAAAAAGCCCAAGGCCCAGTATGAACAGATCAAGCAATTTTATAGTTATAACTCTAGGATGATAAACTCAATGTAAATAAAATTTTTTTGGAATAAATGAAATCTTTTAGTTAAATACCGTTTAAGGCAAATGTTCTTTGCATACATGCATTTTCATTCATTGCATTCTCACTCATTACACTTAACAAAGTAACCATGAGATAGTCATATAAATTTGCTAATTCTAAGATATGATATTCAAGGTTCAAGGATAGCTTCATCTAGCGAGAACCCTGTCCATTGATATAACACAAGAGCCAGAGCCAGACAGATGGAGTAAGAAAATTCTCATAGATTTGAAAAGTTAGAGAAAGCATAAGAGAAGATTGAGAATAAGTTGAGCAAGATTCTAGATGCTCTCAATAAGCTGAACAAAGGAAATGGAATAGAAGAAAACACAAGCCAACAAAGGCCCCCCATCATAAAAAGTGGTTGACCATTTGTATCCTCCAGGTTTTGGTCCACCTCTAGCCCAGTCTACACAAGAGGTTCCACTATAACACTTCGCATATCCTACATATCCTAAAATGCCATCAGCCTCTAATTTAAGGCATTACCATAGCTATATAAATCCTGTCTTTACTAAAAAGGCAGTAGAATCGATTCCTGATCTAGATGATTTGAAAAATAAGGAGAAAGAAAAAGCAAAAGTGGCGGAGTCTCAGAAAGATCCAAAGATTAGTATGCTTGAACAAAGATTACGAGCTGTAGAAAGGATTGGATTTTATGGTTCTGTTGATGCTGTTAGGCTATGCTTAGTCCCGGATGTAGTCATTCCATCAAAGTTCAAAATACCAGAATTTGAGAAATATGATGGTACGAAGTGCCCCAAAACTCATATCACCATATATTACCCGAAGATGGCAGCCCATGCCCATAATGAAAAACTATTAATGCATGTTTTTCAAGATAACCTTACAGGCTCTACTGTCGGGTGGTATGTCTAGCTGGATAGAACCCGCATTCATTCTTGGAGCGATATGGCTCATGACTTCATCAGTCAGTATCGACATATTATCGATCTAACTTCTAATTTTTTATCTTTACAGAACCTAAAAAAAAAGGTAAATGAGTCTTTTAAAAAATATGCCCAGAGATGGAGAGATGTAGCTTCTCAAGTACAACCTCTTCTGACTGAGAAAGAGACTACAGTGCTATTTGTCAGCATTTTGAAATCTCTCTATTATGAGAAGATGATAGAGAATGCAACTAAAAATTTTGCCGATATGGTAATTTCGAGAGAAATTATTGAGAATGCCATCAAGAATGGTAAGTTGGAAGGAGGTGAAACATCTAACAAAAGAGTCTCGAAGAAGAAAAAGATTGAAGTTCAGGCTGTGAGCTTTGATAGACAGTAATTTGAAGGTTATCAACCCTACTCACCATAAGGATACCTTCCATATTACCTTGTTATAAATAACACTTCCCCTTACCTATATCAACCATTTGTACAGTTATCTTATCCCCAAACATATCAACATCCTCTTAGGCCTCAGAATACCACATATAGTCCTAGCACTCACCTACCCCAATACTTCAAACTTTCCAGCTAGCCTAATGGGTGGTTCACAGGAGCAATGAACTACTCGCGAAAAACTTGTATTTAACCCAATCCCAATGACCTATACAAAATTATATCGTGAGCTTTACAATAATCATTTGATTGCTCCTAGTAAATTAGAGCCCCTCAAGCCACCTTACCCTAAGTGGTATGATCCCAGCCCATTGTGACTATCACTATGAGATTGTCGATCACTCCACTAAAAATTGTACCACTTTAAAACACAAAGTGCAACGGTTGATCAAAGATAGAATGATTAGCTTTGATACAGGAGGGGTGATTGCACCAAATGTTAGTGGTAATTTTTTGCCTAAATTATAATGTGAATGTTTTGAGTGGAAAACAAAAGGGCCATTTGAAGAAAAAAGTGGCAGACATTAAGACACCTCTTAGTCAACTGTTTGATGTTTTATGGAAAGTTGACATGATACAACCAATGAGTCCACACACTATCATGGAGTATATATAGCCGACACTAATTGTAAATATCATAGTGGGGCAATGGGTCACTCTAGCAAAACTTATGAGCAGTTTCACTAAGAGGTACAAAAGCTCTTAGATTTTATACCAAATGGAGTTCTACGAAAAAGAAAAAGACTTAGAAAGTGTTGAAGTGTCTATGACTGATAAGCCTGTAAAGTTGTTTGCAAAGTTGGTGACAATTCATTGTGGGAACAAGCCAAAGTCAATCATAGACAAACTCATTCTCAGGTCGATAACTTTTAAAGTTTTGACTCTCTTTCTATATAAGGATGATAAAGCTGTACCCTAGAAATATGGCTGTGATACAGTAGTTCAGGGGCAAGAAAGGGATGTCTCTAAGGTTGACGCCTCCAATATAACTGGTATAGGAGGCATTACCCGAAGTGAAAGGTGTTACACTCCAAAAATATTGGAGAAGGCTAGAAGAAAGAAAGCCAAGAAAGGAGAAGGATGAAATAATCCTGAAGTAGAACCTGAGAAAGATCGCCCGAAGTTAGTGTCAGAAAAAGAGGCTTGTGAATTTTTGAAATTAGTAAAACATAGTGAGTATTTAGTTGTTGAACAGTTGAACAAAATGCTAGCACAAATCTCATTACTATCACTGCTATTAAATTCAAAGTCACACCGAAATGCCCTGTTGAAAGTATTGAACCAGGCATATGTGGCACATAATGTATCTCTTGAATATGTGAACCACCTGGCTGAAAATCTAGTCATGCTAAATTACATTTCATTCAGCGATGATGAAATTCTCTCAAAGGGAAAGGAAAATACCAAGGCTTTGTATATCACGATCAAGTGCAAGAGCCATATCATAGCCAAGGTCCTTGTTGATAATGGCTCCGCTATCAACGTCATGCCTATGTCAACTTTGGTAAGGTTACCCATTGACTACTCTCATATGAAAGACAGTCAGATGATCATGAGAGCTTTTGATGGGACTAGAAGAAAAGTCTTGATAGATATTAAGATGCCTTTGTAAATTGGGCCGTGCACTTTTAATGTGAAGTTTCAAGTGATAGATATCTCTCCTTCCTATAACTGTCTAATGGAAAGGACATGGATTCACATGACAAGTGTTGTGCCCTCTACCTTGCACCAAAAGATCAAGTTTAATGTAAAAGGTCAATTGGTAGTGGTAGTTGGGGAGAAAGACATGCTAGTGACCCAACCGTTGAATGTTTCATATGTAGAGGCTATTGAAAAAGCAGTAGAATGCTCCTATCGATCTTTTGAATTAGTTAATTCTGTAGGTGAAGGATTTAAAAATCAACCTTTTTCAAGAATAGTGATGAGTCAAGTCATCAATAAGGGCTGGTATCCAGGATTAGGGCTGGGTAAGAACTTGTAAGGAATAAAAGAACCTCCGATAGTTGTAGACAATAGTGAAAGGTTAGGCCTAGGTTATGAAGTAGCAGAATGAGAGATTAAGAGAAGGCCAGCAGGTAAAACAACAAGACTAATGGTTATTCCACACATGTACGAGACTTTTAAACCTGGAGGATTCATGTACCCAGATACAGAAAAAAGCATGAAAAGAGCTTTTGCCTAGTTAACCATTTATGCTATTGAAGATGAAGTGGGGTTTAATCAAGAAGGGTGGGTCAACCTTTGCCCGTCAGATTATGAGTTAAACAATTGGAGTGCCATTGAAGTGCCTTTGACTTTTGAAACTAATTCAATGTAATTGTAACATCCCAATAGCTATTGGCCAAGGCATTGGGGTGATCTTTCTTGTTTGGGCCATTTATCTTTTATTATTTTAATAAAAATTAGGAAAGATGCATTTTCATTCATTTTTTCTTGTGTCTTCATTATTGCCATCTTTCCAAACACATCTTGCCAACATATCCCATTTCATCCAATTTCAGGTCCTTAAATGAACATGAAGATAATTATGATAACAATCAAGAGGTTAGTTTTGAGAATTCAAATAACACTGATGAACTTGACAATAAAGAGAATTTTGAGGAATATGTTATGCCTCTAGACCTAATGAGATTGATTGAATAAGAAAATAAGTCAATTAAGCCTCATCAAAAGATAGTTGACTTAGTGAATCTGAGAAATGAAGAGAATAAGAAAGATGTCAGAATTGGCACTTCACTTTCATCAAGAGATAGACAACGTTTGGCAGATCTACTTCGGGAATTCATGGATGTATTTGTTTAGTCTTACCAAGATATGCCAAGGTTGAGCACAGAGATAATAGAGCACAGATTACCCCTAAAGCCAGAATGTAATCTAGTTCAATAGAAACTGAGGCGAATGAAGCCTGAAATGCTACTAAAGATCAAAAAAGAGGTGAAAAAATAGTTTGATGCACATTTTCTACAAGTGGCTAAGTATCCAGAATGGGTAGCCAATATAGTACCAGTTTTTAAGAAAAATGAAAAGGTATGAATATGTGTAGACTATCGTGATTTGAATAGGGCTAGTCCAAAGGATAACTTTCCTTTGCCTCATATTGATACACTGGTAGATAACATGGCTAGGCATTCAATTTTCTCTTTTTTGGATAGTTTCTCAGGGTATAATCAGATAAAAATGACTGTAGATGATATGGAAAAGACTACTTTCATGACCATGTGAGAAAACCTTTTATTACAAAGTTATGCGTTTTAGGTTAAAGAATGCTAGGGCAACTTATCAAAGGGCTATGGTAATGCTCTTCCATGACATGATGCATAAAGAGATTGAAGTGTATGTAGATGATATGATTGCAAAATCTTACGAGAATGAAGATCGTGTCACCAGCCTCAAAAAGCTATTTGAGAGATTGAGAAGGTTCCAGCTCAAGTTAAACCCAGCCAAGTACACTTTTGAGGCAAAGTCAGGGAAGTTACTAGGCTTGTGGTCAGTGAAAGAGGAATTGAAGTCGATCTAGACAAGATACGGTCATTCAAAATTTGTCACCTCTGAGTACACCAAAGAAAGTTCAAGGTTTTCTGAGAAGATTGAATTACATTTCTCGATTTATCTCTCAGCTTATCTATAAATGTGATCCTATATTTAAGCTTCTTCGTAAGAATAATCTTGGAAAATAGAATGAGGAATGTCAAGTGACTTTTGATAAAATTAAGCAATACTTGTCGAACCCTCTAGTGTTGGTGCCACCTATTCCAGGGAAACCTTTAATTCTATACTTGACGGTGTGTAAACATTCAATGGGATGTGTGCTGGGATAACAAGATGAGTCTAGCCGAAAAGAAAAGCTATTTACGATCTGAGTAAAAAGTTCACAGAATATGAATCCAAGTATTCCTCATTGGAGAAAATATGTTGTGCATTAGCATGGACTGCCAAGATACTCAAACAATATATGTTCTATCATACCACATGGCTCATAGCAAACCTAAATCCAATTAAATACATCTTCAAAAAGCCTTTTTTGTTAGAAGAATTGCTAGATGGCAAGTAATGCTTTCAAAATATGATATTATATATGTAAGCCAAAAGGCAATAAAAGGGGGTGTTATAGCGGAGTTTCTTGCGGGTCGTGCTACTGAAGAATATGAACCAATGAGGTTGAAATTCCCTGATGAAGATTTAATTACCATTTCCCAACTGGAGAAGGGGAAACATGAAGAAAAGTGTTAGAGAATGTATTATGATGGAGCTGCCAATGCCTTGAGAATGGAATTGGGGCGATTCTGATCTCTCCAAAAAAGTAATACTGCACTGTAATAGTAAGGTTAAATTTTAATTGCATAAATAATATTGCTGAATATAAGGCATGTGTCATAGGTTTACAAGCTACTATAGATAAAAGAGTGAAAGCATTAAAAGTGTTTAGGGACTCAGCTTTAGTTATATATCAGTTGAAAGGGGAATGAGAGACGAGAGATTCAAAACTCGTTCCATATCATAAGTATATTTTAGAGTTAATAAAGTAATTTAAAGATATCCAGTTTGATCATTTACCTCAAGAAGAGAATCTAATTACCGATGCATTGGTTACTCTGGCTGTAATGATTCGAATTAATGATAATACTGATATTTAGCCTATCAGGCTATATGTTAAGGATACGATAGCTCATTGATCCAATACAAAAAAAGAGAAAGATGGGAAACCCTGGTATTATGATATCTTACAGTATATTAAAGATCAACAATACCCAGTTTAAGTAACAAAAAATGATAAAAGGGTTATCCAAAGATTAGCCATGAGCTTTTTTCTAGATAGGGATATTCTGTACAAAAGAAGCCGTGATCAAGTATCACTAAAATGCATAAATAAGCTGAAGTAAGAAAAATCATTAAAAAGGTACATGATGGAATATGTGAAACACATGCCAGTGGACATATGATGGTGAGACAGATTATGAGAGCAAGATACTACTGGTTGACAATAGAGAGTGATTGCATTGACTATGCTCGTAAGTGCCATAAATGCCATATTTATGCTGATAAGATCCATGCTTCGCCATTTGCTTTACATGTTATGGCACCACCTTGGCCATTCTCAATGTGGGGCATGGATGTCATTGATCCTATCACCCCAAAGGCTTCTAATTGGCATAGATTTATTTTTGTGATGATAGATTACTTCATAAAATGGGTGGAGGTAGCATCATATGCAAATGTAACATGATCTATGGTTTACAAGTTCATAAAGAGAGAGATTATCTATCGATATGAACTTTCGAACAAAATTATTTCAGATAATGCCAAAAATCTAAATAGTAAGATGATGAAAGAAATATGTGCTCAATACAAGATCAAGCATCATAACTCAACACCATACCGTTCGAAAATGAATGGAGCAGTGGAGGTAGCCAATAAGAACATAAAAAAATTTTTGAAAAGATGATCGAGACTTATAAAGATTGGCATGAGAAGTTACCATTTGCACTGCATACATATCGAACATCAGTGCGCACCTCTACTGGAGTAACCTCATTTTTTTGGTTTATGGGATAGAAGCTGTACTACTAGTGGAAGTGGAGATCCCATCCTTAAGGGTTCTAAAATAAGTTGGATTGAAAGAAGCTGAATGGATTCGAAAACGCTATGAATAGTTAAATTTCATATAAAAAAAGAGATTGACTGCCATGTGCAATAGTCAGTTATATCAAAAAAGAATGATGAAGGCTCATGACAAAAATATTCGACCCCGTTGCTTTCGAGAAGGAAAGTTGATCTTAAAGAGAATCTTCCCAACCCAGCACTATAATAGAGAAAAATGGACTTCGAATTGGGAAAGGCTGTATGTGGTGAAACAGGCTTTCTCGGGTAGAGCATTGATACTAACTGAGATGGATAGAAATGATTTATCCCATCCTATAAATTCTAATGCTGTGAAAAAATACTATGCTTGAAAAAAAAGAAAAAAATGAAATGAAAAAAAAATAAAAAAAAATGAAAAGTAAAAAGAAACAAGAAAAGAAAAAGTGAATGAAAAAGGAAAACTCAAGGCGAAAACCCTAAAAGGGCAGTTTGAGTCATAGGGGGTTTATCTAAGTTGAAAACCTGAAAAGGCAGCTTAGATAAGGAGAATATAACATCAAATTTGAAAATTCGTTGGTATGGAGACCAGTAAATTCGAAGGAGCTCTAAGTTGTTGAATGCATCAGATGGTTAGGTTTTCAGAAAAACCTTGAGATGTGTTATCATGATTGTCTGATTGTTCATTTTTGGGCTTTGTCTCCCCATACTTATCCTTGTAATTCTTCCTTAGCCAAAGTTTGCCAACATTTTGCTAATAAAAGACATTCTATTTCACTCTTTGTGTGCCTCTTCTGTTGACTGTTTCCCAACCCTTTCTATTTTTTTCTTCTTAATACTCTACAATGGAAGAAATGTGCAAATGCATTCTTACTTTTTGAGTTTAAAATAATGATTGATAAATGAATAATAGCATGAAAGATTTTTACATTACATTGAAAATGTCAAGAGTGATAAAGGCAGAATCGAGATGTTTAGTTCTTGATAAGGACATTGAATTTGGAAAGAGATTTTCTTACAAGAATGTGAAAACTAAATGGAAGAGATGGTTTAGAGTTACACTGGCTCGATCTTAGAAGAATAGCGCAACTTGATCTTTGAAGAATCAAAGGGTTTGATGCCCAAGAAAAATGCTTGAGAAACTTGAGTACCACAATTGAATAGGAATCAATTAGCCAACATTTGTATAGCATGCATTGAATTTCACATGCATTGCATAGCATATACTACATTCAAGAAAATATAGTGCATAAATTCATAAAACAAGAGTATTCCAACATCCCATATAGAGAAGACAGATGTGAAGACATTTTTAAAAAAAGTTTGTCAGGTAAGTTTTTAATCCTTGAAATAGGATGTCTCTCGGTATCAGGGTTGATTTAGAAGACCTTTGGGCATAATCTCCTGAAATTCTTTCAAACACGATTTTTAACTCTTATGGACATGATTGTCAAGGAGCAATTTATTTTTCAAAAGTTGTTGAGCCTCTGTTCAGAGGAGCAATTTACTTTTCAAAAGTCGTTGAGCCTCTGATTAGATGAGTCTTTTATTTTTAAAAGTTGTTAAGCCTCTGTTTACAGGAGATTTGTTTATTTTTTCAAAAGTCTTTGAGTCTCTGTTTAGATAAGCTTTATTTATTTTTCCAAAGTCATTGAGCCTTTGTTTAGAGGAGCTTTGTTTATTTTTCTGAAACTGTTGAGCCTCTATTTAGAGGAGTTATTTATTTTTCCAAAGTCGTTGAGCCCTTATTTAGAGGAGTTTTGCTTATTTTTCTAAAATTGCTGAGCCTCTATTTAGAGGAGTTATTTATTTTTCCAAAGTCATTGAGCTTCTGCTTAGAGAAGCTTTCGTTTATTCTTCCAAAGTTTTGAGTATCTGTCATTAAGCCTCTACTTAGAGGAGCTTTGATCAAAATAAAAAAAAAACCAAAAAAAAAAGTGTCAAGTTGAGTTTTGAATGGGTGTCTACGTTTTTGCATAATTCCTGTTTATAGAAAATGTACAAAAAGAGGCAGCTGTAGACATCTAATTTGGTCCAAGCCCAGATCAATTGGGCCTGGTCCAAATGGGTAGGCCCATTTTATTTTTTATTTTGTATCTTGTGTTTTTATTTTTTGAATCTTATTTATTTATTATTTATTTATTTATTATTACTATTTATTAATATATATATTTTATTTATTATTTATCTATTGATATATATACTTTATTATTATTATTTATCTATTAATATTTTTATCTATTAATATATTATCTTTATTTTTTATTTTTTTTCTTTTCTTTCTTTTTTTTTCTGATTACCCGATTAAGATTAGGATTAGGAACAACTGAGATTCTGGTGTGAATTTGGGGCTGGTAGAGTTAGGATTGGATTTAAAGATTGAATCCAAATCCCAGAGGGAATTGGGATTGATCAGAAACTCTTCTGATCAATCTCTATAAATAGGTGCTGGAATAGAACAGAAAAGACATTGACAGAGAGAGAGCGAAAAGAGAAAGGAAAAAGCTGTTCAGAAAAGTCATAAGCAATTTCAAGATTTTTTGAAGAATTTTAGGTGAATTTTTTTTGAAAATTTTTGAAAAATTTTTAGATTCCGGTTGAATTTTTTGGTGAAGTTTGAATTTTTTGGTGAAGTTTGAATTTTTTGACACCGGTTGAACTTTTCGACCGCTACCTAGTTTCCGGTAATTATTTCAAAAAATCAACTAACTTTCTAACGAACTTTCGACGAAAAACTTAGATTTCGATGACATTTTTCAGAATTCGATGAGATTCAACTACAGTTCTTCATTCAGGTAGAAAGAAGGAGGAGGAAAGAAAGGGAAGAAAGAGAGAGGAAAGGAGAGATCTGCTGAAAAATAAAGGATATAGCCTTTTATACCTGTCGAAAATGATGTTGTTTTAACGTTACTGTTCCCAGAGGATCCGCGCGTTTTGAAATCGGGCGACCCGACTCGAGCGTCGACCCGCATGTGTCTCGATGCGAGCCGTTTTCGAAGTCGAGCCAAGCCACTAAGTCGAGCCGTTCCAAGGTTTTTTTTTCATTTTTTTATTATTTTATTATTTTTATTATTATTATTATTATTTATTGATTAGATTAGAATTATTTAGTATTTCTTATTTTATTTTATTCTATTTTTATCTTTATTTTTATTTTTATTTTATTTTATTTTCTTTAAATAAAATTCCAAAAAAAAACTTTTAAGAAAAAGTTGAAAGTATCAATTTTTCTTGAAAATAAGTCTTCAAAAAAATATATTTTTAAGGAAAAGTTGAAAGTATCAATTTTTCTTGAAAGTAAATCTTCACAAAAAAATATTTTTAAGAAAAAATTGAAAGAATCAATTTTTCTTGAAAAAAAATCTTTTAAAAAAATATTTTTAAAGAAAAGTTGAAAGTATCAATTTTTCTTAAAAATAAGTTTTTTAAAAAATATTTTCGAGGAAAAGTTGAAAGTATCAATTTTCTTTGAAAATAATTTTTTTAAAAAAGGTTTTTTTTTTTAGAAAAGTTGAAAGTATCAATTTTCCTTGTACGAAAGCAACGAGTTTTTTTTTAAAGGAAAAGATTTATACCTAAAGCTGAATCTTTTTTTCTTTTTTTCATTTTATTTCTTTTCCTTTTTGTTTTCTTGAATTTTTTTAATGATAAATAATCCGATGATGGAGCCTCTGCAAGTGAAACAGTAGTCTCCTTGCATACTCTTGAGGTGAGAGAATTTTCTCAAATTTCTACTAAAGTATTAGAGTCAATTGAGAATAATTTTCAATAATTAATTACTTGTTAAATTTTTAAGGCTTATTGGATAACACAAAATTAAGCTGGTACCATCTTTCGATGGGCATTTTAAGGGTGCTATAACCTTCCTCACAGGTAACCGTACTCCCGAACCCTGTTCTGGTTAGTAAACTTGAACCTATTCTTTTAGGAACCCTTAAGCTTAGTTGTTCCTTAAAATGATAGATTCCTTAGGTGGCCAATCGCACCTAGATAAAAAAGATTGGTGGCGACTCCTTAAGTCAATGTCTAGCAATAGATCTTCGGATCTAGACGTTATGACAATTATTTTTCTATTTTTTATATCGCAGAGGGCTTGTTAACAATACTATATGTTTAAGCAGTGAGGTTGATAGTACCACATCCTTTGTATGTTTCACACGTGCTAGAAGGGCCCGTGCTTGAAATAATTATTAAATATCGATGTTTGTGTTTTTCCATGGCTCCAAAAGTAAATTGCAAAGGGCCCCTGTTAACAACACTGTATGTTTTGATTTGTACAAGGGCAAGGTCATGTGGGATTTGATCCGAGTATTATCAAGTCTAAGATCATTGAGGAAAAGCAACCAGAAACACTTGATTTTTCTTAGTGTTCCAACTATAATCCTAGCAACCAAATCTACTCTCTGTATATTTATACATAGTCTTAAAATAAAAAAAATTATAAATATTAAAAGCCAATCTTTAAATTTACTGAATATTATTATTCTTTAAAATTACTATAATAATATAAATCAAATGAACTTAATTTCAAAATTTTTTTATAAACAACAAGCAATTTCTATATGGTTAACCCCATTTCTTGGAATCCTAATTACATACATTATCAAGTATACAAAGATAATTATCCATCTCACTTCAAGTACTTTTCTAAGTATATTATGTTTATTTTTGATAGCACACGAGTTTAATTTGTGCAAGATATTCCAGCTTCTCTTGTAAAATCTTTTAAACATTGAAATCATCAGATGCACAAACCCATATTATTCTACTAAAGTATTCTTGTATTTGCTCATATTTGCAAACTAGTGTTGCTAATACTATTTTTCCAAGACCTAGTATCCCAGTATTGATAAAACAATGAGGGCCTGTGGACAAGTTGAGTTAGGGTTTATTTGGATGAATGATAAGATTAAAAATAATAGTGGAGTTGAAATTAATTATTATATCGATGAGATTAAGATTAATGATGTGATATGTATTTGGATATAACATAAGGAGTTAAAAAACTTGATAGCTTAGATAAAATTTTACAAATCAAAATAAGAAATTAGCACTAATATTTTTTGTTAGCTGTTATTGAACACCTAAAAAAAATTATTTTTTTAATAAAATCTTAAAGTTAATTAAAATTTATTAAAAGATAAGTTTTTGTTTAAAAAAAGCAGAGTTGGGTTTGAAAGTATAATTACGCATGAAAAAAGATTAGTACTTTGCCGTGTTCATTTTAAAAATGATACCAATTGATCTCATGTTATCTTTTAGCATTGATAAGAGTGGTCTTAATTTTAATATTCAAAATAATTCCTTAATTTTTTTCTTTTGCAAAATCCATTTACTACATTTTGTTTAGAAATAAATAAAAAATCATTAGTTTAAAATTTTTTTTTGAATTTCTCAATATTTAGACAAAGTTTCAAAAAATATTTCTCTATTTTGGATTCTTATAATAACCCTTAAAATCTAGCATAATATTATTTTATAAGAAATAATTATTGAAAAATCTTCCAACATCTAATTAGGATCCAAAGGATTATTTTTATTTAAGAATATTAGCTTTTATTTCTAGTTAAAATGTTTTTCCAAGCCACCATTTACAACTTTACTTTTTTTTTATACTAATAAAATGCAAAAGATGTAACATGGAGCAAATGGATGATGCAAACATAAATTAAAAAAAGTAAATATCCAATGTAATTTCATCTTATAAAATTTTAATTTTAATTTTTTTATTTGTCATCATTTTATTTTAAAAAAGTTATGTTAAGAGAAATTTTATTTGTTTATTTGTTTTTTTATTGGAAAATTTTCTTTAATTTCCCAATATCTAGGCATAATTCAAGAAAATTAAACTTCCCTTGAGAAATTTTAATACTTAATTTTTGGTAAAAATGAAAACGATATTCCTTAGTAAAAATATGATTTGAATTCCCTTTAATATCTAGTCGAATATGTATAATATTTTTTTAAAATATTATTCTATATATATATATATATTGAAATTGAGATTTTGCTATTCCAAATTTATTATTAATGCATAAAATGCATAAATAAAAATATGAACATAAATTAAATGGTGCATGTAATTTGTCATACTTGAACCTTACTAATATAATAAATTAAAACCCTCATTTGCCTTTGCCTAAAGGCATGCAGGAAGTCTGTATCGACATATTTTTTGTTATCAATAATAAAATGATAAATATAATGAATTTTTACTTCACATTTTTGTCCATTTTCTTTTTCTTTGTCCTTTCTTAGCATACTTTTTTTTTTTGTTTCTGCTAATATATCCACTTGTATCTTTGTGATTTTACTTGTTTTCAACTTTTAAAATAATGAACATTATGGATGATAATGACAATAATTCTGGGTTTGATTTCAAAAACTTTATTCACATTGACAAGCATGATAATGATAAGGATTTGAAAGAGTATACCTTACCTTATGTTTTTTTAAGATTAATAAAGCAAGAAAAGAAATTGATAAAACCTATCAAAAGGCTATAAACACAATCAATTTAAGAGATGAAAAAAATAAAAAAGAAGTAGGGGTTGATGTTTAACTTTCATCTCCCAAAAGACAAAAGTTGGAGAAAGAGTATATAAACATATTTGTGTGGTTTTATCAGGATAGGCCAAGGCTCAACATGGATATTGTAAAGCACATAGACTGCCTTTAAAGCTAGAATGCAAGTTTTGTCCAACAAAAGTTGAGGTGCATGAAACCAAAAATGTAATTGAAAATTATAAATGAAGTAAAAATGCAGTTTGACACTAGCTTTTAGGGGTAGCCACCATAGTCTCAATTCTGAAAAAGGATAAAAAAATAAAAATGTGCATAAAGTACTAGATTTGACTAGAGCTAGCTTAAAAGATAAATTTTCGTTGCCTTATATTGATACCTTTGTAGATGGCACTATTAAACACTTAATGTTCTCTTCCATAAATGGCTTTTATGATTATAACGAAATCAAAATAACTCAAGATGATATGGAGAAAACTACATTTGTGACAATGTAGGGTACATTTTATGAAAAGATTATGCCTTTCAGGTTGAAAAATACTAGTACTACATATCAAAGAGCAATAATAACCTTTTTCACGATATGATGCACAAAAGATAAAGGTGTACATTGGCGATGTGATAGCAAAGTCACATGAGGGAGATGACCATGTTGCTAACCTTAAAAAGCTTTTCGAAAGGTTAGAACATACCAACTCAAGCTAAATCTACCTAAGTGTACATTTAGGGTCAAGTTAGAAAAATTATTAAGATTTGTAGTTAGCAAATTAAAAAAAGAATTGAAGTGCCATTAAAAGCTTGTCTTATTTGTATGTACAAAAATGAAGTAAGAGGTTTTTTGGGAAGGCTAAATTATCTTGTCTCCTTTGTATGTACAAAAATGAAGTAAAAGGTTTTTTGGGAAGGCTTAATTATATCTCTCGCTTTATCTTCCAACTCATCTCAAATTGTGATCCTATTTTTATGTTGTTTTGAAAAAGTAACTAGGTAAATGGAATGAAGAATGCTAGAATGTCTTTGAAAGAATTAAAGAGTACTTGCCAAATTTACTGGTGTTGGTACCACCTATTGTAGGGAAACCCTTGATTTTGTATTTAACGATTCATAAGAACTCCATAGGCTGTGTGTTGGGGTAAAAAGATGAATATGACAAAAAAGAGCAAGTCATTTACTATCTAAACAAAAAGTTCATTGAGTAAAGTAGCCAACTATTCCTAGTAAGAAAAGATGTTTTGTGTATTGGTATGAACTGCTCATAAGCTCAGGCAATCTATAATCTATCATATGATTTGGCTTGTGTTAAAGTTGAATCCTCTCAAGTACATTTTTGAAAATTTACTTTTATCAAAAAGAATATCAAGATTACAGATTATACTTGTCATGCCATAAATCTGAAGATTTTGAATATAACAACATCGCATACTCGTGAGATGAATCTCACAAGCATGTAAGGCAATAGATATCAAATTAAATCAAAATCTTCAATAATCTCTAAAGTAATACTTTACAGAATCTCAAGTTTACAAAATTATACTTTTTGCAAGTTGGTTGAATATACTAAAGTTCTTACTAACAAATCTTTTAGAATCAATAATAAAATACTCACTTCAAAAGCAATTGTCATAACGTATTGGTCCAGAGGCTCAATCGCTAGATGTAAATATTTAAAAATCATGTAAAACACGAAGAGTTGCCACTGATCTTTTTTAGAGTGTGATTGGCTACCTAAAATTTTATCTTTTTAATAAAACAATAAAATGGTTTAAAGCTTTATTAAAAAGAAAATTTTGGTCTATGAAATCAAAATCAGGTTTAGGAGTCAGTTTACTTATGGCGAAGGATTAGCACCCCTATAATGCCCATAAATTGGTACCAATTAATTATGCTCTATTTATAATTTTAGAGAAAAATGATTTTTGTATGAAATTTAATTATAATTCCCTTTGTTTGTAAGAAAAAAAAATCTTTATTTAGCAATGTCATGAAAATATTCAAATTAAAGCAATACCTTCAAAGTCCCCAACAATAAAAGTAGAATTTGAAGATAGTCTTTTAAATTTAAGATTTACTATAACATTCTTTCTAAAAATAATAAAATAACATTCTTTATAAATGATAATTATCAATGACTCTCCAACATCTAGGCAGAGTACCAATCAATTATATTTCATGAAATGCTATTTTAATTTTATTTATTGGAAACTAAAAAAAATTTAAAGAAAACTTTTGATGAAATAAGAAAATGGATTATAATATAATTAAAATTAAACATCCATAACTAAATCAAACATATATATATATACACATTACAAATGAAGACATTAAATTAAAAATGAAACATATGCGAAATGATGATAAAATATGAATTTAAGAAATGAGTTTTCAAATATAAAAAAACCACCTGGACTCTCTAACATCTAGGCAGAGTCTGGGTACAAATTTTTATATTTAAAATCTCGTCCTATTTTTTATTATTATTTTATATTTTATAATTTAACAAATTTATTTTGAGTTGTAAAAATGTATGAAAATTCTTAATGAAATAAAATTACCTAAATACCCTAATGTCTAGGCAACATTCGGGAATAGATTACTTCATAAAAAGTTTTCATACAAATCCTTATAAATTTAAGACGAGTTTGGGTTTTAGGTAGGTTTGGGTTTGAATTTTTAAAAATTTACGAACCTCTTTAAAAGTATCCAACATCTAGGCAAACTTTTGGAGCAAATGCATTTTTATAACTATTCCAAAAATTAATTAAAATTTTATATATTTTAACAAAAAATTTCTTATTATTATTGTTAGTAAAATCTTCAAAGTGCAAATAACAACTAAAATGCATAAAATCTACTCAAGGAACATAAGCATATCAATTTACACGCAAAGAGAATAGACATTCAAAATCCAACATAATCTAAAAAAAGGCATCATCATAATGCTAAAATCATTATGCAAAAGGATATTTAAAAATTCCTATACCCTAATTGTTTTATTATCCATCTTAGCATTATTATTATTATTTTATTATTACTATTATTACTATTATTATTATTATTATTATTATTATTATCATTATATATATTTATATTTTTACAACATGCAGTAACCTTTATGCCTAGGGTAAAAAAATAAATAAATAAGTCCAAACTTATATACAAATGAAGCTTTCTCTACACCTATAAGTGGCTCATGTATGGATTGAAGGAACAAAAGCATGCAAGCAATCTAACTGACAAAATAATGGTGGAACCATGAAAGACATGTGATGTTTCCACTACATAAAGAAAACTAGGTAAACCAGACCATGGTGGGACCAAATATTGCATTTGACTCTTTCACTTCATACGAAAGTTAGGCAAACAAGACCATGGTAGGACCAATTATTGCATTTGACTCTTTCACTTCATATGGAAGCTAGGCAAGTAAAGATCATGGTGGGACTGTACATTGCTTTCCCTACATTTGTAAATGGTTCACATATTGACTGAAGAAACAAAAACATGTATGAAAGCTAAGCAAACAACATAATGATGGACAACTTGCAGTACATGTGATACTTGCCCTTTTTAGCATTCAAAGACTAGCCCCTTAATTCCAAAGCTTTTGGCTATAAGCTTCTTAGTTCTACTAGTAAGCTTAAGCCATATGCAGAGAACATTAATAAAAAAAATGGTTGAAACCTTTATGGCAGTAAAGGAAAAAACTTTTAAGATTTACGAGGGAAAAACTCCCAAACTGTGACTACTTATGGGAAACCAAACATCACAGTTTGGTTATTCTCAACTACTTTTCAGGTCTTTTATTTGTTTTAACTTGACGCTAACTAGAAGCTGGTCATGAAAGATGAAAAAGCAAAGACTTTAAAGTAGGGAAGCAATGGTGAAAAGTTTATGGAGTGAACCCGATTAATGCTGCCATTAGAAGATGCAAAAGCTATTTGGCAACTCCATAAAAAGGAGATGAAGTTTTAACCCTTTTGTAAAAAAAAATAGAAATATAGAACACATAAAACGCCCCTAACTTCACCAACATATACACCAAAGTTAAAGCATGCAAAGAACAACCATGAACACTTTGCAAAAATATAATGGAAGGTGCGAAAATGGTATTATAACCACTAATATAGAATGACAAACATCTATTCCTATGTGACTATGGACATGGGCTGTCTTACCTCTTCTTTTTTTGAACTTTTTTCTGAAGGTTGGTTTCTCTCATTTTGTTTTTCTATGAAAAGTTCAAAGGTTTCTTTTAAAAATCCTTCTTTTTTTTTTTGCTTTTTTCTTTACCTTTTCTCTTTTTTTTTTCAGCCAGCCTCCCTTCTAACTTCCAGTAGCTTCTAGTCTTATTTTATCCATTCGATAGACCTTACTCTAAGAAAAAAAGATTTCAATCTTGATTAATAGGGACCTTTAGATGAAATTTCATCCAAGGGACAAAGTTTTTCTTTTTTTTCTTTCTAATGAGCCACCTTTGGCCATTGGATCAAAAGTCAGAAAAAGATCCAATGGCTTACATCAAACACTACAAAGATTGAATTTTTATGCCCTCCAAACCCATAAAAAGACCATTTTACCCGTAGTGCAAAGTTTTCGGTATTTTAGGTCATTTTTTAGAAATCAATGTTTCCATGCTCAGTTTTGATAATTTTGAAAACACCAAAAATCATTGAAATATTATGAAATTGAGATCTAAAAGTTTTATTGAAATTTTGAGCTTGAAAAAACCAATAATTATGAAAAATATCCTTTAAGAGTTTTTGGTAATTTCACATTTCTTGGGGTATTTTATAATTTTAAATGTACCAAAATAATCAAATATTATAAATAATAAGATTAAAAGTTTTTACAAAACTGAGCTTAGGAAGGCTAAATTACAAAAATACCTTTATAAAAGTATTTTGGTAATTTCACACTTCCTAAGGGATTGTTGTGATTTCAAATGCACCAAAAATCATAAAATATTATAAAATTGATATCTAAAAGATTTCAAAAAAATCTAAGCTTGAAAAGGTCAAATTATGAAAATACACCTTAAAAAAGTATTTTGGTAATTTTGGCCTTCTCGGGGTATAATGAAAATTTTATTATTTTGAAAATTTTTCAAATTTAATTTTAAACCACATTAATTTCAATTATATTTTGAATTTTTAGAATTGACCTAGGTTCTATCCATTTTGACTAAGTTTTGTGCAATTTTGATTTTGTTTGACCAAATTTGATCCAAGTTGACTTTGGATTTCTGAATAGGCAAATTTATGAGCTCTTTTATGGGTTCTAAACGGTTCTCGTAAGTGGTCTTAGCCCATGTTCACAAATGAGCCCCGAGTTAATCATGTTGAGAAATGTTTCGAACAAAATTTGGTATCCATAATTGCTCTTCTTTACATACTTTTGAGGATCAGAAGTAATGCAAAGATATAGACAGCAATTATGTCCAGATAATGCTTCCAAGTGAACAGACCCTTGCTTTCATTTTTTTTTTTTTGCAACTTAACAAACTAAACAAATTTAAACAAAAACTCAATAACTTTCGAGAATAAAATCAGAGATCATGTCCAAATGTCTTACAAATTTTAACATTTTTTAATGTTCTTTCCAACAATAGGCATTTAAACTTTGAAATTTTAAAAGGTTTTACTCGGAGGTCATGAAAATTGTGCCTGAAAGTCTTAAAGATTTCAAAATCTTTAAATGCGTCTCCAATCAGAGGCATGAAACTTTAAAAATTTAAAATATTTTACTCAAAGGTCTTGAAAATTATGCCAAAAGGTTTTAGAGATTTCAAAATCTTTAAATGCTCATTTAATCAGAGGCCATGAAACTTTAAAAATTTAAAATATTTTGTTCGAAGGTCTTAAAAATTGTGCTCGAAAGTCCTAGAGATTTCAAAATCTTTGAATGCTCATCTAATCAAAGGCTATGAAACTTTAAAAATTTAAAACGATTTGCCCAGAGATCTTAAAAATTATACCTGAAGGTCTCAGAGATTTCAAAATCTTTAAATACTCCTCCAATTAGAGGCCATGAAACTTTAAAAATTTAAAATATTTTGCCTGAAAATCTTAAAAATTGTGCTTGAGGGTCACAGAGATTTCAAAATCTTTGAATGCTCCTCCAATTAAAGGCTATGAAACTTTAAAATTTTAAAATGTTTTGCCCGAAAGTCTAAAAAATTATGCTAAAGGTCTTAAAGATTTTAAAATCTTTGAATGCTCATCCAATCAAAGGCCATGAAACTTTAAAAATTTAAAATGTTTTGCCCAGAGGTCTTGCAAATTATGCTCAGAGGTCTTAGAAATTATGTTTGGGTGCCAACTTAACTGGACTCAAGTCTTATCCTGTATTAAATATTTTCTTCTTATCCTTTCAACAATCCCTTTGCCTTTTGCAAATAATTTTACTTTCAACTTTTTAAACCTTTTTTGACATTTTGATTTCCTGATAAACTATTTTTTCTTTTTCTTATATTTTCATGGTAGACTTTTTTTTTCTCTTTCTCTTTTTTTGTTTAAGTATTTATAAAATTGACAAATATAATCCTAATACAAATGTCTATTTCCATCAAATAACATGAATGCAAATGTCAATGACTTTTTCATATTGCAAATGACAATGTTCCTTTTATATAAATACCTTTACAAATACTTTTTCTTAGGATGTAAATGCTATGATGCAAATGCAAATTTCTTTCTTATGGTGCAAATGCTAATGTCTTATACGAGTGCAAATGCAAGTGATGCAAATGCGAATGTCTTTCTTGTAATACAAATGCAAACAATGCAAATGCAAATGTCTTTTTTTTTTGTAGATGTAAATAATGCAAATGCAAATGTCTTTTTTGTAATGCAGATACGAGTGATGCAAATGTTAATGTCTTTTTCATGATGCAAATACAAGTACGAATGCAAGTGATATAAATGCAAATGTCCTTTTCTATGACGCAAATGTGAATGCAAGCAAATGTCTTTTCTGTGATGCAGATGCAAGTGATGCAAATGCTAATATCTTTTTCATGATGCAAATGCAAGTGATCAAAATGCAAATATCTTTTTGACTGATACAAATGTAAATGATGCAAATTCAAATGTTTTTTTTCTTATGATGCAGATGTGACTGCAAATGTGAATTTTTTTTTTTGCAAATGCAAGTGATGGAAATGCAAATATTTTTTTTCGTGATGTAGATATGAATGCAAATGTGAATGTCTTTTTTATGATGCAGATACAAGTGATGCAAATGCTAATGTCTTTTTCATAATGCAAATGCAAGTGATCCAAATGCAAATGATGCAAATACAAATGTCTTTTTTTCTTGTGATACAGATGTGACTGCAAATACGAATGTCTTTTTTTTCTTGTAGATGCAAGTGATGAAATGCGAATGTCTTTTTTCATGATGTAGATATGAATGATGCAAATGTCTTTTTCATAATGCAAGTACAAATGCGAGTGATGCAAATTCGAATGTCTTTTTTTATGAAATAGATGCAAGTGATGCAAATGCAAATGTCTTTTTTGTTTTTGCAACATGTAGATTAAATGGCTTTTGCAATTGATGCAAATTCAAAAACCTCTTCTCTTTTTTATTTGCTTTTGTTTCATTTTTTTTAAAAAAATCTTTATTCAAAATTTCAAGGTTCACTCTTTACAAAAAATAATCTCAATATCTTGTACAAAAATGCTTAACTAATCTATGAAGTTTTCAAAGGTGATTGCAAAATTGGCACACATAAAGTATCTTCACAATCAATGAGAAAATTTGAAAACTCATGACTGTCAAATCTTTTGTAAATTGATGATTACTATTTGAAATGCTTAAGGATGGCATAATTACCAATTCAATTCTTTTTCACTGGTGAGCATATTTCAAAGAAAGCTTGATGACTACTATTTGGAATATTTGTGGACGGGGTGATTGATAATTCAAATTTTCCATTACTAGGCATATTTTAAGGATGGCTTAACAAGGGTTACAAGGATTTCTTTTAGGTTCACAAAGAGATAATTTATCTAAAACACTTTTCTTTTTATTGAAAACATGATACTTCAATGTGCATCAAAACTAGCCAATATTTTTCAAGAAAGATTTGAGAAGAGAAAAGGGCAAAGTCTTTAACTACATAGCAACTTTCTATTATGGATAGAACCTTAGAACTCTAAAATTCTTTTGAAGTCTCAAGAGTGGTTATAGCTTTAAACTACTATTTTAGGTTTTCACCTTAGAGCTATATTTTAACAACGAAGAACTTGGTAAAATCTTTAAGGACATAATTGTTCAATTCAAGTGTTTACATTCGATCAGAATGAACTTTTCAAGGTATGCAATGTAGGTCAAGGTTCGAGATTCTGAAAGAATGGATAAATAGGCTCAAAAATATATTACTTAAGGTAATTAGGCCCAGGATCTTAAGAAGCATTCTCTGGATGAAAGGCCATGTGTCTGTCATTCTTTGCCTTTTTTTGTGATTATTTGTTTTTTTGTTTTTATTTTTTTTATTAACACACCATGCACTTAAAAAATTCAAAACTAATCCAAAAGAGGAAAATAATTTTTTTGAAATAGGTTAAGGTCCAAAAAAAAATTATGTAATAAATGGGGACTCAAAAGATTCATAAATATTTTTTCAAGAGAAACTCTTCAATTTTAAGCTTCATGCTTAACCCAATATAGATTTTGCAAAGGTTATAACATAGATTAAGGTTTAGGGTTGTCAAAGAAAAGGATAGAAAGGCCCCAAAACAAGTATTTAAGGGTATTTAAAGCCAAAGATCATTTTTTCATTTGAAGCATACACTCTGATATCTATTTCATTTTGCTTTCCACCTATTCATTTCTTCTTCTTTTTTCCTTTCCTTTCCTTTCATTTTTTTCTTTTGTCTTTCTTCTTTTTTCATTGAGTGGATTTAAAACTTATTGAAAACTTTTATATTGAGCCTTTACTCCCAACATGCAAGATTTCATTTGAACATCCCCATTCTTAACCCTTAGATGTATTCCTTTTTGCTGACCAGTGTGAAAAGTGATCCTTAGTTAGGGTTTATTTTGAAAGAATTCAATCAGGCTCAAAAAAGGTAAAAGGGATAAATTTTTACATTTGTGAAAAAAGAATGAAAGATAGTTATTTGTCATTTCAAGTATAAAATCTTAAATTGAAGAAGAGTTCCCTTTAGGAAAATAATCTTGAAGAAAGGTTTTCATTTTAACAATTCTTTTTTGACATTTTCTATTTTGAGTTTTTTTTTGTCCCATTTCCAAAACTTTGAATTTGTTAGGACTTTATTGGAAGTCATTCAAATTTCCTAAGTGCATGATATCATAACCATTTTTCATTTCTCTCTCTTTTTTTCTTTTTTTTTTTTTGGGACATTTGGCTTCATTTTTAGCAATCAACTTCTTGAATTCTATTTTTCTAAAACTTTATTCACTTTTTGCCTTAGAACCTTATTTTTGAAGTGCATGTCAAACGTTCTTAATATCAGACATGTTCCTTGAAGTTGAGCTTTTGAAGATATCTTTATTTTGCCCCCAATGTAAAAAATGATCTTTGGTCAGGGTTTATTTTGAGAACAATAAATTTAATAGGCTCAAAGGGGTAGCAAGTGGATAATTTTTCTATAAATGAAAGATAAAGAAAGATGGCCATTCATCATTTTAAACACGAACACTTGGATAGAAAAATAATGTATTTGAATAAATAGATAAAAAAAACTCCTTTTTGTTTTTGTTTTCATTTTCATCATTTTTTTGTTATAACCATCAATCATTTTTATGTGACTGATACCCTATCTCGTTTTTCTAGTCAAGGTTCTTATAATGTCATATGGGATGTCCCAAATTTGATTGCATAGTTCATAAAAAGGCTCATTTTGGTTTCAAATTGTCTAGTATTTTGATAAAATGAGGAAAAAGGTATTAAGAACAAATTGGTCATTAGGTGAGAATGAAGTTTGCTTCTTTTAGTCAATGTACCTTAAGACATTAAACAATGGTTACATGAGATCCTGTCTATGTTATCGAAAGAATTTGGATGGTTCAATCATATTGGCAAGATTTGATATACATTGAATTTTCAAAATTAGTCTATTGCGTTCAACTGCTCAAGAAAAGATTATGGTTTCAATGATCAAATGATGACCAGGTCACCAATGGAAATTCAATATTCCTTAAAGGGATTATGAGTGGTAAGTAAAACTATTCAAAAGGATGAAACATAAGAATAGTAAAAAAAAGGTGGTAGTGGTATTGGATGGGGTTTTTTTTTTATAGTAATCACCAATTACTTTGAGATTCTCACCATAAAAAAATCATAAATTTTTCTTTAAAAGACCTATTTTTTATTATTTCAAAATTGAAAACTATTTATGTGGGACTTTATTATAGATTATTTTTTACTTTAAAGGTTTAACAAAAGTATATATACAATCATCATTCTTTGTCCTTAGCTAGTATGAAAAATAATGAATTCAAACAAATGATGCATGATATGCAAGTCAAAATTTATTATTATTGAGGATAAGCTCAAATTCCCTCATGTATTCAAGTCGGGTTGATTAAAGTCATTTTTTTTGCCTCTAAAACTTGGTGCAAGCATATTTACAACCATCATTCTTTCTCACAAACTCTTTTAGGTACACCATTATTAAAATAAAACATAAATAGAGACATCCATTCATAGAAAATTCAAAGTTTTCCTTCATTCCCAAAAGTTTCAAGTTTGTATATCAAGAACAATCCTAGGACAAAGGCTAAAAAGTGTTAGACTAGCTCTTATTCTCATTGCCTTGCCTAAGAAATAAAAAAGAAGTGGACTATAATTGCTAGTAAGAATAACCCTTTGCCTTAAAGCTTCTCCTTTTCATTTATCATCTTGGCCAGTTTAACTACCGCGTATAGCACTACTTGCTATCTCAACATCGATCGATGAAAGATTTTTATCAAAACTCAAATATTCGACTTTCATCAATTCTTGTACACTATTTTTCAAAGTAGTGTAGTCTTTTAGAAACTAGCCTATGATGCCAATATGATATTTACATCGGGCATTGGGGTTATACCATTTGAGAAAAAATAGTTTACGGGGTTCAACAGGGACAAAGGCAATAAGGTAGTTTTTTAAGAGCAATGGGTATAACTTTGTTTAGGATATGAGTATTGGGTCGAAAAGGGTTTTTCTTTTATGAGAGTTTTTTTATTCTACGATTGGTCTGTTTTGCTGAAAAAATAGTGGTATAGTTGGTTTTGAAGTGAATTCAGAAACTTGGTCAAAAATTAGATTCAGATGGTGGCGATAGGATAGCATGTTGAATAAGTGATTGTGAAATATGAGGTGGTGGGCATGAATTCAAGTGTGAAATTCTTCAAAGGTTGCATGAAATTTAAGGGCCTAATCCTAGGTGCTTTGAAAAGAGATTGAAAATAGTCATGAGAAAAATTTAGATATGGGTTCGAAATCAAAATGGTTGGTGAGGGTTGTTTGAAGCTAGGTGACTCTGTCTTGAAAATCAAACTTTTGAGTTCAATCATTTTTATGGCTAATTCATCCATTTCTCTTTTGAGCTTGCCCAAACTTTGGTCACTATTCGAATCACCCAATGCCTTAGTATGCTCGAGAAAAGTGTTGGAACCAATAAGAGCTAGTTGATTTTGATTTGATGGGATCGAAGTGACAATGATCCATGAGGAGCAACAAACTCAGCCATACTACTACCTTTAACCATTTCTACTAATTGAGCAATTTGTTGTTTTATCTCTCGAAGCTCAAGCTAAAATTCCTCTTGATTTAACTCCAAAATACTGATCCTTGCTTTCAATTGATCTCTCATTTTTGCCATTCTAATTTTCACCAAGACAGACACTTTATTCCAAGACTTAAACAAAAAATTTTATATTATTACCTTTATTGAATGAATGCTATAGAAACAATTTCTAACTCATGTGACACACAGAATCATATTATGAATACATGAATATGATAAGGATGTAAAAACATGTCAAGAATTGCAAATATGCCTAAGACAAATGGATTTTCACACATATAGACCTCAAATGATAAAGATTTCCTCATCCAAGGAAGGTAATGTTATGTTGCAATGATGGTGGGATATGAATGCATGAAATGCAATGACATATTTACATAAGTGATGAGATATATTCCTATGACTAATGCAACATACTTGTATGGAATGCATGAACCTATCAAGTGCACAAAATGTCTACTTAAAATACAATACATGTGTTGTGTTGACCTCATATGGTTGACACTACCTTAAAATATGTGATGGTGGGATATGAAATGCAATGCATGTTCTATAAAACCCTACCATTCATGAACCCATATGCATAAAATGTAATGAAATTTACATGAGTGATGAGATATATTTCTATGACTAATGCAACATATTTGTATGGAATGCATGGACCTATCAAATGCATAAAATGTCTACTTGAAATACAATGCATGTGTTATGTTGGCCTAATGAGATTGACATTGCCTTAAAATATATGATGAGATAGAGTCATGCATCACCTATTAAAATGTGCCTAAGAGGCATGTGCATTTATCAACATGTGCATGAAATGAGATTCATACTATCCACTAATGTGAATGGAATGCAATACATATATGATTTTATTATGATGT
The DNA here is from genome assembly GCF_002303985.1 of Durio zibethinus. The sequence goes on from NW_019167893.1 coordinate 15,350,490, forward strand.
ACATAGTCATAAGATGCATGTATTATCTATAAAGATACATGGGATGGGTTGCTCTTATTTCTTTTTCTTTTTTTCTTTAAACATGATAACAATGTATGTGAAGATTAAATGAAAATGTGAAAGATGAACAACATTCAAATTTAAAGTTTTTTTTTTTTCACATTTCATTATTATTATTACTATTATTATTATTTGCTATTGATGACTTCATGAGTGCTTCATTTACTGTCAATTGATCCAAAACAAATACTCCTTCTAAGAAGTATGATACCTATATGATGCACGCAGCAATGTTAAGAGTAAAAAAAAATCAATAATATTGATAAATAAATAAAAAAACAAATAAATAATCAAACAGAGTAAATTATACATAGTGTCCTAGCTTTTGGTAATTTTCTAAAGAGGTGGCATGGCTCTATCCTAGGTTGGATCCTTAGGGTTCACGATATGCTAGTTTGAATTTATATGTCTAAAGGTTCTCAGACTAATCCTTGCATCATCGTCTATCATAGACTAGAAAGACTCCCTAATCTTCACCCATTACTGGCTACTGACGAAACAGGGTTCAATCTGAGTGGAAGTGTTTCACTAGTAAATATGGAGGTTATCACATCACGAAAGTGTAACTACTTCATTTCCTTCTAAAAAGGATGGAATCCAGGTCTAGAGCTCATGCATACAAGTGAACATATAAAGTGTGTGCAAAGTGATGTATTAATCAAAATATCATAAATAAATCATAAGCATAAAATCAAAACAAAATAACTAACATGCAATTTATTTTGCCTTGGACTTATATGTACATATATATATATATATTGAAAAAACTAAAATAAAAGGAATTAAATTAAATATCAAATAAAACCAATTAAATCCAATAATTATTAATAGCGCATAATTAAAATTTTTGGCCTAACTTTCAAAAGTCCCTAACAGAGTTGCCAAGCTATTGTAACATCGGTTCGAAGACTCGATCGCTAGACGCAAATATTGAAAAATTGTGCAAAACACAGGAAGCCACCACCAATCTTTTTTAGGGTGTGATTGACCACCCAAAATTTTGTTTTTTTAAATAAAATAATAAAATGAGTTTAAAGCTTTATTAAAAAGATAGTTTTGGTCTACGAAATTAGAATTAGGTTCGAAAGTCGATTACGTGTGGGGAAGGATTAGCACCCCCACAATGCCCATAAATTGATACCAATTAATTATGCACTATTTATAATTTTGGAGAAAAATAGTTTTTGTATGAAATTTAATTATAATTGCCTTTATTTGTAAGAAAAAAAATCTTTATTTAGGAATATCATGAAAAATTTCAAATTAAAGCAATACCTTCAAAGTCCCCAACAATAAAGACAAAATTTGAAGATAATCTTTCTATTTAAGATTTACCATAACATTCCTTCTAAAAATAATAAACTAATATTTTTTATAAATGATAATTATCAATGACTCTCCAACATCTAGGCAGAGTATTGATTAATTATATTTAATGAAATGATATTTTAATTTTATTTATTCGAAATTAAAAAAAAATTAAGAAAGCTTTTGATGTAGTAAAAAACTGAATTATAATATAATTAATATTAAACATCCATAACTAAATCAAAGATATATATATATATATATACACACATTATAAATGAAGACATTAAATTAAAAATGAAACATATACAAAATGATGATAAAATGTGAATTTAAGAAACGGGTTTTAAAATATAAATAAACCACTTGAACTTTCCAACATCTAGGCAAAGTTTGAGTAAGAATTTTTTATATTTAAAATCTTGTCCTATTTTTATTATTATTTTATAGTTTTTTAATTTAACAAATTTATTTTGAGTTACAAAAATGTATGAAAATTCTTAATGAAATAAAATTTCCTAAATACCCCAACATTTAGGTGGCATTTAGGAACATATTACTTCATAAAAAGTTTTCATATAAATCATTATAAATTTAAAACTAGTTTGAGGTTTTAGGTAGGTTCGGGTTTGAATTTTTAAGAATTTACGAACCTTTCTAAAAGTCTCCAACATTTAGGCAGGCTTTCGGAGTAAGCTCGTTTTTATAACTATTGCAAAAATTAATTAAAATTTTATATATTTTAGCAAAAAATTTCTTATTATTATTGTTAGTAAAATCTTCAAAGTGCGAATAACAACTAGAATGCATAAAATATACTCAAGGAACATAAGCATATCAATTTACACGCAAAAAGACTAGACATTCAAAATCCTACATATTCCAAAAATAGGCATGATCATAATGCTAAAATCATTATGCAAAAGGATATTTAAAAATCCCTATACCCTAATTGTTTTATTATCCATCTTAGCATTATTATTATTATTATTATTATTATTATCATTATTATTATTTTTACAATATGCAGTAACCTTCATGCCAAGGGTAAATAAATAAATAAATAAATCCAAACTCACATACATGTGAAGCTTTCTCTACACCTATAAGTGGCTTATGTATGGGTTGAAGGAACAAAAGCATGCAAGTAATCTCATTGACAAAATAATGGTGGAACCATGCAAGACACATGATGTTTCCACTACATAAAAAAAACTAGGCAAACAAGACCATGGTGGGACCAAGTATTGCATTTGACTCTTTCACTACATATGGAAGCTAGGCAAGTAAAGATCATAGTGAGACCATGCATTGCTTTCCTTACATCTGCAAATGGTTCATGTACTGAATGAAGAGACAAAGCATGCATAAAAGCTAAGTAAACAACACAATGATGGACAACTTGCAGTACATGTGAGACTTGCCGTTTTTAGCATTCAAAGACTAGCTCCCTGGTTCCAAAGCTTTAGGCTATAAGCTTCTTAGTTCTACCAGTAAGCTTGAGCCATATATAGAGAACATAAATCAAAGAGATGGCTAGAACCTTTATGGCAGTATAGGAAAAAACTTTCAAGATTTATAAGGAAAAAATGCCCAAATCGTGATTGCTCATGGGAAACCAAGCATCATGGTTTAGTTATTCTTAACTACTTTCCAGGCTTTCATTTGTTTTAAGTTGAGGCTAACTAGAAGCTGGTCATGAAAGATGGAAAAACAAGGACTTTAAAGTAAAGAAGCAATGGTGGAAAGTTTGCGGAGTGAACATAAATGCTGCTACCATTAAAAGATGCATGAGCTATTTGGCAACTCCATAAAAATGAGATGAAGTTTCGACCCTTTTGTAAAAAGTATATATATATATATATAGAAACATAGAACACATACAGCCCCCCCAACTTCATCAACATACACGCCGAAGTTAAAGTATGAAAGGAACAACCATGAACACTTTGCAAAAATATAATGGGATATGTGGAATGGTATCATAACCACAGATATTGAATGGCAAACATCTATTCTTATGTGACCACAGACATGTGTTTTCTTACCTCTTCTTTTTTTGAACTTTTTTCTAAAGGTTGGTTTCTTTCTTTTTGTTTTTCTATGAAAAGCTCAAAGCTTTCTCTTAAAAATCCTTTTTTTTTTCTCTTTATTTTTTTTAGCTTTTCTCCTTTCTTTTTTTTTTTTTGAACCAGCCTCCCTTCTAACTTTCAGCAGCTTCTAGTATTCTTTTATTCATTTAGTAGACCTTACTCCAAGGAAAAAAGATTTCAATCTTGATTAATAGGAACCATTGGATGAGATTCATCAAAGGGTTAAAGTTTCTCTTGTTCTTCTTTTCAAGGAGCCACATTTGGCCATTGGATAAAAAGTAAAAAAAAGATCCAATGACCCACATCAAACATTGCAAAAGTTGAATTTTTATGCCCTCCAAATCCATGAAAAAAATCATTTTACCCCAAATGCAACGTTTTTCGGTATTTAGGTCATTTTTTTAGAAATCAATGTTTCCATGCTCATTTTCAAAATTTAAAAACACCAAAAATAATGAAATATTATGAAAATGAGATCTAAAAAATTTCATGAAATTTTGAGCTCGAGAAGGCTAAATTACGAAAATACCCCTTAAATGATATTTTGGTAATTTCACACTTTTTGGGGTATCACTATGATTTTAACTACACCAAAAATTATGAAATATTATAAAATTAAGATTTGAAAAGTTTTCCAAAAATTTGAGCTTGAAAGGGCCAAATTATAAAAATTCCCTTATAAGGGTGTTTTGATAATTTTATACTTATCGGGGTATTGCTATGATTTTAAATACACCAAAAATCATAAAATGTTATAAAATTGAAATCTAGAAGGTTTCACAAAAATTCAAGGTCGAAAAGGTTAAATTATGAAAATACCCCACATAAAGGTATTTTGGTAATTTTACCCTTCTCATGGTACAATGAAAATTTTAATGTTTGAAAAAAATCTCAAATTTTATTTTAAACCATATTGATTTCAATTAGATTTTGGATTTTCATAATTGACTCAGACTCTCTCCATTTTGACCAAGTTTTGTGTAATTTTGACTTTGTTTGATCGGATTTGATTTGAGTTGACTTTAGATTTTTGAATAGGCAAATTTGTGAGCTCTTTATGGGTTCTAAATGGTCCTCCTAAGTGGTCTCAGCCCATGTTCACAAATGAGTCATGAGTCAATCATGTTGAGAAATATTTTGGATAAAATTCAATGTTTATAGCAATACCAAACTAAAAATAGATGCTAATCTTGCTAATCGAAGTAGTTGTCAAGATTATGTCTCCCAAGACACAAAAACTAAAATCTGAAAAAATGAACAAAAAATAAAAGAATGAGTATAACGACTAAGCAAGTAATCGATATCCCCTCAGTTGGATTAAGCATACCACAAAACATTTTGACCAAAACATTAACTAAATGATTCAAAAATATTTTGAGTAATTTTGTATTCACAAATATATTCTCAAAACCAAATTCTTAGATGATAAAACGGAATCAAATATCACAAAATTATAAATTTATTTATGATTATACTTAACTCCTATAGCATTGGTTAGAATCAAAATTTTTTCTCTAGTGCAATGGGACATAAATATATTAGAAGCAACTAGATCGTTGCATTTACAATCATAGTTAACCCATTAGTGCAATGGGATAGAACAAAAATCACAGTAATCCCTTTAGTACAATAAGATAAAAGTATATCACCGATGCCACGATGAATCAAAAATCACTATTCTCAATTGGTGATACGATTTGAAGCTGGTATCGATATCACAAAATACATGTCAATATGGCCAATAATTAACCCTATTGGCAGGGTCAAAACATAGTTATACTAGGAGACAAAAACCACAATATATTTTCAGATTATCCAACATATACAAATTCAATATTTATAAATTTTTTCAAAACATAATCCATACAAAGTAAATTTCATAATCATTCTAAAGCGAAATTTCATATTCTGACAAACGATAGATATATAAATATATTATTACGAAATTATATTTAAAATTTAAAATAATTTCAAACCATATTCTAAACTTATAACAAAGAAATCATTTATATATTTTGCATGTTCAACCTGATTTACAAAATAAATGGATAAAATAATATATATTATATTTTTTAACTCTAAATATATTGAAGCTAATTTTTTGGGATATAAAAATTGAAAGAATATCAAGTCATTTAACTAATGTGCTAAACTAAAACTTAAGTAGCGAATCACTCAATTATCTTAATATCCTAATAATTTAAAAATCAAAATTTAACCCACCAACATAAATTTAATGAGGCAAACTTTTTGCGGGTCATCCTAAGATAATTAGGTTATGTCACAACTTTTTCGACAATTTGAAATTATTTAAAAATATTTTTTTAGCATATAAAATAATTTTTTTAATATAACAAAATGCCTAGAAGTGAGTATAAATATGAAATCAAGGATTAAAACATAAAAAATCAATAGCAATATAAATTTTTACAAATATTTAATTTTTAATTTTTAATAGTAATTTTTTTTTGTAAATTTGAATATAATTTAATACCATTTAATAATACTAATAGTATGAAATTAACATAATAAAAATATATTAAAATAAATAAAAATTTATTAAAAAATAAAATAACTAAAATTCAAGTAATTTATAACTAAATATATCAAATATTGGCTGAAAATAATTTTTTTAAAAAATTAAAAACAGAATTTTTTAAGTTTTGAAATTTTTGCATTTTGTGATCATTTGGTTTATATTTAACCACAAAATCTCTAATATCTTATAGTTTTTAGTAATGAACGAAAGTAGTTATTTAAAGTAGAAATGCAATACTACAACTTAGGATTTTGTTTGGGCAAAAATGATTTCCAAAGGCCTAAGTTTCAAAAGCCAAAACTTTACAAATTTTTACAAACAATTCAGATTTTTTTGGATTTCAAATTTATGAAAATTACTTTGGGATTTCGATTCTCTTAGCTTATAAATCATCTGAATAAAACCAATTATACCATTAAAAATTTCACATTTCATAATATCAAAAGCACCTAAAGTTCGATCAAATGGATCACCAAAATAGTAAGTTTTGGCTGCCCAAAGTTGGGCATTTATAACTATTAAAAACTAAAAAATTTAAAACTTCAAACATTTATTTTTCCTAAATTACTTAATCAAATTAAGTGCCATATATACTATTAGAAAGCTCTTGAAGAGACCTTTTCATTGGTACCCACAATTTCATTGGATTATCATTGAAAAGTTTTCACAATATTTTTAAAGTTGAAAAGATATAAAAATAAAAGTGAAATTATAAAAAATTACATAAAACATAAAATTTTCAAGAGTTTTGAGTAAAATTTTATATTAATAAGTGATTTCTAAGATTAATTTATGTTATCTTTTCCTTTTTTCTTCTTGAACATGTCTTAAAATTTTTTTTTTGTTAGAAAAAATTATCGAAAAAATTATTGATAATTTTTTTTTATTTTTTCTCCTTTAATTTTTTTTTTAAATTTTCACTAATAATACTTATAAATTGGATCATTGATTAAACTATAATAACTTAAGCTTGAATATGACAATATTTTTTAAATACGAATTATATACATAACACAAAAATCTATTAAAAAAATATAATAATTGACTTTTTTCAAAAATCACGCTGCTAAAACCACGAGCACGTAAAATTTGGTTTTTTAAATGAAAATGACAATCTTTCGAGATAAGAATGAAAAATTTATATATAAATTATAAAAAAAAATTTTTTAATAATATATCCAATATTGTAGGGCACAACTGTGGGACACTACTTATGTCTTCATATAGAAATTATTATCCCTCCTCGACAAGACTGATTTTAATTGTACCAATAGCCAATGAGGTTGATACTACCACATCCGTCGCACCTTTCACATGTGCTCGAGGGACCCATGCTTGAAACAATTATTAAATATCGATGTTTGCGTTTTTTATGGCTCCAAAAACCAACCTTTCACATGTGCTCGAGGACCCATGCTTGAAACAATTATTAAATATCGATGTTGGCGTCGTTTTCCATGGCTCCAGCCAACTACAGAGGGACCCTGTTAACAACACTGTACGTTTTGATTTTTAGAAGATGGGCAGGGTCCTGTGGGATTTGATCTGACTGTTATCAAGTCTAAGATCATTGAGGAAAAGGCAACCAGAAACACTTGATTTTTGCTTGGTGCTCCAAATATAATCCTAGCAACCAATTCTACTTTCCTTATTTTTTTTTATACAAAGTCTAATAAGAAAAAAATTGTAAATATTAAGATTTTATTCTTAAATTTATTAATATCATTTTTTTAAAAAGTATTGTAACAAATAATTTAACTGAACTTAATTTCAGATTTTTTTTTTTTTATAATCACAAGCAATTTTCATTAGGTTTCCCACTTCTTGGTATCTTCATTCTATGTATTATCAAGTATACGAAGATAATTATCCCCTCCCACTTCTAGTGTTTTTCTAAGTATCGTATATTTATCTTTAATTGCACATGAGTTTAATTTGTGCAAGATATTCTAGCATCTCTAGTAAAATCCTTTCAACATTGAAATTGTCACATACACAAACCCATATTATTCTATTGAAATAATTTTGTATTTGCTCATGTTTGCGAACTACTTTTGCTAATGTCGTTTTCCCAGTACCTGGTATCCCCACTGTAGATAAAACCATTAGGGCTTGTGGGCAAGTTGAGCTAGGGTCTGATTGTGAAATTAAAAATAATATTGGATTGAAATTAATTATTATATTAATAAAATAAAAATTAATGATGAAATATATTTTTTAATGTAAAAATTGATAGTAATATGAATTATAATAAGATAAAAAATATTAAAAATATTATATTAAAATTATATATATAGTAAATTTAAATTATTTAACAATTATAAAATTAATAAATAATTATTAAATTATTTTAATATCAAATAATAATTTTGATAATAAATAATTTATTATTATTATTAAATTTCCACCTTCCTTAATTTGGAGAACATGTTAAGCAAACTCGTCCAGTACATCATCAACATCATAAGTAACATCTCTAAGCTTCTCAAGCCAAAGTTTCACAACCCTGTCTTCTTCTTGCCTGTTGTCCGCATCTTGGAGCGCAGCTTTGATGGTGGTGAGTGAGTCATGGAACATATATGATTACGAATGTAATTGCAAAGGTTAATATCAAGGGAAGGCAAGAGTGGAAAGTATAGATATCTGGGCTCACAATATAATTGATGTACTAAAATGTTTTACTTCCTTGGTAAAGAATACAATATATTGACGTTGAGATCTCTATTTGAATAAGAGATTTATATATGATGCATTATTAGTATATAAATTTTATATAATTTAATAAATGAGATAATATTATCTCATAAATAAAATAAATAAGATGATGTCATCTTATTAATGAGTAAATTTTTTTAAAAAATATTAATTTTTGTATATTTATTTTAAAAATTGATATTTACTAATTAATGAAATGATATGATTTAATTTACTAATAGTATATAAAATTTATATATTAATAATATATCAAATATAAATTATTTATTTATTTATTTTTATTGAATCTATTAAAATTATATTTATTTGGAACACTAAGCTGTCAATTTTTTATATAAAAATAAAATTTATGATTAATTTAAATCAAAATAATATTTTTAATTTAAATCATTTTGATTAAAAAATTAAAAAGATGTAAAACTTAAATTAACTAAAAAAATGCTCGTACTTTGTTACGAGTTTAACTTTTTTTTTGGTCATTTGTAGACCAATAATGTTTATAAATGTTAAAACTAAAAAATAAAAAATAAATAAAAAGAAAGGGTAAAGATAAAATATCTAAAATAACAAAAAATAAATGGGCAAGTGTTGTAAATAGGAAAAAAAATATTTAGATCACATGTGGGCAAGATCTATAAATGTTCACCATAAACAAAAAGACAAAAATTGAATCTTAAATATGTAAGTAAAAGAAAGAATTTGAAAAAATAATTAATAGAATATAAAATTTTCATTCCACTTAAAAGTAGATACAACTATCTAAACAAAATCTGAAACAAACATCTTTTAAAGGTTTGGTAGTTATCAATGACCATGACTTAAAGCAAAAACTCCATGACAACCTACAAGTTATTTTAGGGAATTGCTCTTAAGGCTAGGGTTAACCTCTTTGTAAGGTTATGGTCAAATAATTGTATTCATTTGCATCATAGAGCATGCAAAAAAAGAAACAAGTTAAGAAAAATGCTATAATTATAGCCTGGTTTGCCTAGAAAAGGCGTAAATTTGGATTCTTCATTTTAGATTATTATTGTATATTAGTATTTATATGTTAGTGTAGGATTATTATACATATTTGTGTACTGCCAAATTTGTCATTGACAAATAAAGATGAGCCCTCTCAAGCTTCAAGTTAAAAGATTATAACAAACAATTAGGAGAGATTATAACCAAACAAAAAAAAAAGTGGTCAGAGGTAATCAGGACATTAGCTCTATATCTTTTTCCACCTCTAATAACTCTCCACTTATCAATTGTGGAAGCTAATGGATTCCTTGATGGATTCTACCTTGAATGTTTCAGAATAAAGGCAAAACAGCTTTGTATCTTTTTTTCCTCCACTTTTACCTTAAAATCTTAAAAAATCTAACCAAAAACATTATCTAAAGACAATCTATCTAATTATGCATCTAATAAACCCATTTTAATACAAATTATAGGTGAATCAAAAGTTAAACTTTTTTGTTAACAGCAACAAACCAAAAATTAAAAGGCTAAGGGCAATAAAATAATGTAAAATCTTAAATCAACAATTAAACATCACTAAAAATAGTGATGCAACAATCATAACATCGAAATAAAGATAATCATCAATAGATTTCAATAATGGTTAACGTAGAATCTAGCCCAATAGCAAGATTAACATATATATTCCATAATAATAAACACATAATCCAACTCAATGGCAATAATAATCAAGAAAAAGCTAAACATGTTGCAAGTAAAAGAATAAATTTTTTAGACACCCAATTTAGTCTAAGGTCAATTTATATTTTAAGATTAGGTTGTGAATTTTTTATTTATTTTTGGTATTGTATTTAGTTTAGAGTTGTTATTATTATTTTTTTAAAAAAAGAAAGAATTGTTTTGATGAAACTTGAAGAGTGTTTAATTCTAATTAGGTTGTTGAATTGAAAGTGTTCTAATTGAAAAAGAACAGTAAAAGGGAATTGCTTTGAGAGATAGATTTGGATTAAAAATCAAGGTTGAAGTTGATTAAAAGATTTAAACCAATAAAACTCATTTTCTTATTGTAATTGGGATTAGAGACCTATAAAAAATACCCTATTAGGATCAATTAGAAACAATGAAGATCAATCACAAAAAAATCAAGAAAGAAAGAGTAAAAAAAAAAGTAAACAAATTAAGGGTTTTTTATATAGTTTTTTCTTGTGTTTTGAGTTTAGATAATTAAGATTTTCTCTCAGGAGTTCTATGTTAGAGAAAGGAGTTGAGAAGAAACACAAAAGGGAGGCATTCAACAAAAAATCTTGGCAACAAAATTGTCGAGGGTTTCAGGTATATATGTTTTAGGTTTCTATTTGATTTTTGTTTAAACTAAAAAGAAAGGCAATCACCACAGACGAGGGGCACTAGCGAAGCCATAGGCTGTTTTGTAGAGAAACAAAAAAGAAGACAAGGGGGTGAGAAAATAAGAAAAGTAAAAGGAGATTGACCTAGTTTAAGGATCCAATCAAATAAGAAATCCAAATCATAACTGGTTCCAACAACCAAGAAATTGAAATGGGCAAGTGTAATTACAAAAGCCCACGTGCTTTGGAATCAATTGTAGCTTAATTTATTTAGTAATTTTATTTTTTTTCTTCTTTATTTTTATATCTATTTATGTCACTTAGTTGTTTCTCTTTCTTTTTTTATGCATATTTAAAATAAATTTTTATAATAAATTCATAATTCCTATTAAACTATTGGAGGATTTTCATGGGTTTAAAAATTTTAAATTAAATTCTACCAAGTGATTGTAGAATTTCATAATGAAAATAAATTGTCTTTAATCCTACCAAATGATTAAAGGATTCATATCTCGAATTAAGTTCTACTAAACAATTAGAGCACTTAATAAATTTTTGAACAAATAATTTTTCAATCTTACCAAATGATTAGAGGATTCAAATTTCTATTAAATCTTATCAAACTATTAAAGATCTAATGATCTTTATTTTTAAAGAAGGTTTTCAAAACGATTAAGGGATATGCATCAATATAAAATCTTGCTAATCGGTTAGAGGATTTTATTGATTGATTTTAAAAAATGATTTGTTAAAAAAATGTTAATGAATCCGATGAAAGAGCCTCTTCAGAGTGGACATGAGTTTCCATGATACTCCTAAGGTGAGAAAATTATATTAAATTAATACCAAACTATTGGAGTAATTTTAAGACAAATTTTCAATATTAAATTTACCTAGTAAAATTACAAACACATTTTAAAGCTTGAAAAATACGAAATTAAACTGGTACCATCTTTTGATGGGCATTGTGAGGTTGCTATAACATTTCTCACACGTAACCATACTCTTAGATCCATATATGATTTTGTGGGTTAGAATCCACCTTTTAAAAATATCTAAGTCAAGCTTGGAACATCTCTTTAAAATGTGATAAATTTGATTAGGTGGCCAATCACACCTTAACAAAAAAGATTAGTGATGATTCCTTAAAGTCAGGTCTAGCTATAGGGCTACGGTTTTATACATTATGACAGTTTGACAACTCCACTATAGAGAGTTGAAAGTCAAGCTGGTAAATGAATTTATGCTATTTAAGATGAACGTTTTCCCTAAAAGGATTTTTTTTTTCTTTGATTTATTTTTCTAGCTTTTAATATTTGTTTTAACTTTTAATATTTTGTCATCCATTTGCATGTGCATAACATGAGCTTTATACCTAGGCTCTGTCCTATAAGAGAGAGTAAAATGCCTACACTTTCATGAGATTTCATATCTCTGCATGGGCTAGTGAAATATTCTCACTCAAATTGAACCCTTTCTGTTTATAGCCTATAATGGGTGAGAATTAGAATGTCTTACTAGTCTGTGATGGATAATGATGTGAGACTAATATGGAAACCTTTAGATCTAACCCAAACCATATTTAGTAAAAACATAAAAAGCCAACCTCAGGTAAAGCTATATCTACCTATCATTAAAAATGTAACTAGTTAGGGACATATGGGTGACCTTTTTTAGCTTTATTTTATCTCTTGTTTATTGTTAAGTTGTGGTATGTTGTATGTTGTATTTTAATCTAGCATCACTAACATGTTGTATCTTAATCTAACATCACTAACATACGTATTCCTCCATCCATCATAATATGACAAACATTAGCACATGTATTCATTTATCAATTCATACATTGTTGTACATACATTTATGTGTTTATGCATCATAATTTATTATGTCAAGCATTCAATGCATTCATTCATTCATGCATATAGGATTCTTAAACAAGTTAGGCTAATCTTGAAAACTGTGGCATAAACATTTAGTAATATGTGTACACTAATTGTGGTGCATAAAACTTAAAGATAGCTTGACGATCCAAAACCCCACTCACCATCAATACAAAACCAAAGCCTGAGCTAGACAGATGAATTGAAAAACTTTAATTATTTTGACAAGATAAAAAAAGTTCAAAGAAAGCTTAAGGCAGAGTTGAATAAAATCTTAGAGGCCCTAATAGGCTAACTAAAGGAAAAGAGGTAAAAGAAGCTTCAAGTCAGTCAGAGCATCTAGTGCAAGATCTTATTGATCCTTTGTACCCTTTAAGATTCAGTCCATATCAAAGCCAGCTTTTTTAAGGGACATAAGTAAATTTTCCTAAGGTATATCCATACACCCACCTAAGAATGCAAACTACTGCTGCATAAAGCTAGTTTTGAAGTTATGTTAATTCAATTTTTAGGGAAAAAACCTTAAAACCAATCCAAACCCTAATTTGGATGATCTGAAAGAGAAGGAAAAGTTAAAGTTAAAAGTATTTGAGTAACTGGAACACTTGAGGAGAGGTTACAAACAGTGGAAGAAATTGGTTTCTATAGTTCCATGGATGTTGCTAGGCTTTGTTTAGTACTATGTATTGTTATTCCTCCAAAATTTATTTTAAAGTTCAAAAAATACTATGGTACAAAGTGTTTGATAATTCATATTACCATATACTGCTAAAAAATGACTACCTATACTAGTGATGAAAAACTATTTATACAAGTATTTTAAGACAACCTTATTTGTTCTATGACAAGATGATATATCCAGCTTGATCGATCTCGCATTCATTCTTGAAAGGAGCTAACTTTATTAGTTAGTTTGCCACATAATAGATCTAGCTTTTGATCATCTTTCCTTATAGAATATTAAACAAAAAAGGTGACCTAAACATTTAAAGAGTACACCCAAGGATAGAAGGATGTAGCTGTTTAAGTTCAGTCACCTTTGTTAAAAAAAAAACTACAGTGTTGTTTATGAGTACATTGAAGGCACCTTATTATGAGAAGATGATAGGAAATGTAACAAAGAACTTTGTTGATATGGTGATTTCAAGCGAGATTATAAAAAATGCCATCACGAATAGCAAGCTTAAAGAAGAAAAGACCACTAATACAAAGAAAGAATGGATGCCTAAACAAAAGAAGCTCAAGTTTAAGTTGTGAGTTTGAGGTGTAACCAATTCAGAATGCTATGCTCTATATCTATTACCAGTTTATCCTACTTACTATCCCATAGTTAATAGAATTATGCAAGCCCCTTTACCAACTTGTGCCACATTCAGTTTACCCATCCAATTACTAATAAGCTTACCAAATACCTGTATATGGGCCTAGTCCTACCATTACACCAGTTTAAGGCCTAATAACCAAGCGAGTGGTTTGAAAATATCTATGAACAACTAAGAAAAAACTCGCATTAATCCTATCCTTATAATTTACACTGAGTTATTATTAAAACTAGTTAAGAACGACTTGGTATCTCCAGTTATTCTAGAACCATTGAAGCCACCAATCCAAAATGTTATGATGTTAATGCCATATGCGATTACTATAGTGAAAATGTGGGTCATTCTATAGAAACCTAACTTGCTTTTAGGCATAAGGTGTAAAGTTTGATTAAAGTAGGTTTGGTGAGTTTGGATAAGCTAGATGGGTCGAATATTGGTAAAAGCCTTTTACCTGACCACACAGGGCATAATTTTAACAATGATAAAGATTGTTGGAGCTATTTGAAGTTGTTTGTCATTTTAGGATTTTTTTTACAGTAATGCTAAGATTTTTTTTTTTTATGTATGTCGATTTCATTTTATTTTTTTTATCATTTTAATAAAAGTGGCAAATAAGACGTATTTTCATGACATTTCCTCTTTTAGGTGAATTGCCATTAGATGCTTTTTATATTCCCATATCGTCTCCTATACCTATTCTCATATTCCAAATAGTAAAGGTTTAGACAATAATGATTATAATAAGGTATTCAATTTTAAAAACTCATTCATATTGATAAACTTGATCTATGAAGATTATTTGAACAAGTTGTGTAAAGGGAGTTCAAAAACAAGTTGTGAAGATTTGTTGACCATTTATTAAAAAAAAAAAAACATCTCATAAGCATGTGGTCTTTTATGGTGATCTATCCACAAGTAAGTCTATGTTTAATAAATGGTCTTTAAAGAAAGTATTCATATTTAAGATAAGAAATGGCCATCTTTTTTTACCTTTCAAGAAAATGAAATTTATTCATTACTACCCCTTTGAGCCTATTATGATTCTTTTTCTAAAAATCCCTAACCAATGATCACCCTTCATATTGGGAAGCAAAATTTGGGAAAGATTTGTTTGTGAAAAAAAATTACAAAAGGTCTCAAAGTTGAAGATTGAAAAAACCCTTCATCTAAGGAATAAAGTAAGAGAAACACTTTGTGAATAAATTCTTCTTTAAGAAAAACTAATAAAGAAGAATGGATGTGAAAAATAAAAAGATGGAAACAATGAAAAGAAAAAAAAATGTGAGAAATGAGGAAAAATGCCAATGTGCTTTAAATGATGTAATGATCTTTTGGTTCATAACCCTTCAAACACATGTTTTGAGTCTATTTTATCTTTTTTTCATAACCTTCACCTTAGCCTATGTTATGTCCCTTAAAAATCCATTTTGATCAAATATGAATACTTGAATTGAAGAGTCAAATATTGAACTAAGGCATGCTTATAATAGGACAATGTGATCATGATTGGTTCTAGTATTTTGGGATTGGTTTAAAATTAGATGAGGATGTCAATAATGAATGAAGTGAAAAAGAAATGAAAAGAAAAAGAATAATGAAAAATGAGGTAAAAAAAAGGAAAATGAAAAATGAAAAAAGAGAAAAAAGGAAAACTCAAATTTAAACCCAAAAGGCGATTTGGATAGAAAATATTTGAGTTGAAAAGAACAATGTCATCTAAAGATTCTACTAAATTGGGGTAAAGTTTATAAGCTCAATGATTTGGGAATTTGATGGAATGAGTTTTTGAGAAAGAATTCTAAATTAGAATTCAAAATTGTCTAAATATTCATTTTTTGAATGTTGATATCACATTCAAATAGTCACATTAATTAGTTTTTATTTATTTTTTATTTGTTTTTGACTAGATTTCTTTCATTCCTTTTAATAATGAATACCCATTTCCTCTATGTTTTCTAGTTCTTTACCACTTTTGCTCCCTAGAATGAACTAAAGAAATGTATGACTACATTATATTTGTCAAGAATTGACAATGATGATGAATAAATGAATGATAATATTCATAAAAGATTCTTGCATTCATTTGAAAAGAAATCCAAGATAACGAAGAAAAGAAAAAAATGAAATGAGAAAGGCAAAAGAAGCTTGAGAAAATGTTTTGCAAATATAATGACCAAGTGATGAAAAAAGCAATGGATTAGTTAATGGAGTTTGTAAATTTTGAGCAAATGATGGAAATTGTAATGGATCAGTTGATGGAATTTGTGATTTAATTATAAAATTCTTGGTATTAAAATGCTAAGAAGAAAATTATGAATGATGAGATTAAAAAAAGATCATGGGGCAGTTATGATCACTCAAGAGATTGAAAAAGAAGGATTTGTGAACTTGAAGAATCAAGACACTGGAATAATCTTGAGAACCTTTTTTGCTATAATTAGAGTTGCATTCATGCATTGCATTCATAAACATTGCTTTCATACATTGCATCCATAAACATTACACTAATGTAACTTATTTGGTAAAAAGTTATGATCTTCGATCTTGAAATTATGAGAATGTGAAATATTTTTACTTGATGATAAGTTTTTCCAAAGATGAGATTTTAATCCTCAGTGAAGAATAATTTTCAAAGATAAGATTTTGATTCCTAATGTGAAATTTTTGGAAAAATGAGTAAGGTAATAATCCCCAATTGAGGAAATATTTTGCAAAAATAAAGCCTTTTGATGAGATTTTGATCCTTGTTTGAGGAAAACTTTGCTAAGATAAAGTTTGAAATCTTTGGATGAAGAAAATGATTTTGAGAAGAGTTGGTAAACTTTGGTTAAGGAGCTCTTCTAGTTTTTAAAGTTTCATAGCTTCTATTTAGAATAGTGTTTTCATTTCTAAAAATCTTTGATGCGAATCCTTGTGAGATTGAATTTTAGATTTGAACTTTTCAAATGAGAATCTTTGAATCTTGGATGTGAATCTCTAAGATTTTCAAATGTGAATCTTTGAATTCGTGATGCGAATTTCAAAGAATTATTGAAATCTCAAGAACCTTTTAGTGAGAATCTCAAATCTTCAATTTGAATACTTGAATGAACCCTTAATCTCTTTTAAATAAAAATCTTTTTTTATATTTTAAAAATTGTTGAGCCTCTGATGAAAGGAGCTTTTTATATTTTTAGAAGTTATTGAGTTTCTGATGAAGGGAGCTTTTTTTTTATATTTTAAAATGTGCTAAATTTTTGTCCACAGGGTTTTATTAGGATGAGATTTTAAAATTATTAAAAAAATCTTTTTAAATGCGAATATTTGATGAGAATCTTTTAGAGTTTCAATTGCGAATCTTTGAATGTTAAATGTGAATCTATAAAATTTTTCAAGTGTATAAATTTTTGAATATTTGGATGTGAACCTAGAAGATTTGGATGTGAATTCCTAAGAGTTTCAATTGTGAATCTTTGAAATGTGGATGTGAATCTCTAAACTTTTCAAATGATGATATTTCAAATTTTAGGTGTGAATCCCTAAAATTTTTCAAATGTAAATCTTTGAAATTGTTTGCGAATCTTGAATCTTTTGCAAATCTTTGAATCTTAAATTTTTGTGAATCTTGAATCTTTGTGAATCTTAAATTTTTTACAAATCTTAACAATTGCCAAACTTCAAAATTCTTTGTGAATCTTGAATCTCTTGCAAACCTTTGAATTGTTATCTTTAATTTCCTATGAATCTTTGAATTTTCTGCAAATCTTGAAATTCTTTACAAATCTTGAATCTTTTGTGAATCTTCAAATCTTTTGCGAATCTTTGAAATTTTATAAATCTTGAATATTTTGCGAAATTTTGAATCTTTGCGAATCTTAAATTTTTTGTGAATCTTTGAAATTTTTTATGAGTCTTGAATAACTTTTTAGAATTTTTGAACTTTTGTGAATCTTTGAATTTTTGAAATCTTTTACGAATCTTTGAATCTTTACCAAATCTTTGAAATTTTGAAAATTTGGAACTTTTGCAAATATTTGAACTTTTATGAATCTTTGAATTCTTGCAAATTTTGAACTTTTATGAATCTTTGAATTTTTATGAATCTTGAACTTTTGAGAATCTTAAATTTTTTAGAATCTTGAATCTTTTGCAAACCTTTAGCTTTTGTGAATCTTCGGATTTAATTTATTTGTGAATCTTTGAATTTTTTGGAGAACCTTGAATTTTTGCAAGCCTTTAAATTCAAATTAAGAATCTCTGAATTTAATTACGAACTTCTGAACTCCAAGTTGAGAATTCTTGAATTTCAAATTGCAAATATTTAAATTTTTGGTTGCAAACTTTTGAATTTCAGTTGCGAATTGCGAATCTTTATTGTAGATGAGAATCTCTAGATTTTTTTCTTTATATCAATTATAGACGTAATGGGTGTCTATATCTTTGCACAATTCTTGTTTCACAAAAAATGAGCAAAGAAGAGCAGCTATAGATACCTAATTTAGTTTGGGATTAATTTATATTGTAATATTAAGCTTTAAATTTTTTATTTATTTTTGGTATTGTATTTAGTTTAGAGTTATTATTATTATTTAACCAAAAAAAGGGGAAAATTGTCTTGCTGAAACTTGAAAAAAGTTTAATTCTAATTGGGTTGTTGAATTGAAAGTGCTATAATTAAAAAAAGACAATAAAAGAGAATTGGTATGAAAGGTGGATTTGGATTAAAAATCCAAGGTTAAAGTCAATTAGAAGATTCAAACCAAGAAAACTTATTTTTCTATTGTAATTGGGATTAAAGGCCTATAAAATTGAAACAATAAAGAATCAATCAGAAAAAATCAAGAAAGAAATAGTAAAAAAAATGGCAAGAAAATTAAGAGTTTTTTTTAAAATTATTTTTTGGTGTTTTGTGTTTAGATAATTAGGATTTTCTCTTGAGAGTTCTATGTTAAAGAAAAGAGTTGAGAAGAAACACAAAAGGAAGGCATTCAACAAAAAGTTTTACAAGCAAAATTGTTGAGGGTTTAGGTATATATATTTTAGGTTTTTGTTTGATTTTTCTTTAAACTAGAAAAAAAAAGGCAATCACCACTAGCAGAAGGCACTAATGAAGCCATAGGCTATTTTATGAATATAAATTTCCATAAAGATTTAGGGCATGAGTATAACTTTAGAATTTATTTTCTTAACCTTCAAGGTGAATCCTAGATTGTACTTGACTTAAGAAGTGATTTAGGTCATCCTTGGACCGTGTAAGCTTTTTCATGCCCACCTATGAATAAAGCTCTTTAGTAAGCATGTTGGGACAAAATAAAAGAACAAAGTTATATAAGGTAAGGAGGCACAAGGAAGAAAAAGAAAAGAAAAAAGAAAAAAAATGCAAAACAAAATATGGCTTAGAGAAAAAAACAAGAGAAAAGTGAAAAAGCCAAATATGGTTGTAAAAAACAAAAAAAAAATATTTTCAAAATAAAGATGCCTTAAGCATTTAAAGTCTAAAAAAGTTCTCAAGTCCAAGTTTTAAAAGGTAAGCAAAAGGTTTTTGAGTCTAAAATATCTTGTTTCCTATATTGACCTAAGCTTTACATTGTAAACCTATAAAAACCTATTGATCTTAAGTCAAGTATATAAGTCTATGTTAGTGGAGAGAGAATGTGGAAAGTAAACATATGAAGTATGCTCTATCTTTAAGTTGATATGTAATGACATATCTTACTTACTTTTTGCTTAGATTGCATGTATATATTAGAGATAGATTGACTTCACATACATGAAAACTACATGAAATTGAAAGCTTAATTATCGTGACATTATATCATAGTTCATAATCGATAACTAGTGAAACTTTGAATTTGAGTGCATTTATTTTGATTGTTTAGCATCGTTAATTTGAGGATTTTGCTTGAGGATAAGCAAAAGTTAAATATGGAGGTGTGATGACTGTTAAATTTATAGCTTTTTATAAGTCCATTTAGCCTTGAAATTTTGAAAATTTCATAAATTTGGTGCTTTTAATGTGTGAAATCTTGATTTTTAGGGTTTTGTACATGTGGACGTGAACACCTTGCAAACCATGCAAGAAGGTGGCACTCATAAACCATGTAACTTTGACCATGCACTAATGGATATAGCCTAACCAAAAAGTCAAGGGATTTCCATAATATGTTTGGCTAAAGGAAGGGGTTTTATTAATTGAGGACTCTTGTTGATATTAAAAGAGTTTTAACCTAAGAACAACATATCAAAAAAGGCTAAAGATAAAGTTATTGTGTAACAATGACTCTTGAATTTTAATCTAAGGGAGTTTGAATTCTGGATAAACAAATCAAGAAGATTGGTCTTGGAAATTCAATTAAGCTGAAACTTTTAATGGATGACAAGATTATGTTGATTTGGTAAGACATATAAGCATTGAGGGCTAATTAAAGAATCCTATTCAAACAGCATAAGCTCCATCTCATCCTTGAAAATCCTTACATTTGGCCAACATCTATCAAGATCAAGATAACATTGTTATCTTTTAAAGTTCAAGATAAAGTAAGACTTTGTAGCTTATATCACTCCTTGGCCAAACCTAATACTATAAATAGGCTAGGCATTTTCACTTTTAACACATCCCATTCTACATCTTCTCCCATCTTATTCATTTTTTTTCTTTTATGATTTTCATTAGTTTTCTTTGTCATTCGGCTAGGGTGACAGACTAGCCAATACTTCATAGTTTTGTTTTCTTAAGTTATTTACTATACAAGTTTATTTAAAGCTCTTTTCTTTCTTTACATGCACTATTGTTATTTTTTGAGTGCCTATCTACTTTTCAAAGCATTTGGTTATTCTCTTTTCAATTTATTTACAATTTGATATTGCTTTATTTTAATTTCCTTTATATTTGGCCAATCCCTAAAGCTACTAAGTGATAGTTGGTTAGTTGGCTTTCCGACTATACATTTACAATTCCCATTACTTTTATTTGTTCTTTTAATACAACCAATCATTCTTTTGATTTTGATCAAATATAAAGTTAGTATGAATTTTCTTTGATACTTAGTTTTACACTCTAAACATAATTCTCGTGGGAACGATACTTTACTTTATCACTTTATTACTTGATAGCAATTTGTCCACTTACAAGTTTAAAAACTAGAAATCAATAACTCTTAATAAATATAAATTTATACCTTCCACAATCCTCTTCTATTTGGGCCAATGTCATGTATTGCTTTGAATCTAGTTTCAATCCCAAGCTCGAAACCCTTTCCTTCCTCACACAAAATGGTCTATAGTCTATGCTTTGCCACTAGCTCTATCATTTATACTCCATAAACACAACTTATAATGGAAATAAATTCTAAACAAAAGAACCATTTGTTTACTTGTGATTCTATTTTTTTTTAAGAATTATCAGTTCAGGGCTAACAAAGAAAAGAAACAAATTTGAACCTAACTAAAACTAACAATATTTTTCCAATAGGTTTAACAACAAAATAGCATAAAGTTTCTTTTATTGCTAATCACATAAGAATTTGAACATGAGTAATTAATACATTAGTAATCATCAATGAAAAGAAACTACAGAAACATTATATTAAAAAGGATATTGAAAACATACAGACCTAAAATGCCTAGATGGTATTGTAACAATATCATCATACAAAAGTAGTTCTTTTATCTCATTTAAGAATATGGTTTTTTTTATGACGGTATAACAAAAGACTTATACTATAAAGCATTATAATATCATTACGCCTTTCACATAAGCTATTTTTTTTCCATGTCTAATAGAATAAATTGTATTACCATGAACGTTACTTCAATTGAATCTAACTAGAAAAAGCAATTGCTCAATTAGGATTACCATGAACATTTTCTTTAATGTCACATTTGAGTTAAGTTCTTTAGTTTGCAAAAGTAAGGAATAAAAAAAAAAAAACTTAGATTAGCATCCATAACAAGAAAAGAACAAAAATACTAAAGGAAGATATATTCTCCACCAATAACCACTATGGCTACCCATTTTTAAAAAAACATTTGTTTATTTTCATACCACTTAAACACTCAGTTTTTTTTTTTTTTCATTTTTCATACTAAACAAGAGTTAGAAACAATAGCTAATTTCATTTTTCATGATATGGACCTTCAAGTATGCAATACAAATTTTTTTTTCTGAAGGTGATTTGCAATCTGTTATGTTATTTAATAAAAGCAATGTATTAGATATTGCAAACCTACATTATTTAAAATTAAACTAATATTGAAATCATATAGCTTTGCAAACACCTTGATGGTATTATAATAGAATCATCATACAAAGAAAAACTTATATAACATTTAGGAACATGATTTTTTTATGATGGTTTAACATATTGGAATATTATGTTTTAAAAAAGGACATATTAATTGATAGAGTCAAAAACATATTACACTATTGCATAAAATCTACCTAATTGATGCTTTTTGTATATATCCTACAAGTGTACAAATCAAGTAATAAAGTGAAGTATTTCAGTATCATCTCTTTAGGGATTATAGAATAAAATGTTGGGTTGCTCATAAGTACTGAGGGCAAAATCTAATTTCTTATAACTAAAAAAATGGAAATTAGAGTTTGGGGTTATGGAGATCAATAAAGATTAAAGACGGTATGTAGGTAGCATTATTAACTTTACGAATTGTCACTCAGGATGTAAAAGACTAATGCCAAAACTAAATATAATAAAACAAGAATTAAAAGATTGCAAAGTAAAGAAAATAGAGTAGGACGAATGCTTGTAAAGAAAATAAAGATTGCATAAAAAGAATTTAAAGAACAAGAAAATAAGTGTAGGCCAAATCTTGCAAAGAAATATAGAAAACTTTGATCAATCTTTGAAAAGAGTGCTTGCCAAATTTAAAGAAAAGAAAACAAGATTTGCAAACTTGTAAACAAGAAAAGAGAGATCTTAAAAATAATGCTTCTTAAATTAAGGAACTTATAGAAAACAAAAGCTTTGTGGTTATTGGCAAATCTATCACCTAAGCCAAAAACTTACCTGAAAAACTAAAAAACTAAAAGAACTAAAAAAAAGAATAGAGGAGAAGTGAAGGATGATGAAAATGAGTGAATGGCCTCTCTATTTATAGAAGAGGGTTCAGCCAAGAAGGATAGGCTTCACAAGTGTTTGATTTTAATTCAAATACAATTGGATGAACTTGATCTTAATCTTGATCTTTAAAGCTTCATGTTCGAATGGGACTCTCCATGCTTGAGTGTTCTTGGCTGAATGGTCTCTTGGTAGATCAATCTTGGCCTTTTCTTGTATCTTGATCAAATCTTGGATAATCTCCTCTATTAGATTTTGCTAAGGCTCAGGGTTCAAGAGTAAATGCATTTTTATCCAAGTCTTGAATTTTAAAAAGATAAAATCCTACTCCAAGTGAATTTCTTCAAGGCTAATCAACAAACTTCTTTGTTAGCTCAAACTCATCTTTGCCGAATGCACCTAGTTTTCATTGTGAAAAAAGACATGGTAACTCTTTTGATATTGCTTTGGCCAAATAGATTGAGCTTGTAGAGTCCATGATCTTGCAACTTTTATTCTCCTTTGCATGGTTGAATATGATAGAGTCCTTGTGTAACTTATTTTCTTCATGGCTAAAAAAAATGGCATGCTTGTCTCAAAATTCTATCTTGGCCGAATGTGATGGAGTCGTAAGTAGCTAAAATGCATTGAATGTGGATCGAGGTGGGGTGACATTAGGCTTCTGTAATTGGGTCGAACATTCTCCCGTACGTACTTTGCATGCATGGCTTGCGATGAAATGAATTTCTTGAGTTTGAAAAACCTAAAACCATGAAAATAACATTAAAAGCCACTAAAAATCATCCAAATGTTTTAAATTTAGCACCATTTTAATATGTAAAACTTCTATAATTTTGGTGCTATCACTACCACACCAAAGCTATTGATATTATCAACTCTAATGATATCAATAATTGTGACATTACACCACATTGCTTATTTATACATTCAAATTTTTTACACATACAGAACAATCAAGGTTTCAAAGGTTTTTTCTTTCAAATAAATGGAATAGTCAAGTTTACAACAAAAGCAACTGTTTTAACAAATATCATGGTTATGCTATTTTATAGGTCCATATTAGCTAGCATTACAAAATAAAACCTTTTCTATGTTTGTTTACAATCTATAATTATTGATTAAGAAAATAATTAAAATTCTAGAAAAATATGTCTTAAATATGGATGTAAGGTAGTTTTCTCTAAAAGTGATATTCAATTTGTTATAGTATTTAATAAAAAGAAACATATGAGAGATTGCAAACTTACATTATTTGAAGTAAAATTGATTAAACAATTGCACTAAAAGTAATTGGTTGGAATGCAGTTTTTAAAGCAAATACATTATATAATTATGTATTCTGTAAACAGTATCTACAATTTAGAACATATAAATTAATTTCTACTATATCTATAAAGTTAAGCCAATTCTAGGTAACAATTGGTTATTAAAGTACTTAAACCAAAAAATTACTCCTTCATATCATAGAAGTATACACATTATATTGGATCACACATATTAGAAAAATAATTGGCATAATCAACAATGATAAGTGGTTTTAAAGCCCAAAAAAGCATTTTTTTACTTGCATAGAAATAATTAGGGCATTTTACATTTCCTAAAATGTAGATTAGACCATCATAAAATTCCATTTACAATGCAAAATAACATAAAATTTCTTTGATTACTAATTACATCTGAATATGTAAATGAGCAAAAATAATAATAATAATAGTAACAACCAATGAAAACAAAAAACACTAACATTATACTATAAAGGATGTTGAAAACATACAAACCACAAACACATAGATAATATACTAACAAACTAATCATACAAACAAAAAAGGATGTTTAATCCCTTTTAAGATTGTTGTTATGACCTATGAATAAATTTTAGGAAAATTTTGGGTTTAGTCTTTTTATCATTTTAGCATGGTCCTTTTAAGCTTTATATCATGCGAATTTTATATTTGTATGGTTATATATAATAATATAGTCTTTTTTATTCCTTATCATTTTGAGAATGAAAGGACATGTAAGCATTATTCAATTACTAATTAGAAAACATGGAGTAGTATAGTGTATTGTTATTGGTTTGTAGCTTTAAGTACCTTTTGGTGAATACTCCACTCAAAAAGTGAGAGAAAGAAAAGAAAGTTAGAGTTGCTCTACGTCTAAAAAGGAACACAAGTCAATCTTACTCTAAAAAAAAATGCAGAATGAATTGAATTCAAGAAAACATAACGATATTTTTTCCTTAAGGTGGAGAATCAATCTCTATTATGAACTAACAAAAAAATTTTAAATTTTAAAAAAATGAAAAATAATAGACTAACGTGACTAAAACACTTAGACTATATTTGATATCACAATTTCATGTTGGGTATTCATTTGAGGGAGATTTGGATTTAATTAGAAAAAATGTGTGTTTTCCTTATTTCCTTGTCTGGGAAAATATTTAAACATAAATTGAAATGGGGAAAGGGAAAAAGATGAGGAATTTTGGGGTGGGTTCCAACAAAGAAGAAAGTTCTTTCATTTTTTTTTTTGGAAAAGAGTCAAACAAACTTTTTTTTGGGATTTTAGTAATAGGTTTTTCAAAATAATGAGTTGTTTTTTTCCTTTGTGTTCGATCGAAAAAGGAAGTCTTTTAATTTCTTTTTTGGAAAAAAATCTGAAATTCATATTGAATTGAGCACAGGAAAGAAGATGAGAAAAAATTTTCACTGATCGTTGAAAGCGAATGGCTGAAACTAAAAGATTGAATGAATTAGGTATTAGGTAAAGGGCAAAGGTAACATGAAAAGATTGAATGGATTAGGTAAGAGTTAATGGTAATTTTTTTTCTATCTTTGTTTTCTTTTTAAAAAAAATCTAAATGGATAAAAGAAAAGGAAAAAGTCTATGAATAATGGAAGAATGGTGATTGACAAAGAGGGTGGAGAAGAAGTTGTCGGCTTCTTTTGTAAAGAGAGTGTAGACTTTAGAGAGAGATAATAGAAAAAATGAAAAAAAATGAAAGGTTTATAATCACTTAAATAATGCATTTAGTTTAAGGAAGAAAGAAAAAAGAAATATGAAAAAAAAAGAAAAAAACCAATAAAAAAAAAGCAATATGAAAATTTTTTTAAAGAGATCAATATCAAAGTTAAAATTAAAAAAATTTATGTTAATGGATGGATATAAATGAATCCCTCCTTTTTGTTGGATTGTTTTAAATTGTTGCACTAATGCAATTCAAAGTGTACTAACCAATAACTTTAGCTATTAAGAAGTCTTCAACAAAGGCAAAGGAGAATGAATTGACAGTACGGGAAAACTTTATCAACTAGGTCTAGACTCTTAATAGAAAATAGAGCCCACCCTTGATATGGTCATGATACACGATTTTTTTTAACTTTATTATGTGGAAATTTTAATTTTAATTATTAAAATTAAAACTTAACATTTTATAAATAAATCACATTATTATTGATCAAATATAATCTTGTTAGTGATATTTGTTTTGGAACTTTAAGTAGGCTTTTATTTTTCTTTGTTTCATTTCTAAATTTCTATCCATAGTAGTCATTTAGCATTGTTTTCATAGTTGAAGTTCTCATTTCACTCAAATTAGATTGGATGGTTTCAAGATGGGATCAATTTTTTAGATTTAAATTAGCTTTGTTAGCCCTAAATGTAATTAGTATTTAAGGACTCACGACAATAGGATCTAATTGTTTGGTCACCTTTAAAAGGCTTTTGTAATTTCGAACAAGGACATACTAGTACAATGTTTGACCTTCCCATTTTTGTTAACTACATATAATTTTCCAAAAAACAAAATTGTTAGGGGCATTTTAGTGTTTTAAAGACAAAATGGACCTTTGTCTCCAAAGTATAAGTCAGTTGTCAAGTAAGGATAATTTGGTCACTTCAACAAAGTGATGTGATGGTCCTACTTGAAATCCCAAACTCTACGTCAGCTCGACCACCTCAGCCAACCACCTATATGCACATGCCAATGTTGACTTGTTATCCTTAAATTGGACTTTCAACTACCAACTCAGCTTGAGCCTATAATGCCAGCCTTAGTCCTTTTATGTCAAACTTGGGTCACCTAGGCCTAAGGTCCCTCATTGCACAATTATAAGTATTTCATTTCAGGTACTATTAAACTAACTGAAATATTAACTTCCTTACTTACATTTTGCATTTCTCTCATTCCTACTTCTTGATCGAGTACTAACTTAAGCATTGGAGCACAAATGCTAGAACAACTTCCAGCCTTTGTCATTGACCAATCTCTCTTTTTATGCTTTCAGGTTCTTACCCCTCATAGACAACTCGACACCAACATTTTAGCGAGCTATGTAAGGGCATTCTAATTTAGTTGAGCTGATATGGCTCTAAGAAAGAAAACAGTTGAGAATGAGATACTAGTACACTAGGATTGATACCTAACTCAGCTAACCAAACTTTAACCAACCTGCACCAGCAACCTTAACCATAGAACAATTTGAAACACTTACCCAACAACTACAATCTTTAAAGGAAAGTGATACAAAACCTAACCCCACCAAAAACTTCAAAAGCACCAAATTTAACAATTCCCAATGACCTTTTAGCACAAAAACTATCAACCTATGATGATACTACAACCTCATTGGTTTTTTATGATTATGAAACACCAAAGAGTGTATCGACTTGATGAATGAAATAGAGAATCATATCAAAAGTGGTTGACTAAATAGGTTTGTGCATTAAAGGCAAAGGCAGGGGAGAGGGAATTTTAAAGGGAGAGACCAAAGAGAATAGCCTATGAGAAACTAAAAAGAAAGGATAAGAGGAGATAATCGAGGTGATGAAGATTGCAAACCCGATTAGAAAGAAAAAAAAAAGAAATGATGTGGATAATTGACATATCAAAGGAATCATTAATGTGATTATTGGTGGAACCCGACGTCGACCAAGAAAATGTTTGATAAAGAGATAGTTATGGCCATTGGATCCTTGGTTTAAAAGAAAAAAAGTTGAAAAAACAAGCTAATTTCCTTTCACTTAGAGGATTTGAAAGGGATCTAGTTCCTACATGATGATGCCATTGCCATTCAGGTAGTGGTCTACAACCATGTGGTGAAATGGATTTTATTTGATAATGGGAGTTCAATTGATTTCTTGTATTACTAGATTATATTGAGGATAGGAATAATCGAGAAGAGGCTCAAGCCATTTACAACCACCCTAATCGACTTTGGGAATAAACATGTGCCAATGAAGAGTATGACCAGGTTGTCGATCACATTGAGGATTGAACCAAGGACTGTCATCTCAATCATTTAGTTTATGGTAGTAGATGTCCCCTTGGCATACAACATAATTTTAGATCGATCAAGTCAATTTGTTATGAGAATCACCGGCTTAGCTTTTTCTTTCAAGATCAAGTTTTCTAGTCCTAACAAGGTTGGAAAGGTCTAAGAAAATAGTACATAATAAGATAATGCTACATCACAATCATGAAGGGTAAGGAAAGTGTACTAACTAATAACTTTAGATATTAAAAAGACTTCAATGATGGCAAAGGATAATGAATTGATAGTAGGGGAAAACTTTATCAACTAGTCTAGACTCTTAAGAGACAATAAAGCCCACCCTTGATATGGTCATGAGACACATTTTTTTTTTAACTTTATGATGTGAAAATTTAAATTTAAATTATTAAAATTAAAATTTAATATTTTTATAAATAAATCATGTTATTATTGATCAAATATAATCTTATCCATGATATTTTTTTGGAACTTTAATTAGGGTTTTGTTATGTTTTTCCTTGTTCCTTTTCTAAATTTCTATCCATAGTTGTCGTTCAGCATTGTTTTTATAGTTAAAGTTCTCATTTCACTCAAATTAGATTGGATGGTTTCGAAATGGGACCAATTTTTAACCCTAAATCTAATTAGTATTCAAGGACTCACGACAATAGGATCTCATTGTTTGGTCACCTTTAAGGGGCCTTTGTAATTTCGTACAAGAACATACTAATACAATGTTTGACCTTCCCATTTTTGTTAACTACCTATAAAATTTTCAAAAACAAACATGTTAGGGGCATTTTAGTCTTTTAAAGATAGAATGGACCTCTGCCTCTAAAGTATAAGTCAATTATCAAGCAGAGATAGTGTCATTTCAGCCAAGTGATGTGTCGAGCCTACTTGAAATCCTAAACTCTATGTCTTTGCATGCACATGAAAATGCTGACTTGTCATCCCTAAATTGGACTTTCAACTACCAACTCAGCTTGAGCCTAAAATGTCAGCCTTAGTACCCCTATGTCAAACTTGGGTCACCTAAGCCTAAGGTCCCTTATTGCACAATTATAAGTATCTCATTTTAGGTACTATTAAACTAATTGGAACATTAACTTCCTTACTTACATTTTACATTTCTCTCATTCCTACTTCTTGATTGAGTACTAACTTAAGCATTGGAACACAAATGCTAGAATAACTTCCAGCCTTTGTCATTGATCAATCTCTCTTCTTATGTTTTCAGGTCTTACCCCTCATAGACAGCTTGACACCAACATTTGGTGAGCTACATAAGGGCATTCTAATTTAGTTGAGCTAATATGGCTCTAAGAAAGAAAGTAGTTGAGAAAGGAGATACTGGTACACTAGGATCGATACCCAACTTAGCTAATCAAACTTTAACCAACTTGCACCAACAACCTTAACCACAGAACAATTTGAAGCACTTACCCAACAACGACATTCTTCAAAGGAAAGTGATACAAAACCTAACCCCACCAGAAACTTTAAAAGCACTAAACCTAACAATTCCTAAGAACCCTTCAGCACAAAAATTGTCGATCTACGATGATACTACAACTTTATTGGTTTTTTATGAATATGAAACATCGAAGAGTGTATCAACTTGATGAATGAAATAGAGAATCATATCAGAAGTGGTTGATTGAATATGTCTGTGGATTGAAGAAAGTAAGAGCAGGGGAAAGGGAATTTTAAAGGAAGAGATCAAAGAGAATAGCCCAGGAGAAACCAAGAGGAAATGATAAAAAAAGGTAATCGAGGTGATGAAGAATGCAAGCCCGATTAAAAAGAAAAAAAATGTGTGGGTAATCGACCTATCAAAGGAATCATTAATATAATTATTGGTGAGACCTCGACGTCGGCCAAGAAAATGTTTGATAAGGGGATAGTTATGGCCATTGGATCCTCGATAAACAAGCAAAAAAGTTGAAAAAACAAGCTAATCTCCTTCAGCTCGAAGGATTTGGAAGGGATCTAGTTCCTACATAATGATGCCATTGCCATTCAGGTAGTGGTCTACAACCATGTGGTGAAGCAAATCTTATTTGATAATAGGAGTTTAGTTGATGTCTTATGTAACTAGATTATATTGAGGGTGGAAATAACCGAAAAATTGTTGAAGCCATTTACTACCACCCTAATCGGCTTTGGGAATGAACATATGCCAATAAAGGGTACAATCAAGTTGTCGATCACATTGAGGACTGAACTAAGGAGTGTCACCTTAATCATTTAGTTTATGGTAGTAGATATCCCCTTAGCATACAATTGATTTTAAACCAATCAATTCAATTTGTTATAAGAATCATTGGCTTAGCTCTTTCGGGCTTAGCTCTTTCTCTCAAGATCAAGTTTCCTTGTCCTAACAAGGTTGGAAAGGTCTGAGGAGACAGTACATAGTAAGATAATGCTACATCACAATCATGAAGGGTAAGATTGTGGAACAAGTTGATATCTCGACCAAAGCTGAAAAATCCCAAGGTAGAGAAAAGACAGAGATCATGATCAAAGATGTTGAAGAGACAAATGAAAACAATCAAGGTAAGCCACACAAGACCAACTGAACTGAAGAAAAACAATAAATGCTTTCTTAAGAGCTAATACCTAGATCTTAAGCTCACCATTTGTAAATATCTTTTAAAGATTTTTTTAATGCCGTGGTCCTAAGCTAGCAAAGATGTTATTTTGAAATAAGCTCTAAAGCTAGTTCCATAGATGCAAACAACTACATTTACTTAACTATTTAGCTTATATTTTCTTACTAATGCATGAATCTATCCAAATTAATAAATTAAATATGTCAAAACTCACGTAGGGATTCATCCTTCTAGTAGAAAATAGTTATGACTTAAATGAGCAAAAACAAATCAACCAAAGGCCAAAAATCAATATAAGCTAACTAGAACCAGCAGAAGATCTCATATTTATGCCATTTTTCAAAAATAACTATCATAACGATTTTTCATCCAATAGGACTCGATCGTTAAACTTGGTTGAAATTTTCAGAGTTGCTACCAATATTTTTTGTAAAGTGTGAAAGGCCACCCAAAAATATCATCTTTTAATTAAAATCTCAAAATGAATTAAGATTTACCAAAAGACATTTTAGCCTACAAAATCAGGTTTGAGTTTAGGAGTATGATTATGAGTGAGAAATGTACTAGCACCCTTACGTCGCTTGTTCAAGAAATAGTATCAATTAAACATGCGTAATCTTTTAATTTTAACGATATAGTCTACTTTATATTTATTTAATTTCCTTAAATTTATTTATGAAAAACATTTTTTGTTATGAAATCAATATTATTATTATTTTCATATTTTATAAATTCCTTAACACTTTGGCAAAATTTATAAAAAATCTTTATTAAAAAAATTTCAAGAATATTAACCATTCACAAAATTCTCAAAATTTTGTCATATGATATTTTCTTTATTCATTTAAACTGATTTTAAGATTATCCCAATTTTTCGACGAAATTCCAAAATTTTACTAAATTGATTTTGAATTGTCATGACTCTTTGGTAAAATTCTAAAAATTTTAAACAAATTTTAGGATCATCTCAACTTTCTGATAAAATCCTAAATAAATTTTTTTTATTTATGATAATTAAGAGATTAAATTAAATATTTAATTAATTTTTATTATGATTATTTTTCTTGTTTTTTGTCGTTATTATTAATTTTCTTATCATTTAAATAAATCTTTATTTAGTAAAAAATATTTTTTTTTGTCTTTTGTTTTGAATTATTCCAACTCTTTGGTGCAATCCAAAAATACCTTTTTTTAATAATTAAGAGATTTATTTAAAGAAATATTTTTACTATTTATTTTTTATTATTATTACTTAAATATATATTTATTTAGTGAAAAATAATTTTTAGATTATCCTAACTCAACGGCAAAATCTAAAAATATTTTATTTTTTTTACTTGCATTAAGAAAATTGTACTATTTCAATTTTTTTTAAATATTGCATTTTTAAAAGATTTATTTAAATAAATAATTGTTATTAGTATTATTATTATTTTATAGCAAAAATAAAATTTTGAATTATCTCAACATTTTGGCAAAATTCAAGGAATATTTTTATTTGTAGACTTATAGGAAAATAAAACTCTTTTTACTTTCCCTTAATATTATTATTATTTTATTTATCCTTTAATTTTAAATTAAAAACTTAGTATTTACTTGGTTTTTTTTATTGTTTTACATTTTTTATTGTTGCTAATAATTATATATTTTTAGTAAAAAAATAGAAATATAGAAATATTATAAATCATAAGTTGTAAAAAAAAAAAATCTTAAACAAATGAATAAAATAAAATAAAATAAAACTAAAATTAGAAAATGAAAATGAAAATGAAAATAAAATGAAAAAAAGAAAAACTTACAAATAGGCTGGGTTGCCTAGTGGGTCATGTGCGGATCTTGCACAGGTCACTCCATGGGTCGATGCCAAAACGGCATTGTTTGGAAGGGACTAAAATCATATTTTTTTTTCATTTTTTTCTTTCCCTTTTTCTCTCTTTACCCCGAAAGCTTTTTTCTCCAAAAGTTTTTTTCCCTTCGCCAGTCATTTCTATTTTTAGTTTTCAACTAGTGGCTGCCATCATCAATTGCCAAAAACTTCAATCAACATCAAAAAGTTTAAAATATTTTAGATCTCGATCAATTTTTGGGTTTGATAGTCGAAAAGTTCAACAATCTCAATAAAATTCAAACTATTCCAATTTCCAATGACCCAAAAAAATTTCAAAAAAATTTAAGGAAATATTAAAACAATCCTTTTGATTTCCTAAATACTTTTCCTAAACCAGATTTTTCAAAAAAAAAAATCCTAGACCTCCAAGATCAAGAATTTTGAACATTTTTGTTTTTGGAAAATTTTTTGGCTTTGCTATTAGCTTATCCTCTTAGACGATTGTGTTGTTGGTTTTTTTTTTTTTTTTGCTTGCTTGTGTGTGTTTCTATTTCTTTTCTTTTTTTTTAGTGTTCTCTTAGGTTTTCTTTTGTAATCTAGCCATATCCTAAACTTCTCTCTCTGTCCTTTATTCTTTGTAAGAATTGGCTCTATTTATAAAGCCAATTAGGAGATCAAAATCTCAGATTTTGTAGACTTTCTGAGATTTTTTGTGGAAAAACTTAAGATTTGTCTAGTGACTTTTGATCACCGGATTTTATGTTACCAAGTTAAGCAGTACAGAGTTTTGGTGAATTAAATGTACTAACCTTTAGGAAAGAAAAACCTTATGGCAACTTGATTTTAGCTATTAGAGTTGAAACAATTTTTTGACTCTTTCCCTTTTTTTTAAAGATTAATAATAATAATGATATAAACAAAATTATATTTAAGTTAAAATAAAATCAGACAAAATTGGTGCCTATAGCTATTCTTTTTTGCACATTGCTAAAAATCAAGACTAGAGTAAAAATGAAAAGACAACAATTTTGTCCGAGCGATTTTTTTTTTTGAAAGAAAATTTGGAAGGTTCTTCTAAGTAGAGGCTATAAAACTGTAGAAAATTTAAAAGGCTTTTTTGACTAGTGGCTGACCAGAGGATATGAAACTTTAAATTCAAAAGGCTCATCGACTAGAGGCAATGAAACTTTAAAATTTAAAAGATTTTTATGACTAGAGGCAATGAAACTTTAGAATTTAAAAGACTACTCAAACCAGAGGCAATAAAACGTTAAATGGTTCTCTGACTAGAGGCAATAAAACTTTAAATTAAAACTCTAAGAGGACTTATCGATTATGCTCTTTAGTCTTACAAATCATGCCTAATTTTGATGGAGTCCTCTAACTAGAGGCTTTTAAAAATAAAAAGCTTCTCTGACTAGAGGCAATGAAACTTTAGAATTTAAAACTCTAAGAGGACTTATAGATTATGCTCATTGGTTTTACAAATCATGCCTAATTTTGATGGAGTCTTCTAATTTGAGGCTTTTAAAATTAAAAAGCTCTTTTGACCAGAGGCTATCATACTTTAAAGAAAGCTTTTTTGACCAAAGGCAATAAAACTTTAAATAGCTCTTTTGACTAAAGGTAATGAAACTATAAATTTAAAAATCTGAGAAGCAATGGTATTTGAAAGATTCCTCTAAATAGGGCGTTTACATATTTTTTTGCTTTTGACTTTTCTTTTTTTTAGTCTTTAATTGCCCTTAAACCCATATATCTATTGTTTAACATGCATGCATGAATGACATTTTCATGCTTTTGTAATGTCATGCAATGAATGATAATCATGATGCAAATGAAGGAAGCATCTTCTTTCTTTTCCATTTTATGTCATTTTCTTTTAATCCTCAAAATTTTTCATGTCTGTTTCCCTTTTTCTTTTTGAATCCCATGCATTCCAACAACTGATTAAGCTCGGTTAATAAGATTTCTCATCATGATTTTTTATACTCAAGGTCTACCATTTTTATGATTTATAGGCCTCTTTTCTTATTGACCTCTGTTCCTTACTATTTGGCTTATCATTTTAAATTTCTTTCAAAATAATGTATGTGTCTTTCATGGTCATTGCTGTTCACCCATCATCTTTTGAATTCCATGACAATTATAACACATTCACATTTTTTTTTTTTAATAAGAGGGATAAAAGAAAGATAAACATAGGTGTATTTTATTTCAGTAAAAGAGATAAGTGTTTTATGCATTATCCTAAAAAGATATAACAAGAAAAATAACTACTCACATAATGAATATTCAAATCATCATGAACTAATTAATCATGGATTCTTTTCTAAAAACCTTTGATGCCCCTTAACTTTTTGAAAATTCAATAGATTAAGCTAGCCCAAAAGCAAAAAGATCTTTTGGCACATATTGAGAATTATCCCACTCCATTCAATGCTTTTTTATCTAAGTTACCCTTTCAAGTTTTCAATTCAGATTTCAATTCAGTTTGTTTTGCCTTTTTGACTTTTTTTTAAGCATATTACTTCTTTACTGCATCAGTATTGACTGGATTTGACAAATCATTTCCATCCATTCTTGCCAAGATCAGTGTCTCATCAAAGAACGCTTTCTTTACCATATATGGGCCTTCTAATTAAGAGTCCATTGTCCTTGAGCATTCTGTTGGTTGGGAAAAATCTTCTTCAATATTAATTCTCCTTCTTGAAATTATTGAGGGTAAACTTTTTTGTTATGAGCTGACATCATTTTTCTTTGATACAATTGACCTTAGCAAAATGCAGTTAGTCTCTTTTCTTCAATGAGATTCAACTATTTATAATGAGTGTGAACCCACTTAGCTTCTTTCAACTCAACTTTCATGAGAACGTGCAAGGAGGAAATTTCAACTTCAATGGGCAACACTGCCTCCATTTCATAAACTAATGAAAATGGTATGGCTCTTGTAGATGTGCAAATCAAAGTTCAATAAGCATGTAATGCAAATGATAACTTTCCATGCTAATTTTTATACACATTTTTCATATTTTCAACAATTCTCTTTATGTTTTTATTGACCTCTTCAACTGCGTTATTCACATTTGGACGATAAGGCGTCAATTTATGGTGTTTGATTTTGATCTGAGCACAAACCTCACTCATCATTTTATTGTTCAAATTAAGAGCATTATTCAAAATAATCCCTTCTATAAATCTATATTGGCATATGATCTCTTTTTTGATGAACTTGCAAATCACCATTCTTATCACATTAGCTTATGAAGCCATCTCTACCCACTTTATGAAGTAGTCGATCACTGTCAAAATGAATCGATGTCCATTTTAAGCTTTTGGCATAATGGGCGCTATCACATCTGTTCCCCACATAGAGAAAGGCCAAGGTGTTGACATGACATACAAGGATGTTTGGGAAACTTGCATTTTATTTGTATAAATTTGACATCTGTGGCATTTTCTAGCGTAGTCGATGCACTATTTTTTCATTGTCAACTAATAGTATCCTACTCTCGTGATTTGCTTAGTCATCATGTGGCCATTGCATGAGTTTTACAAATACCTTCATGGATTTCTTCTAGCAACTTTTTGGCTTCAACAGTATTCACACATCTTAATAGTGTTTGGTTTCGACTTTTCTTATATAAAATTTCTTCATCCAAAAAGAAACCTCTTGCTAGTTTTTTTAAAGTTCTCTTATCATTCTCTAATATGTGCTTTGGGTATTGCTAATACTTGATATATTGTAATATGTTTGAATACCATGGTTTTCCATTAACTTTTTTCTCAACATTTGAATAATGAGTTGGTTTCTCTTGCAAGCTCAACTTGATGGGTTAGACTTCAACATTTTCATTTAGCTTGAACATTGCTGCTAATGTAGTCAAAGCATCAACCATCTGATTCTCTTCTCATGGTAAATGATGAAACCAAATATTCTTAAAATTTTGGATCAATTTTGATATGTACTTTTGGTTTAGAACCAACTTGGAATCTCTGATTTTCTATTCTTTTTGCAATTGGTATATGACCAAGGCAAAATTTGTATAAACTTTCAATGTATGGACCTTTTTTTAAAGAGTAGCTTGAAGACTCATAACACATGCTTCATATTTTGCCATATTATTGGCACAATCAAAGCTTAGTTTTATAGTGATTGGGTAGTAATCTCCTTTTGGATATATCAAAACTACTCCTATACCATGTCTCATAACATTCTATACGTCATCAAAATACATTTTTCATGTATCTTCATTAGGCCCTTTTTCATCTGTGTAATGCTAACATTAAGTCTTCATCTAGAAAATCAAATGTCATAAGCACATAATCATCATGAATGCATTCTACAAGAAATTTACAATAAAACTTCTTTTGATTGTCTTTTGGGACACATATAAAATGTCATATTCAAAAAGTAACACATGCCATCTCACTATTCTTATTGATAATGAAGGCTTTTCAAAGATGTACTTGACTGGATCTAGTTTTGCAATGAACCAAGTGGTATTACATAGCATATACTGTCTGAGTTGATGAGTCGTCTAAGCTAGTGCATAACACATCTTTTCTAATGGTGAATATTTAGACTCGTAATCAGTGAACTTTTTATTCATGTAGCAAATGGCTTGTTCTTTCTTTTCTGTCTCATTATTTTACCTTCAAACGTATCCTATTGACTTTTTATGCACCATCAAATATAAGATGGGAGGTCTTTTAGGGACAAGCGACATTAATATTGGTAGGTTTGATAAGTATTCTTTAACTTTTTCAAATGCCATTTGACAATCTTCATTTCATTCTCCTAACCCATGTTTCAAATAATCTTGAATATGGGGTCATATTTGGCTATAAGTTGAAAAATGAAACGAGTAATATAATTCAATGAAACGAGTAATATAATTCAATCTCCCTAGAAATCTTTTACTTCTTTTACGTGTGTAAAGGTGATAGCTCTTGGATGGCATGTATTTTATCTAGATCTATCTCAATTCTTCTTTTATTGACAATAAATCTGAGTAATTTTCTTGTAGTTGCTCTAAAAATGCATTTAGTCAGATTTAGTTTAAGCTAAAACTTTTTTAATCTTTCAAATAACTTTTTAATATTAGCCACATGATTTTTTTCTTCATAGGATTTGGCAATCATGTTATCCACCTACACCTCTATTTGTTTATGCATCATACCATGGAATAAAGTTACCATGGCTTTTTGATAAATTACCCTAGCAATTTTCAAATCGAAGGGTATGACTTTATAGCAAAAGGTTCCCCATAATGTCTCAAAAGTAGTCTTTTCCATATCTTCTTGTGCCATCTTGATTTGATTGTAGCTCAAAAGCCCACCTTGAATAAAAATAGGGAATGCTTAGCAGTAATGTCCACTCAGGTGTCAATATAGGGCAATGAGAGGTTGTCTTTTAAACTTGCTCTATTCAAATCCTAGAAATCAACATACACCCTCACTTTGTCATCTTTCTTGGGTACTAGAACTATATTTGCCACCCATTCAAGAAATTTGGCCATTTCTAAGAATCTCGCATCAATTTATTTTTTCACTTTTTTTTTTATTTTCAACAACATTTTAGGTTTCATCCTCCTTAACTTCTATTTAATTGGTTTTCATTCAGGCTTCAGAGGTAGCTTACGTACTACAATTTTGATATCTAGCCCTGGTATATCTTGGTATGACCAAACAAATTCATCCTTATATTCATATAGTAACTTTATCAACTCTTGCTTTATTGGTGATGGCAATGAAGTTCCAATCTTAACCTCATTTTTAGTTTTTTCGTCCCTCAAATTCACAACTTTAGTGGCTTCTTAATGAGGCATGATTTGCTTCTCTTCTTGTTCCATTAATCTCAATAGTTTTGAAGATATTACGTGGTCTTCCTCATTCTCTTCATCATCAAGTTCACCAATATAAACAGAGTTTTTAAAATCAAATCCCAAAATATTGTCATGATAATCTTCACATTCATTACTTGAGCATTTAAAAGTAAGTGAAATGGACAAAATGTAGAAAGATATATAGTAATGCAAGGAATTGAAATGAAAAAGGGAAAAGAAATGGACAAATGTGCAATGCTTGTCATTTATTCAATTGAAAATGAAGAAACAAACACACATACAAGACATTTAATACCTTTAACAAAAGCATTTAGATTAAGTTCAACACATTACTCTAAAGAAAATTTAAAAACAACAGAAAGCTCCTCAACATGCTAATTCTTTAGTTCTGCACTAGTAGGAATAGGATACACCCATGGACAAGCTAAATCTTCATTCACTTCTTCACCTACCATCTGTATTGAAAATTCAATGAAAATATCTTTCAATGATGGTGTAAGCCCTTTTTTATTGTTTCTTACTACATCTGGTTAGATATAACTAGCTGAGATAAAAGTCTTGTAGAGCGGAGGAAAAGATAGGCCTTCAGTTTCTACCTCTTACCCCATAAAATGAGTCAATCTTTTTTCTCTTTTCTCCTATATGAACTTTATTCTTCCTCTTCAAGTTGGCTTGTAACCCAGACTAAATCGATTATCTTTTTAGGTATCATCCATGGTTGTTTCATCCTTTACAAGTTACCCAAAATTGTTGTCCTTTTCCTGTCACATTTTTAAAGGCCATTTTGGAAGCTTTGGACAGATATGAAGGAGGCATCTTTGATCTTCCACCCACATAAGTTACATTTACAAATTCAAAATATCTGAAGGAACATTTTAGCACTTTCTTAGCTGCTTCAACATATAATGTAGTTGATGGTTTAGTAACTAGTAGATCTTCTTCACTGGCAATAATAACCACTTTTTTCATTAGTTATAAATTTTACCTTCTGATACAGAGTGGACGGGATAGCTCCTGCCATGTGAATCCATGGCCTTCCTAAGAAATAGCTATATAAGAAGGAGTAATATCCATGACTTGAAAGATTATATCAAAAGTACATGGACCAATTTGGATTGGTAACTCGATATCGCCTATCACTTCAAGATGAATCCCATTAAAAGCCCTCACTATCATGTGACTTGTCTTCATATATGACATGTCGACTAGCAATCTAGATAATGTAGTCATAGACATGATGTTAAAAAAAGATCCAATATCAATGAGCATCTTAGCCAATATGTGATCCTTGTATCTTGTGAAGATATGTAAAGCATTGGCATCGCTCATACCACTAGGTGGAATCTTATCATCGCTAAACGATATAAAATTTCTTATTGTGATATTTCTCATTATGCGACTAAGCTTCTTTACAGATATATTGTGAGCTACATAAGCTTTATTAAGTGCTTTGAACATGACATTTCTATAAGGCTCAAAATTTAACAATAATAAGAGCATAAAAATTTGAGCTAGTAAGAGATTCAATTGCTCCATCGCACTATACTCACTATGCTTAATAAGTTTCAAGAACTCACAAGCTTTTTTTTCCATAACTGGATTCTTATTTTCTTGATCTAGGATTAGGACTAAATGAGTCTTTTGATTGTTAGGTGGTCTATCTTCTTTTTCTAAGCTTATCTCACATTTTTTTGCTTTTTTTTTCGTGCTCTCTCAAGTGCTTTTGGTGTATGGCATCGCTCACATCAAGTTATGCCCTTATACTAGTTATGTTTGTTGTGCTTGTATCACATAAGTTAGATTGAAAGGATTCATTGTTCAAACCTTGTGATATGATATTACAATTATATTTTCAAGGGATTGTTTTATCAGTTTTGTATGAGAATGGGTTAGGAACTTTAATTGTCACCTTTGGCATTGTTGTACAAAGTGGTTTATCAATTTTAGCACTTAATTTTTCATCATAAAAGATGGTGATAGCCTTAAAATTCATATGAATTGGCTTATCAACCTTAACATGTTGTTTCTTTTCATAAAATATGGTAATAGCTTTAAAGTTCATTCAATAAGGCCTTCTTTTAGATGAATCTCTAGTCACAATATTCACTGAACTTTCTTTATATTCCTCATAAAATTTGACCAAGAAAGAATCCACCATCCTTTGTAATTTTTGTCTAAATGCTTCATAATCCTAAAGTGAATGACCAACTGCCTCCATATTGAATTCACAAGTTTGATTAGGATTATTTATAAAATTCTCACTTTTTGTGTTGTGTTTCCTGGTATTGGGCAAATCATATTGGTTTTCACTAAGGCAACAAATATTTAGTCCATAAGGGTTTTGATCTCGTTTATTTCTCTTTAGATGTTTCGAGTTATCTCACTACTTAAAACATTTACTGATCCCCCATCATGATTGGGCAATGGATTGGCCTCTACACTTGGTCTGACTTGTGTTGTGAAATTTAAAATTTTGTTATCAATCAAGCTTTGCACCTTACATTTGAAAGTTGTATAATTTTTTAGAGAATGGCCCTAAATCCCATAATGATAGTCATAAGAAGCTTCAGGATCATACCACTTTGGATTTAAAGGTTTTAAAGGCTCTATGAGTTGTCGGGCCACCAAGTGTTTTAAAATAACTGAAGGAACAATTATGTGTAAGTCATAGGAATTAGATCAAATATTTGTTGCTCTTAGTTATTTTAGGGTTCCTTTTGATTAAAGTCTATGGTGTTTGACTGAAGGGAAGGTCGTGGTGGAGGTGTTTAAAGATGAACATTGGTTTGGAAGGTAAGTATCTAAGTTTGCACTGGTTGGTAATGGTATGGGTTTTGGGCAATGTTGGAAATGGTTGGGTAAGAAGGTTGATATACAGGATATAACTAGTATGGGGTAAAAAGTCTCAATTTTTGTTTTTCAATGGTGATAGCTTACACTTCTACTTTTTTTTCCTAGGTGGTTTTCCTTTTTTTGATCCACAAACATTACCCCATTTGATCTTTCCATTCTTAACGATATTTTCTAGTATCTCACACATAATCACCATATCAATAAAATTTTTCACGTCATGACCAATCAGCCTATCATAATACGAGGTTCAAAGGGTATTGATGAACAAAATAGTTATTACCCCATTTGATCTTTCCATTCTTAACTACGTTTTCTAGTATCTCACCCATAATCACCATATCAACAAAATTTTTCACGTCATGACCAATCAGCCTATCATAATACTTGGTTCAAAGGGTATTGATGAACAAAATACTTATTTCTTTCTTAATGAGAGAAGGTTGAACTTGGGTAGCAACATCTCACCATCTCTAGGCATATTCTCTAAAGTTTTTGTTAGTTTACTTTTCCATGTTTTGCAATGACAATCTATCTGAAGCCATATTTATGACATGCTTGTATTGGATAATAAATTCTTTGGCTAGATTTTTTCATGAATGAATACGACTCCTGTCTAATTGAATATACCATTTGGCAGCTGATCCTATAAGACTATTTTGAAAACAATAGATAAGCAACTTGTCATTGTCTATATGCCTGATCATTTTTTGGCAAAACATGGTGATAGGCATCATGAGGCATTTGGTTCCATCATATTTTTTAAATTCTAGTACCTTAAACTTTGATAGGATTACCAAATTTGGAACCAAACTGAGTTTACTGGCATTAATTGTGCCTAAACTATTTACACTTTCAACAGCTTACACCCTTTCTTCCAAGAGATTAACTTCTGCTGCTCTTTTATATTCTCAAATTATTCAGAGTGCCTTTTTTTACTTTCCCCTGTTCTCTTGGATCATCTAAATCTGGGACATAATAGGTTTCATATGACATCCCCAAATGTTTAGACCAATGTGTCTTTGACTTCATGGTTGAACTGTGAATGAAGGTAAATTAATTTGAACATATGGTTGCCTTTCAAGTTATGTCATTTATGGATGCACTTGCTGAGAGGCTTGAACATGAATGGAGTGAACCCTGGTGGATATAATGGATTTTTCCTATTACAAGTATTTTTCTTAGGTTGGGGCTTTTTCTCAGTGGTCAATTATTCAACTAGCCCTTTTTCATTGGCCATTTTCCTTATCATTTCCATCATCACAGCCATTTCTTTTCAAGTCTCTTCTTAAGACATAATCATCTGTTGAGACTTAATCATCTGTTCTTGTATTTCAAATTGAGTTTTCTTCATCTTTTTTGTTTTAGATGCTTGCTTGTTTTCCATGATTTTGACTTATGAGCAAGGGTTGTAATGATGATGAGTAGTGTGATCTATTTTTTCTAATGCCCTAACTATCCTTGCACCTGATCGAGTTAAGGGAAACTCTTTGAGATTTGTTATTTTAAGGCCTCTTTCTTTTAGTCATGATGTATATATATATATATTTAAGATTTATCATTGAATGAAATACATGTATGATGCATGAATGCATGAATGCAAA
Organism: Durio zibethinus; assembly: GCF_002303985.1. Next base: position 15,393,800 of record NW_019167893.1, read on the forward strand.
TGATGTGCTTGTTATATATCCAATATTTGTAAAAGATTTTAAGTCTAAACTTCAATTGCCATGTCATAACATCACATTATTCTTACGAAATACTTCTTTCATTACAATATTAAAATTTTTAAAAGAAGTGCCCTACATGCTCGTATTACTCATAAGCACTATCTAGAAAATTGGTCAAACATTGATTGTGCTATCCTTGGTAAACTTTTTTCTTTACTTGTTTAGCTTCTTGAGCCATGTCTCTTACTTTAAAGCTGACATCTCTTATCTATTCTACCAGGTAAGTGGCTTGAGGTTCCTTCAACAGATATTCCTCTTTCCAATGCTATGCTTTATGTTCAAATTGATCTCGTTCCTCTCTCAAAACTTGAATGGCTTCATGTCAATAATGCATTTGCTATTTCAAGTCATCCACGATACCTTGTAGTATCTTTTTTTCTTTCACAGAATGACTAAGATCTTCTTTCTTAGACAACAAATTAGACTAAAGTTGTTCTATTTTTTTTTGAATTTTTTAAGCTATGTGGTCATTAAAGTGATGGACCTATGCCAGCTTTTAGAAATCTTTTCTTGTTCTCTTTCAAGCCTTTGAGATTTTGCTTCAGTCTTATCAGTCTTATCTTTCCACTCATGAATCTTTTGTTGAAACCTTTTTTTTTAAGCTTTTATATTTCTTTCTCTTCTTTAAATTTACGCTTCATAATCCTCATGTCTTCAAGGACCTCTTCATAATGGGCATCTTTTTGGTGGCATGGTCTCTTTTCTTTAGGACCAACTTTGCGTATGACATATTACTCTCTCTATATCAAATATTTAAACATGGCTTTGTTTGTATAACCCCCACAATCCACTCTTTGGGTTTGTTTTCATTCTTTGATAATATCTATCACATTTTCAAGAAATCCTGACTCCTCAAAAAAGAACTCCAATTCTCAAAGGCCATGAGTTATTGGAATGAATTACATTGATCCTAATTGTCAATGAACTATTGCTAGAGCATAGCTTATACCTCTCTACGATCATGAGAGTGGAACTGTGGCTTGTCACCACACTTATACAACATAGCTTCTTGTGGCATCCATAGAGCTCTTCATAAAACCTGAGCACTAGTGAGATTTTGCAAAGTCAATACCCACTCTTCTTTGGACTTTGATTCTGGCCACTCAACATTGCAAAATTCTTCAATTAGCTTGCTTTTATTACTATAAATAGGATGAAATTTACCCATAGGATGTTAAAGATGATTTTTTGCCCAAATATAAAGTAATTGTGCACACTTTATGAAGCATCATTTTCTTCTTTGACAGTGATTCAATGATCTAAAAGTTTCTGCTAGTATATAAGGAATAGGATTGATTTTGTTATCCATTTGCTCAAGGAAGTCAATCACTAATAACTCAATGTGCCCTAGAACCTTCGACAATATAATCAAGCCATAAATTGCCAAAGTTATCATTCTCATGCCTCGTTCATCCTCTAAGTGTTTGACAATGTAATCACGCAAGATTTTTCATAGGATGCAATCACTTTTGCCTTTTATTTGGATAAATAAGTTCACATTTTGAGCGGGGACTTTCATCATATAAGCAAGTTTTTTTCAACATCTAAGTTTTTGACATTGCCAATAGATTTAACCCAAATTGAGAAGATGCAACCATAACAATATAGTATACTTTTCAATCAATAGGGTCATATCTATCTCGTAAAACATGGAACATCTATAAGTAGGTCCCAAAATTAAACTAGAGCTCTTGTCAACTAATTTTCTATAGGCACCTTAAGGAGTGAAGCAATATGACCAAAATTTTCCTTGAAAGCCATTTTCTTAAGAGTTGTGACATGATGCCAAATCTTGACCAACTTATTTTGCTTTGTAATTATGGTTGTTCATTGTGATTGTTGATGAAATAGATGGTGTGGTAATTGAAAGATTGAACATTGTACGAAAAATGTATTGAACTCTATAGTGTTTTATGCTTATTGAGATGCAATGACTTCGTGAAAATGAAAACTATTATGTATTTTGCTTTATAATTCAGGTTGTGTATTATGATTGTTGATAAAGTAAATAATGTAGTAATTGAAAGCCTAAACATTGTAAGATGAATGATATTGAACTGTGTCATTGGAATGATAATTATTTTAAACTTTTTATAAGAAAATTATACTGCCACAATATCTTAGAAATATGGTAAAGACTCTTTTAATCATTTAGATTTCGATCCACAGGAATAGACTTAAGCTAATAGAGGGGTTGAAGCTATGCGTACTCATATATATGGTTTTGGATCTACGAATAGATCTAAGGACCTATTTTACTCAAGTCATCTACTATTGTAGCAATAACGTCTCACTCTATTTGTGGTCCGTCATTAGTGCTTCCTCAACCTCTTAAGCCTCATATACAATAACAGATTGATGAGTTAAAGACTAAGTTGAAGATTGAATTAAAGATTGAGTTTAGATCTTTCGTGGATTAGATGATGTAGTTGATGGGGTCTAGATAATTTTCGCCAACACAATTTTTTAGACCTAACAATGCAACACAAATTCTGGATCAAGAGATGCAGTAGTATAGTGACCTCTTTTTGAGGACTTTTGTAGATGTTATGAATTTTTTATGGATGTTATGAATTTTTTTATTATTATATTTTTTAAATGTTAAAGATGTTAAGAATGTGAGCTTTATGATTTGAATTTATTTAATAGTTATTATGTGCAGTTGATATGTGGATTTTTTAAATTTTTATTAATAATAATAGAAATAATAAGCTTTTTAAATAAATATATATGTTTTAATTTTAATTTATAGGTTTCTTAAATATTATAAATAAAATTAATCAAATTATGGATAAAATTATAATTTTATCAACAGATTTTACCAACAGAATTTTGTTATTATTGATGGAATTTTAATATTACTGACGGATTACCTACATATTTTTTCGATGGAATTTACTGATGAAATTTTTATAGACGATAAATTCCAACAGTAAATTTTGATAGATTACAAATGAAAATTTTCATCAGTGAAATCCATTGGTAATTACCTATAGAAATTCAATTTTATTGTCGGAAAGGCATTACCAACTTTTTTACCACCAATGAAATTTTTTCATCAGTAATTCTATTGGTAAAAGTATTACCAACAAAAAATTGACTTTTACCGATGAAATTTTCATTGATAACAATGATATTTTTTGTCATGGTAGTCAAATACCCTATATGGGTAGCCAATATAGTACAGTGCCAAAAAGGATGAAAAAGTAAGAATATTTATAAATTACTGAGATTTGAATAAAGTTAGTCCAAAAAATAATTTCTCGTTGCCTCATATTGATATCTTTATAGATAACAATACTAAGCACTCCATGTTCTCGTTTATAGGATGGCTTTTTTAGTTATAACCAAATCAAAATAGCTCGAAACAATATGGAAAAGACTACATTCATGACAATGTGTGACATATTTTGCTACAAGATTATGAATTTTAGGATGAAAATGTTGGTGCTATATAACAAAGAGCGATGGTAACTCTTTTCCATAATATTATGCACAAAGAGATAAAGATGTATGTTGACATATGATAGTAAAGTCACATGAGGGAGAGAAATATGTTACAAACCTTAGAAAGCTTTTTGAAAGGTTATGAAGTACCAACTCAAGCTAAATCCAATTAAGTGTGCCTTTAGGGTCAAGTAAGAAAAATTAATGGGATTTATAGTTAGCGAAAAAGGAATTTAAGTGGACCCGGACAAGATTCATGCCATTAAAAGCTTATCTCCTCTACATACACAAAAAGAAGTAAGAAGTTTTTTTAAAAAGTTGAATTATATCACTCGTTTTATTTTTCAACTCACCTCAAAATGTGATCCTACTTTTAAGTTGCTTTGAAAAAGCAATCCGAGTGAATGGAATAAAGAATGCTAGAATGCCTTTGAAAAAAATTAAGGAGTACATGTGAAATCCACTAGTGTTGGTACTATTTATTGTAGGGAAACCCTTGATTTTGTATTTAAAGATTTACGAGAAATTTATGAGTTATGCACTAAGGCAAAGAGATGAAACTAACAAAAAAGAGTAAGCCATTTAATATCTAAACAAGAAGTTCACTGAGTACAAAGCCAAGTATTTCTAGTTAGAAAAGAAGTGTTGTGCATTGGTATGAATTGCTCGTAGGCTTAGGCAATATATGCTTTATTACATGATCTAGCTTGTGTCAAAATTAGATCACCTTAAGTACATCTTTGAAAAATCATCTCCATTGAGAAAAATAGTAAGACAATAGGTTATTGAAGAAAAAAATCTTCAAAGTGTCAAGAAATAAATATTGTCAACAAATTAAACTATTATCTTTTCGGTAATTATAATTGTCAAAATTTAAATCTGATCACAAAAATTAAAAGTAACATTTTACCAACTATTGGTAAATTAAATTATATATTATTTAGCAATTGTTACATCCATTACTTTTTTTTATTAATCATAAAGTCCAAATAGATAAAATAGCATTACACTCTTATTAAAACTCATAAAGAAATTTCATAATGAGTTTCTTGTGAGTGATATCTAGTCGAGTAACCAATGACAAGCTCCCATCATTAGTCAGACTTGGTAGTATGTAAATTTTTCCTTCGTGGACAACATTTGCTGGCCTTATATATATATAAGATGACCCCATCCAAAATTTGCATCATATATAGGCAACCACATCTAACTAATAATAATTAGGTTTAGGCATTGAAAAATATGTGATCCTTAAACCAAAGTGCTTAGATTAATCAATTTTTCTATGTAATCAATAGTTGATCTCAAATATTCATCATTAAAATACTTTAATAGTTCATGGATTCTCTTAACAATATTGGTAAATGGGTCAGATTGGAGATCACCAGCTTGAGCAATTGGTGTAGCTTGAAAGATTACATTGCCAAACTAGCCTTGTGGTAGAGGAGGATTTAACCTAGATCGTCCATGAATTGGAATATATACTTTGGTAGCTTAATCATTCGAAAGACCTTTACTTTGCTTATGCAATGCCATAAATGTGCAGTTAAGATGTTGTAAGTACTATATTTCATAAAGTCAAAATTTCCAATATTTGGTTTAGCTTTTAAGATATTCAATTGATCAATTGTGAGTTTAAATATGGAAGCAATTAATGGCTTAAGATCATCTGATTGAGATTCTGATGTTGAAATTGAGTGGCTCGTAGTCATTATTATAGGAGAAGGGCCATATTCAACATGATGGGATGTAGGAGTTAATGGGACACGAACACGATAAAGAGTTCAATCGATGAATGAGGTAATGCTAGGAAACAAGTTTCAATTTGTGTCAACTAAACTATTGATGAAATGAAGAGCAAATGTGCTAACCCCACTGCATTTGAAAGTAGTTACCTATTAAAATGTGCATACAATAAATCAACATCTTATTAATGTTGAAAAAAAACAAAGAAATTATACATCAAACTTGCTGAATTTTGTCCTTGGTTGATGGCTTTTTTATTGAAGAATGTTTAATATATATATATATATATACATATACCTATAAAACGAAAAGCAGATAGGAAGATATTCCTCAAGAATAGTCGACCTTGGGAACTGGTTGAAAATTTTTAGCGTTATCAGAAAAATTACTAATTAATTGATCCATAATTGAGGTAGTTTCAGCTTCTATGAATAAAACTCCTTCTGCATTACATATTGTGAAAAAATTAAAAAATAAAACTGTGTGAAAAACTAAGAATAAAACTAAATGTATGTTGAAAAACTGCTTTTAAAAATTATACAAGCACCATAAATTTATATACAACTAACTAGAGAGTAAACTACGAAACAAAATATTCATAAAACTGGTCTTATAATTAAGGAATTGTCTATTCTAATTTTCTATCATTAATTCTAAGAATACAAATACTTAATTCTAGAATTACAAATATAAACATACAGATTATAAGATTACAACCAATTGTAATTAAGTGTGTTTTCACACTCTTTCTTAAACTGGTGAATAGGTGTTTTCCATTCCCAGCTTAAAAATAATTTCTTAAAAATTGCACTGTTAAGACTTTTAGTCAACATATCTACAAGTTGACCCTTAGTTGATACATACAGTGTACAAATCAATCTACTCTCTAGTTTTTCATTTATGAAGTGCTAGTCTACTTTAATGTGTTTTGTTCTATCATGTTGCACAAGTTTGTGTGCAATGCTTATAGTAGACTTGTTATCACAGTAGAGTCTCATCGATCCATCTACATACCTTCAAGTCTTCTAGAATAATCTTTAACCACAGTAGTTCATAAATTCCTTAAGTCATTGTTCTAAACTCTACTTCAGCACTAGATATTGTCATTACATTTTTATTTTTTACTCCTCTAAATCACAAGATTACTGCATAAAAAAGTATAGTAGCCTAAGGTAAATCTTCTAGTAGTTATCCAACCAGCATAATCTACATCTATATATGCTTCTAAAACTAGCCTTGAATTTTTTTGAACAATATACCACTTTTAGGATTGGTGTTCAAATAGTATAATACATAGTAGATAGCCTATAGGTACACTTCTTTAAGACTATGCATAAATTGACTTATCACACTCATAGCATATGCTATATTAGGTTTAGTATGTGAGAGATAAATAAGTCTTCAATTAATCTCTAGTATATCTCTCTATCTATAGCATCATTTTTATTAACCTCTCTAAGTTTATGATTAGGATCTATAGAGGTATTTGTAGGTTTACATGTGAGCTTCCCAGTTTTCTTCAAAAGATCCATCATATATTTTTATTATGAGATAAAAATATCATGTCATGAATGAGCTACTTTAATCCTTAGGAATTAATTCAATCTCCCTAGCTCTTTAATCTTAAATTTTCTAGTTAAACATTATTTTAAAAATTCTCCCTATTTTTCATCATCTCCAGTTACAATTATATCATCAACATACACTAATAAAATCGTAACTCTCCCTGAATCTGAGTGCTTGACAAACAATGTGTAATCTCCTTGACTCTACTTATATCCTATTACCATCACTTTGGCAAATCTTTTGAACCAAGCCCTAGGAGACTATTTAAGGCCATATAAAAGCCTTTTTTCAGCTTATATACTTTATTTACTTCTAGATGACCTCCAAATCTCAATGGAACTCTCATATATATATATATATATATTTCTTATTCCAAATCATCATGTAGAAAATCATTCTTTACATTAAATTGTTAAAGCTGCTAATTGAAACTTGTAGCCAAGGATAACAAAATCCTAACTCTATTAATCTTGGCACCTGGAGTAAAAGTTTCCTGATAATCCATTCCACTAGTTTGAGTGTAGCCTTCAGCTACCAACTTGGTCTTATACCTGTCAACAATACCATTCGCATTGTATTTTATAGTGAAAACCCATTTACACTCGACTAGATTTTTTTTTAGGCAACCTACCAGTTCTCATGTCTTATTTTTTTCTAAGGCCTCCATTTCTATTTTCATGGCTTGCCTCAATTTCTCACTTGATAATGTCTTGAATAATGTAATTGGAATAGATATAGTGTTTAGGCTCACGAGTAAGTTTTTGTGGGATGGTAAGAATTTTTCAAATGACACAAAATTAGAGATTGGGTATAGTGGATGCTTAGTACATTGTCTGGTTTCTTTTCTAATGGCAATAGGCAAATCATCATCGCTAGTTTTAGTTTTAGGAGATTTATGCTCATTTTGAGAAATAGAGCCAGAGATTATAGTTACCTCATTTCTAAAACTAGGATCAAATTCTTAAACTTGCATCGTTCAAGAGCTGAAACTTTTTTTCTTAAGTGCACTTGTAATTCCTTCATAGAATCAAGAATATTATTATCCTTTATCATAATTTCCATGTTTGGAGTGTTTGACTTGGACTAAGAAGAAATAAGTTTAGACTTAGAAGAATTAATGGGTGTAAATATTGAGAAGGGGGACAAGTCAAGCAAAAAAAAATTTATATCCTTATCTTCCATGAATGAAGTCTCCCCCTAAAGATAAGATTGAATAAAAAAATGATTTACTTTCTTCAAAAGTGATATCTACAAACACATAGATTTTTTATAGAAGGATAATAGAACTTATACCTTTTCTGAGTTATAAATACCCCCAAAAAAATACACCTAACTGATCTAAGATCCAACTTCCCCTTATTATGATTGTGAACATGAACAAATGATGTAAAACCAAATATTGTAGGTGTGAGGTTGTTTGTGGTATTAAAGTTGGGATAAAATTGTGAGAGTAGTTTCATAGGAGTTTTAAATCCCAAAATCCTTAAAGGTAACATATATATAATGTGTGTAGTAATGAGAATAAATCCCCCCCAGCAGGATTTGGCTATGTTTGCTTGAAAAAGTAAGACTTGGGTTGTGGCTCGTAAATGGCTATTTTTTTTTCTATCATTCAATTCTGTTGTGGAGTATTAACACAAGATGACTTATGGATAATCTCCTCTTTTTAGAAATAGGTAGATAGATTCTAGTTGAAATAGTCTATTGTATTATCAGACCTAAATCTCTTTATTTTCACTCCAAATTGATTTTGGATCATGTTTTGTAAGCTTCAAAACAGACTATTCAAATCTGATTTGGATTTAAGTAAAAAATTCAAGAGACCTTGGTAGAATCATTTATGAAATAAACAAATCAACTTGCACTAAAAATATTAGAAATTGTAAAGGGACCTCATATGTCACTATGAATTAAGTAAAAAATGAGTAGAATTTCTTTTGTCATTAACTAAAAAAGGCACATGTCTATGCTTTGCAAGTAAATAAATATCACAATGAAAACTTTCAACATTTAATTCTTTAAGCAAAGAAGGAAATATGTTTTTCAAAGTTCCAAAAGAATTATGTCTAAAAGAAAATGATAAAGTCAGATTTTGTCTTTATTGGAAGATTTAAAAAAAATGACAAAGATAAATTATTCTTGATATTACTTATGTTATTTAATATCTCAAGATAGTATAGTCCATATTTTTCCTTAGTAAGTCCAATCTTCTTCCCTATACTTTCATCTTGAAATTTACAATAGGAAGGATAAAAAACAAAAAAAGGGATTAATTTGAACACCTCATAATCCTAACATTATAGTAAGTGAATTATCTGCAACAACAATTTTTTTATTATTAAGATACATGGTATATATACTAAACTTTTGTGAGGAATGTGTCATGTGGTCTATAGTTCAAGAGTCAATGATTCAATAACTCATAATAAACTTAACCGAGACATTTACTCTATGAGAATCAAAGACTTTATTTGAATTAGAGACCTTAACCAAGGAATATACTCTAGTAGGCTTTTTAAAGGTTTTCAATAGATTTCTTAGTTTTTCGATCTCTTCTTTGTCTAACTCTTTTTGTTCTGAGATATCTATAGTACTTCGATAGTTTTACCCATTGACACTTCCTCAAATTAGGTGGTAACAGTAGTAGATATTTTTATCTTTTTTTAGATTGAAACAAGTCTTAAAAAATAAGATATAACTAAAAATGAATTTTAGCAATGAAGGCTAAATAAAGAAAAAATAAAATATTTACGAAGGCTTTAACAGGGCTTGGCAATAAAGGCCTAAAATAAAGTTAGCAACAAAGGTTAAAAATTTTGCTTATCAAAAAGAGCTTAAAAGTTTGATACCATATGAAAAAACTAAAAACCAAAACTGTGTGAAAAATTAAAAGTAAAATTGAATGTATATTAAAAAATTACTCTTAAGAATTATACAAACACCTTAGGTTTATATACACCTAACTAAAGGGTAAATTAGAAAATTAAATTTTTATAAAACTGATCCTATAATTAATGAATTATTTATCCTAATTATTTATTCTTAGTTTTAGAGATATAAATATTTAATTTTAGAGATACAAATATAAATATATAAATTATAAAAAACTAAATATATTCCCACACATTATTTCAAGGCTTCCATTTTCATCAAACCCCAACCTTCCAACTATGGGGTAAAATGGAACAAGAATTTTGCTTAAAGTCTCTTTTAAGCTTTCCAGGTTGAAAAAAATTGGGACTACATTTGGCATGTAGTAGTATATAGTAGTGACATGGTATCTTATTACCAACAAGTCTATATTGGAGTTGCATAGACTTCCTTTCGGATTGTCTCGAGCAGGATGAACAATTGTAGATTCCTTTACAGTAATCTCCATCATGAATTTCATTACCTAACATTCAGTGAGTTATAATGAAATGCATAACTTTCACTTGCAACATATTTGAGAAAAGGAAAAAAAGAAAGAAAAAATTGAAAGGAAATGGAATGGAAAGGGTAAATAAACACATGGAATTCTTATCCAGACCTTATCAGAGTGGAAACAAGTGTTGGTACAATAACGAAGGAAAGGTTAGAAGTGTTCAAATTGCACACGGATGCCTTGGTTTTTTTTTGCCTTTTTCTTTTGTAAAATGGGGGGAGATTTAAAGCGGTGGGCGGTGGAGTGTAATGTCTTAATTATGAAGTTCAGGGTGCGCTCCAGATGTTTAGCTCTTTACAATATTACGCTTATTCAAATTCATTTATCGCAATAAATGTGTTAGTACACGATAAAAATTTTTTTATTGATAATAACCAGTAGGTTATACAGAGCGTTTTAATTACAATGTCCGGCAAAGTGTTCGAGGTGTATTAATTAGATTTGATAATTTTAATATTTTATATTTATTTATTTTATATTTAATAAATAAAATATAAAATTATTATATTATAATTTATATATAATATATCAAATAATCAAACACAATGAATATATTTTTTTATTTTATTAAATTTATATATAATTTTTATTAAAATTTTAAATTATATTATTTTATATTTTTATATTATATTTAAAATTATTAAATTAAAGTTTAATTATTCAAGTATTGAAACTGAGGCAATAAAGAGATTTTTAATTTTGGTAATTATTTTAAGGTTGGGATTTATTTTTGTAAACTTCTTGGTATTACTTTTTATATAGGGATTATTATCTTGGTGCGATGAAAATTTCGATTGAAAATTTTAGTTGAGATGGAGGAATGAATTTTTGATTTTGCTCTTCCTGACGTGGTTTTGTGCTTTATTAAATGGCTGTGGGGATTAAATTTGTTCGATTACGTGATCTGTTCTGCCATTTAAGCAATGTGGTTGATAGTACCGCATCCTTTACAGTTTTCACATGTGCTCGGGGGACCATGCTCCAAAGAATTATTAAATATTGATGTTTGCGTTTTTCATGGCTCCAAAAGCCAACGGGCCCTGTTAACGATACCGTAAGTTATTGATTTGAACGAGACGGGCATGATCACGTGGTATTTGACCTGACTGTTATCACATCTAAGATTGTTAAATATTTTTTTTAAATTACTGTTTTAAATGAGTTAATTGAATTTAATTTTATATTCTTTTTATAACTAACAAATAATTTTTATTAGGTTTTTCACTTCTCGGTATTTTCATTCCATATATTATCAAGTATACAAGGATAATTTTCATAAATTTATTTTATTTTATTGTAAAATTATTCTAAAACATTTTGTTTAAGAATAAATAAAAATATTTAATTTTAAAATTTTTTTTAAAATTCTCTAATATTTAAACAAAATTTTAAAAAATAATTATTTACTTGAGATTCTTATAATAATTCTTAAAATTTAACACAATATTTTTTATAAAAAATAATTGTTGGAAAACCTTTTATAATTATTTAAGAATATTAACTTTTATTTCTATTTAAAAGGTTTTTCAAAGCCACTCTTTACAACTTTACATTTTTTATAATAATAAAATACAAATGATGCAACGTGGAGTAAATGGATGATGCAAACATAAACGATACAAATGTTCAATTTATTTTCATCTAATAAATTTTTAATTTTATCTTTTTTTATTTTTAATCATTTATTTTAAAAAAATCATTTAGTGATAAAAAATTTTATTTATTTATTTGTTATTATTTTTTTGTGTGTGAATTTTTTTTTATTTTTTAATATCTAGATAAAATTTAAAAAAATTAATCATTCACTTAAAAAATTTTAATCATTAATTTTTGGTAAAAAAATAAAATGATATTCTTTAATAAAATATGATTTGAATTCCCTCTAATATTTAAATAGGACCTTCAAAATCATTTTTAGAAGTATTATTTAGTATTTTTTTGAAATTAAAATCTTGATATTTCACATTTATTATTAATGCATAAAGTGTTTATATGACAATATCACCAAAAATAAAATATTCTATGTAATTCGTTGTACTTAAACCTTACTAATGTAATAAATTAAAACCTCTAACTACTTATGCTTAAGGACATGCAAGAAATTTGTATGGACGTATCTTTTATTATTATTAATAAAATGACAAATATAATGCATTTCTCACTCCACATTTTGTCCATTTTCTTTTTCTTTGTTCTTTCTTAGCGTACATATTTTTTGTTTCTACCAATGTATCACCTTATATCTTTGCAATCTTACTTGTTTTCAAAATTTTAAATAATGAACGTTATGGATGATAATGGCAATAACTATAGGTTTGATTTTGAAAACTTTATTCACATTGACAAGCTTGATAACAATATAAATTTGGATGACTATGTTTTACCTCTTAATTTGTTAAGATTGGTGGAGCAAAAAAAGAAATTGACAGAACTCCATCAAGAGGCCACAAACTTAGTCAATTTAAGATGAAAATAAAAAAGAAATTAAAGTTTGTACTTCACTTGCGTCCGCCAAAAGGCAAAAATTGAAGGATTTATTTTGAGAGTATATGGACATACTAGCATGATTATATCAGGATATGCCAAGACTCAACGTGGACATCATAGAACATATTCTACCTTTAATGCTAGAATGTAGGCTAGTGCAATAGAAGTTAAGGTGAATAAAATTGGAAATGCTATTGAAAATCGGTGAGGAGGTAAAAAAAACGGTTTGAAAAAGGCTTTTTAGGGGTAGTCAAAAACCCTAAATGGATAGCCAACATAGTCCAGTCCCAAAAAGGATGAAAAAGTAAGAATGTCTATAAACTATCAGGATTTGAATAGAGTTAGCCTAAAAGACAATTTTTTGTTGACTCATATTGATACCTTTGTAGATCACACTACTAAACACTCCATGTTCTCATTTATAGATGGCTTTTTTAGCTATAACCAGATCAAAATAACTTGAGATGATATAGAGGAAAACTACTTATGTCACAATATATAGCATATTTTGCTATAAAGTTAAGCCTTTTGGGCTGAAAAACATTGGTGCTACATATCAAAGAGCGATGGTAACTTTTTTCCATAATATGATGCATAAAAAATAGAGGTATACATTGACATATTAATAGTAAAGTCACATGAGGAGAGGACCATGTTATTAATCCTAGAAAGCTTTTCGAAAGGTTACAAAGGTTTCAACTCAAACTAAATGCAACTAAATGTACATATAGGGTCAAGTCAGAAAAATTAATTTGATTTATAGTTAGCGAAAAAGAAATTTAAATGGATCCAGACAAAATTTGTGCCATTAATAGCTTGTATCCTCCACGTACACAAAAAGAAGTAAGAGGTTTTTTGAAAAAGCTTAATTATATCATCTGTTTTATCTTTCAACTTACTTCAAAATGCATTTCAACTGGAACTGATGAACAGCCTAAAGAGGCTAAGAAGATCAAGGAAGAAGAAATATGGAAATTTTTTGTTGATTAATCCAGAAGGCCTATAACTTTAGTACACCTTAAATTTTAAGTCCAAAGCTTTCAACAACGAGGTTAACTATAAAACCTGAATTACCTACGTAAGACTGACAGTCAAGTTGAATGTGAAAAACATCATTATATACAGTGACTCCCAACTAGTGGTCACTAAATAAATTAAAAATTTAGAGCTAAAGAAGAAGAAATAAAAAAGTTTTTAGATAAAACACTGGCTCTTCTAGTGACCTTCTCTGATGCGGAGGTCAAAAAAATACTAAGGTTAAAAATTATACTGACAATTCATTGTCTAAGCTAGCCTTGGGAATAATGATAGAGAGTTTAACCTATGTTCTAGTGGAAGAGCTAGCTCAAAAGAATATTAAAGAAAAGAAGGTTTGGCATATTGAAAAAAAAATCATAGATGATCTTAATCGAAGCATACCTAACAACCGAAAAACTACCCAAAGATAAGGTCCAAGTTAAATCTCTAATAAGAAAAGCTCCTTGATATGCTATGATCAACAAAAAATTGTATAAGAGAATTTTTAGTTTGCCCTACCTAAAATGTATAGATGATGAAGAGACAAACTATGCACTCGAAGAAATATATGAGAGGATTTATGGCAATCATCTCAGACCTCAGCTACTTGCTTATAAAGTACTCAAACAGGGCTACTATCTGACCAACTGTAAAAAAAATGCCAATTGACTTAGTGAAAAAATGTGTAAATGCTAGAGATTTACCCACATACAACATCTTCTATCAATTGAGTTGGTGCCTATTATCAAACGTTGACCTTTTTTGCTATAAAGATTAGATGTCCCTGAACCTTTCACCTCGACCATAGGGTTAGAAAAGGTTTGTAATAGTCGCAATGGACTACTTCACAAATGGCTCGAAGTCGAGGCCCTAGCTACAACAACATAAGATTAAGTTTAAAAAAATTTATTTGAAAGAACATAGTATTGCAAAATTTAGTCTACCTCCAGTCTATAATAACAAACAATGGGAAACAATTTGATAATTAAAAGTTCAAAGAATGGTGCGCTAATCTCCACATCAACCTTAGGTTCACCTCGATCACCCCACCCTAATCTAACAGGTAGGTCAAAAGCAAATGGCCCGACAAGCTACTCAGTGTATTATGGGCCCTTAAAAAAATTACAAAAATCCCTATTGGAGAAACAACATTCCATCTAGCATTTGGAACAAAAACCATTGATGCTATAGAAAATTGGGCTCTTGAGCTTATGTGTTGAGCCCAAATCAAAAAAAAGAAAATAAAAAACCCTTAAGGGCTAATTTAGATTTAATCGCAGGAACAAAAAGATATAGCTCTACTTAGAATTAAAAGCCTATCAACAGAATTTAAGCTAACTTCTACAATAAAATTGTCCAATGTAAAAATATAAAGAAAGTGAACCTAATACTTAAAAAGTGGGAAGCTTCAAGAGTTGATGATCGAGGTGAAAAGTTGGCCCCGAACTAAAAGGGCCCCCATGTTGTTAAAGAGGTTGTTTATTAAGCAACCTATAGATTGTAAGACATGAATGGCAATCCCATTCTAAGAAAATAAAATGCAGATAATCTTAAAGTGCATTACTAGTAAAAGATGTAGAGCCTATCTCACACTTATAATTTTGAAGAACATTTATTGAATAAAAATATCAATTTTTAACCACACCTAGTATTAATAAGCTGATGGAATACTTGACTTGGGTAGTTCAATAATTAAAGCCAATTTAATAAATTATTAATTGACCTGGTACTTGAATAATTAAATTTAATTTGTTACATTAGATGCCTAAGTTAGTTTAATACATCCTCAAGTTAGTTTATTAAATTCAGTAGGTTGATCTCATTGTCCTATTTGAGTTGAAACTTGAACAATTATCTTAATTATATCTTTGGATTAAACAATAAAGTAAAAAGATAAAATGTTAAAATCAAATATGAAACTTTGAAAAAAAGATATTTATATTCATGTATCTCACGATAAAACTATAGTTAAGTGATTATAAAATTGATAGAAAATTTGTTGAATGGATTCATCTTAGGTCCTTACAAAAACCTGATCTCTAACTTAAACAAAATATACAAAAATAAAACTATTTTTCATTCTTTTCACTTTCTTCCCTCTTCAACAATAGTAGTTTCCTTTTCTTCTACTATAGGCTAAAGGGCAGCATTAAGCTCAACATCCATGGTTGTGTAAT